>JADDMT010000179.1:0-47829 GCA_021401465.1 Teratosphaeria epicoccoides
TCCTATCTATAATTTTCTGCAGTGGCTTGTAGTCACCACATACGCTACTGCGGTGTTCTCGTGATACAGGCTCGTCTTACATCGGACACCTTACCTCGCGACCAGTGGGACTCACCAAACAATAGATCTGTTTTCTTGAGATGCACGCGGTGTGCACGATGGTAAGACGGTGAATCCAAGCTCACGAGCCTCGCTCTTCAATCAAGCGGTAGTCGGTCCCACCGGGTCGCAGGGCGTGATCAATGTGTTCCAGATAGACATTCCCGAGAGCAAGTGACCATCGTTCTATGCTGAGTACTTGCGCTTGTATAATGCTACATGCATCGCAGAAACATAAGAGAAATGCAGATTCGCGCCCGCTGGATCTCAAGCCATTAATACAATCGGACGAAAACGCTTCCGATGACCTGTTCATGTTCCGGGCTCATCTCGACAGCAAGCTATGCTGCTTCCACTTCGTCTCCAGCTTCCTCGCCTGCTGTTTGTCCTCCTTCCCACCTCCGTCGCCTCCCAGCAAAAACAAGGCTCGCTGGATCTGGCGTACGTCTGATCCGCCGCCTGCGAACTTGCCAGCGTGTGCTCCACGGCCACGCGCCTTCGATTGCGGCTCTTCCGCTCTTGCCGCAATTGAGCTGTCCTCCCGGCCTTCAATTCACAGCTTCACACCGACGAGCTTGGCCCATGCCTCAGTAGAGAATGACTTGGGCCTCTCGATTGGAGCACCGACTGCACGGTCAATGATGAGCTGAGGGAGGACACCCAGCGCACGGCTGACACCGAAGAGGACCGTGTAGTAGTTCTGCTCGGTGAGGCCGTAGTACTGAAGAAGCACACCGGAGTGAGCGTCAACATTCGGGTATGGGTTCTTGGTCTTGCCATGCTCGGTGAGAACACCTGGAGCAATCTTGTAGACTTGGCTGACAAGCTTGAACATTGGGTCGTCCGGCAGATGCTTCAGGGCGAATTCGCGCTGGCTGACGTAGCGTGGGTCAGTCTTCCTCAGCACAGCGTGACCATAACCAGGCACAACACGGCCGCTCTTCAGGGTGTCCCAGAGGTACTTGGTGATGTTCTCGTCGGAAAGGTCAGAGCCAACAGTAGACTTCATCTCCTGTAGCCACTTGAGCACTTCCTGGTTGGCAAGACCGTGCAGAGGACCAGCAAGACCATTGAGACCAGCAGCGAGCGAGAGGTAAGGAGAAGACAAGGCGGAGCCGACTAAGTGAGTGGTGTGAGCAGACACATTGCCACCCTCGTGGTCAGTGTGGATGGTCAGGTAGAGACGCATAAGCTCGACAAAGTCCTTGTTGTCCGCGAAGCCAAGTTGGTTGGCCAAGTTGTACGAGAAGTCCTTGTCCTTTTGAATCGCCGGCACCTTGCCATCCTTGTAGACGTTGCGATAGATGCGGGACGCAATCGTGGGGAGCTTGGCGATCAAATCCATGCTGTCCTCGAAAGTGTGCTCCCAGTACTCCGTCTTCTTCATGCCTTTAGCGTACGCCTTAGCAAAGTTCGATTCGTGCTCAAGGGCAGTGACGGCAAGCGAGAATTGAGCCATTGGGTGGAGGTCGTTCGGGCAGCGGTCGATGAGCTCGGTGACAAAGGATGGGACATCACTGCGGGCGGCCCACTCGGCGGACAGATCGCGGACTTGTTGCTCAGATGGAACCTCGCCAGTCAGGAGGAGCCAGAAGAGACCTTCTGGCAGCGGCTCCTGGCCACCTGGTGCTTTGGGGAGGACTTCTTGGCACTCTGGAATGGTGCGACCACGAAAGCGAATGCCCTCTTCGGAGTCGAGGACTGAGCCTTCCCATACCAAAGACTTGATGCCACGGGCACCACCGTAGACTTGGTCAAGAGTGACCTCACCAACGACCTTGTTGCCGCCCTCTTTCCTCAGCTTCTTGATCTGCTCGATCTTCTCTGGAAGACCAGCGGCGAAGGTCTCTTTGAGGGACTGCGATGAGATGCATGATTAGCTGTTGTCCCATCTTGGTTGTTGAAGCCGGTATTGCATTGAAGCTGGGAATGTGAGGCTTCAAACGTACAGCGCTCTTGCTCGGAGTGGCGTAAGTCCTCGCAGCATTGAGGGCGCTTCGCTGCGCGGCACTGCTGCTCTGGGTCGCCATGGCGCGGCGGAGCGCAGTGCGAGAGATGCTGGAGATGGCCATGTTTGAACGACGGTCGCTTCAACAAAGGCGACTGTTTATGAAGCACAGGCTGCTGACTTTGGAGGCGAAATTCACAGTTGCGAGTCTCGGAAATCTGCAAAGAAATGGAGAAGGACGGTGCGTGAAGTAAAGAAGTGACGGCTGGGATCGTTGGCGCTGCAGAAAACAGCTGCTGAGAGCTCCGGAAGTGTGCACTGACGTTTGTCGGCACGGAGGTGAGCAGGGGTGCAGCGGAGCAGCCAGATATCGGGAAGGGCTGAGGCTCGGCTGCCCTTCTGCCATTGATCTCGGCTACATGGGCACATCGGCACCGTCGGTGTACCTCACTACATAGATGTCTGCTGATATACGGAGATTTCGCAGCTGCACGCGATCTCATGTGATTGAGTATACGTGCGCGGCTTCTGCACCGCGCACGTGCTTCCGCTTCCCGAGACCCAAATTTGTTAGCGTGACCGAGTCCTTTCTCGCTGCGGGAATGTGCAAAGATGGCATGTTCTGTTTTCACCTTCCATCGCCTCTGTCAACGACAGCCGATCGCAACATCAACGTCTCGCGGGCCTCCTCTCGTCCACTGTGCGACATTGAATCTCGACAATAGGCTGCACCAGCACGAGCGCAGAGTAGCGCCGGGAGACCGCGCTTCACCGCAGGTACGATTGGGAAGGCGCAACGAATAGCTCCTGCCTTCCTTGACATTCACGGATATCGACGTAAACCTGTGGACGGCGTGGCAGGCGCGGATCACGTGTTCACCGCCGCGGCTCACCTGTGCCTCACGTGGTAGAGGCTGCAAGCAGATTCAAGAGCTCGCGTTCCATCGCTCGTGCTTTGTGGAAGGACACTTCGTGTTTGCGCACACCGACACAAACATTATTGTCGTCGGAACAGACTTCCCGATATCGGTCAACCCGGTCATCCACCGCTGGGCCTTTGTCAACCGCCATCCAGAGACATCGAGCGCGTGGCGCACGCAAATTGACATCGGGTACGTGTCTGCAGCACGACGCCCGGCTCACACCCCCTCAGTATATCGAAACACGCAGATCTCAGTAAAGCCGCGCAAGGCCATTCGAGACATCCACTGCACCTCTGGTCGACATATTGTGGCGCAGCAGTAAGCGTTCATGCTCTGACACTGACGCATTGTTGCCGTAGTACACTTACCTCTTCGCATACAGTAGAGTGCGTGCACCATCTCAGAAGACTTTGCCCTGTAGGCGCGTGGTTTGCTGTAGTCTGGACTAGCCATCGTAGGCGCGCGTAGACACCATGGCCACCAACATCATCACCGAGCTAGATCAGCAGCTCGCTTCCCTCAATCAGCTCAAGCCACCAGGTGCTAGTAAGGGTAAGATTTCGAGCATCACGCAGCTATGCCTTAGCAACATACAGGTAAGGCACACGTCTCCGACCCTCTGAAATTCGCCCACAGAAATGCGTACTGACAGCATCAAGGCCGAGACGAACATCGTGCAATCTCTCTACCGTGCTCTCAAGAAGGCGCCTGCAACGCACAAGCTTGGCGCACTGTACGTGATTGACAGTGTCGTCCGGCAGTGGATCGAGAAGGCCAAGCAAAATGGTCAAGACTTGAACATTGAAGGCCGCGGTGAGCCAGGCACATACCCTGCCGCTGTCAAGCGCGTGACCGAGCTCATGCCTGCTCTGTTCGACGATATCATCAAAGGCCTTCCAGAAGAGCAGAAGTCCAAGCTCGAGAACATGGTCGGCATCTGGGAGAAGAGCAGCACGTTTCCTGCCAAGCTTCTGACAGAGTTTAGGCAGAAGTTCGTTGGTGATGTCGTTCGGACGAATGGTGCCGCTGCCGCCACCACCGCTGTAGCTCCCGCGGTACAGGTCGGTGGCAAATTTCAAGCGCCAGTGCCCAGTAGGCCATGCTACACACCTGTTGGTTATCCGCCAGAGCACTTGTATGCACAGGGTCTCATGCCCAAGAAGCCGACGCCTGCGCAGGCGAGTGTGATGCCGGCGCCTGCTCTGCCGATGCCACCAGCTCAACAGGCTCCTCCTGCCCAACAGCCCGCTCCAGCGCAGGACGTAAACAGCCTTCTGGCTCAACTGGCGAATGTTATGCCCGTGACCGCTCCTGCTCAAACACCAGCGGGTCCGCCGCCGGCTGCGCTCCCGCCACCACAGTCGTTGCCTCAGCAGCTGCCTCCCAACGTTGCAGCCTTATTCGCGCAGAGCGGTTTGCCGCCACCACCGTTGCCACCTCCACCAACACAGCCGCAGACTGCAGCCTTCTCGGCTCCGCCGCCTGCGCAGATGCCTGGCTTTCAGCTGCCGCAAGGCTTCCCCGGCTACCCACCTCAGCCACCGCCATCGATACCTCAACAGTATGCGGTTGCACCTCCGCCACCACAGTCTCAGCAGCCTGCGCCGCCGGCAGACCCACTTGGCCCGTTGCGCGGCATACTGCCACAAAATATACTCAATGACCAATCCAAGCTCGTCATGGCACTCAACCTGTTGCAGGATTTGCAGAAGCAAGGGCTACCGATGGAGCAATGGGGCCCAGTATTGCAAGCTTTCAGTGCTGCACAGCCTTCGACGGAGCAGAGCAATGGCCACGAGCAGTACGACCGCCGCCGTAGTCGCAGCCCAGATCGCGGCGGGCGCCGAGGACGAGCTAGCCCAGTATATGGCACATATGAGGAAATTGCGGCCAGGGGATTACATGGTGACGACCGCGGAAACAGGAACGGCAAAGCACGTGGCTACAGACAACGATCGCCTATCATGCGCAACAGTCCTGGGGCGGTAGCTATGAATGGTATGCCGATGCAGCCGAAATTCGTCGCTCTGGACAACACATTGCCACCAGAACATATAAAGGTACTATCTCGCACGCTGTTCGTCGGTGGTGTCAATGGCAGCCCGGCTGAGATTGAGGCACTATTCGAGCGATTCGGTCGAGTGCAAACTTGCATCGCTCAAAAAGAGAAGCGACACGCATTCGTCAAGATGACGACCCGTCAACACGCTATGAATGCCAAGCAAGGTGTGGATGCTCTGCAAGCTGCCAATGACCGCGACGTCATGCAAATTGCGCGCCAGACCAAATGGGGAGTTGGCTTCGGGCCTCGCGAGTGCTGCGACTATCAACGTGGCGAGAGCGTTATTCCCATCCGCAAGCTTACCGATGCTGATGTGAAGTGGCTTTTGACTGCAGAGTTCGGCGGCACTGGTGGAAGACCTTTGGAGGGTGGCATGGTACTCGAGGAGCCGGACATCGAGATCGGCGCCGGCGTGTCTAGTAAGGCGATGTCGAGGCGCGTCGTTCCTCAGGAAGGAGGCGTGCCCGAGACCCCAATGGCACCACCGCCTCAGCAAGCACCGCAACAGGAGCCGCATCAGCCGAGGTCAGCTCGCAAGCGCGATCGGAGGAACGACGAAAATGAGGAACAACATCAAGGTGCCAAGCACGAAGGCGGTGGAGGCAAGAATAGGCACGGTAGGAAGCATAAGAAGCACCAACATGATTACGACAGGGATACTACGCAGCAGTATGGGCCGGTCACTGGCAATTCTGCTGGGCAGGCGGGCCTGCCGTATGGTGAATTCGAGACATACCAGCTACCGGCGAGGCAACCGGAGCCTGTTGCTGTCGCCACGCCGCCGGCTGTCCCAACTTTCGGCTTTAGCCTGCCTGGCGTTGGTGGCGCTCCCGCGTACCGGTAACTTCGGCTCTAATATGAGAGCGCGATGCGATGACGATTGTCTGGCGTGGAGGCCGGGTTGAGAGTCGCGGTCGCTGAATGACTTCGTCATTCCTTCTTATCTGCTTTCATACGACGCCAGGCCGGCTCACTTTGAGCATGCCTACGTTCCAGAAGGCGAAGTGCGCGGATGCGAGAACGAAAAATTGCATTGCGCTGTCGTTTGTTTCTCGCCACTGCGTGTGCTGCGAGGGAAAGCATGGGTCGCATCTCGGGTTGCAAACCGTAGAATAATATACGAGCTTGTATCTTCAATCGTCCTTTACGAACCACAAGATTCGGCTCGGCCTCTTCCGTCAACTCCCAACGAGTCGTCGGACCGGCGGCTGAGTGGATATCTCATTGGGTCCATGTCGCCATCATTAGTGCATATCACTGTCACGGTCATGTTGATAGACAGGTCAAGGCTGACCGATGACGAGGATAGAGAAAGGGCGACTCAATGACTGCAACTGTGACCGTCACTTGACCAACAGGGCTTGATCGACTGTTAAAGAAGGCCGGACCCTCCTTGCTAGCCTTGAAGTGATTGCTAGTTGCACGCAGTGTGATAATTCCAACTTCGGTCCATCCCTTCGGTCGATGTCAGGTGACCCGGTCAGTCGTCATGTCACTAGCCTTGACCATTGTCCATTCAGTTGAGATCTACGTTGAGATGCAAGGGGGCTTTGTAGCGGAGTGGTACGACTGCTGTGTACACGGAGCTTTTTGACACATGACCTTGTGAAGATGCACCAAGTCAACGAATGATTGCCAACCCACAGTCAGCAAGGCTCGTCCTATTGCGCGATATGAGTGTTGAAATGCCGAGGAAGTATCTATAACGGAGCTCAACTCTTGGACCGACTCACGGAGAGGCTTGAGACGTGAAAAGGGGTCGCTCTCGCGCTGAGCTTGCAAGGCGCATTGACTAGAGCGAGCAGCTTTGAAACGTCACTGGCCCCACTGACGGCGCCGCACTGTGCACCAAAAAAAATATCTGGACTTGAAGCACCTCTCTGGACTATGCTTGCCACTTCTCATTCGCCAGCACTGATGCATGGAGCCAATCTGGTGCTTGGCGTAGTAGCAACCTACACGAAGCATCTATCTAGTACATGATCAGCAAAAGTATATGATATATTACAGCAAATACATGCATGTGACTAAAGTGCAAAACCTACCTCCTTCGACCTTCCTCCCCGGCCTTCCTTGAAAGTACAGGCAGGTTGAAACTTCCGACCGTGCCACTCGAAGGACACCTTCTACAGCGCCGCTGGAGAGACCATTAGGTGAATGAAGCAAGCCCACGGGAGTTTTGACTCCACTGCTTCGGCGATTCGTTTGATCTGTGATGAAGTTGTTAGTATGAGGTGTGAACGACTGCGCAAGGAGTGTGAAATGACCTTGCCAGCGCCTAGGCTCCTTTCCCAACAGTGACAAGTTGACACAGGATTTTGGTAGTCACCCGGCCATCCTGGCTTGCGCTTTGACGATCGGTTGTTACCTTGCCTGAGATATAGTTTTACTGCAATATTCGATGGGAAACCGAGTGTTGCGCCTTCAGGGAGCCGCGAGAGCATCTGGGCACAGGGAAGTGCCGAGTGGCAGACTGCTGACTTGACGTGCTGCACGACATCTTCGACCATAGTAGAAGAGCCAGAGCGCAATAAAGTGGGGATGCTTGCGGTCCTGGTACAGGCCGGACAGAATGCGGCGCTATCATCTTCTCGCCCAAGTCGCAGGCAGGCAGGCATTGCGGCGTGACGTTACCACACAGTGAATGGTAACACCTGGAAAGCTAGATTGCGCACTGCGACGTTTGGATGCATTGAGCAGCCTCCGACAAGCTTCAACAAGGAAGCATGGTGCCGGGTGCACCTCACGTCCTCCGTATTGGTCAGTCACGAACGCACCTTCCTCTTCCGGCGTTCCGGCGCCAGCCGCGGCTATCACCGGCGCAATTGTGGCCACCGCGTTGACGGTGGGTACGATGAGGCGAATTAATTGCATTATATTGCACAAGGGTGTCGTTACATATATCGAGTACAATTACAGAACAGTCACCTAACCATGACGCCGAAGCCCATCCAGGCTCCTACCGCGCTGCAACAGTCGCCGCACTTTTGCCGTCACCTGCGCCGCGCTATGCAACCTCTACCTGGGCCCGACTGAATCATGATCAAGCGTAATCAGATGCGCATGTAGGATCACGACACCTCCATCGCATCGCCACCCACTCCATTTTGACTCCCGCCTAGTACCACGGCGCCATCATCACCAATGAATCTCCTCTCGAACTCAGTCACCAACTTTGCACTCCTGTTCGGGTCGTAGAAAAGTCGGTAGCTCCGCTCAACATCTTGCGCGTCCACCTCCTTTGCTCGCCGCTTCTGTGCCAGGAGATGGGAAGTGGTGATGAGATTGCTGGCGTATCGCAGTCCAGCTTCCGCGCCAAATTTTGTAAGCAGAGCTAACGCATTAGGACTGATGTCAATCTCCTCTTCTTGGGCGCGTATCGACAGAATCTCTCGGATTTCGTCTTCGGCGTACGGTGATGTGGATATAATGACGACACGGTCCAGGAAGTCCAGAGGTAAACCGTGCGGCGATCGATAGCTCGTTCCTCTGATGGTGGTTGATCCTCGGTTGGAGGCCATGATAACGATAGGCGCCAGCTCGTCCTCCAAAGCCCGATTGATGAATGAAAAACACTCAATGTCCAGCATGTGCACCTCATCAATGAACAGCACACCTGGTACGATCTCTGCCTTGCCCTCTTCCCGCCACTCTGCCACCTTGGTGTTGATTTGCTCGCGAACTTCGCTCCTGATTTCACCTGTGTCGCCCGAGAACAGCGCAAGAAATCCCTGGGTCCTGCTATTGATGACATCGATCTCGTGCAAGCTCACAGTGTGTACGGTCTCTCTGCGCACTTGCAGCTCGCCATCGGGACATTGCACAAACTTGGTGTCCGGGCCCATTGCATCGTAATCTCGACTCCTGGTGTAACTCCTGCCCAGCTTCGTGATCCTTCCACTGGCCTTGTCAATGCTGATAATGTCGCCTGCCATGACCTTCTCCTTCGTCATGCTGTCAATCATCCTCGTGCCCATATCATACAGCGTTTCCATATCCGTCGTCTTGAGCGTCAGCTTCCCACTCTTGTTGTTGCCGGTCACGGACCTGTCGATCTGAATCTCGACCACCTCACCCTCGATGACCTCACTCTCCTCTCGTATCCGCACGCCAATGCTCTTTCTGAAAGCCTGCTCCAATGCCTCCGTCTTACTCATTTCCAGGCTGAAGATTTCTGAGCTCGCCAACATCGTGAACGGGACGTCCTCGCCCAGACCTTTGCTCATGCCTATCGCGATTGCTGTCTTGCCTGTGCTGGGAGGACCAGAAATGAGGACTGCCCGTCCAGCGATCTTGCCCTCCTTGGCCATTTGAAGGATGATTGACGCAGCTTTGCGCGCCTTCTGCTGACCGACCAGTCCATCTGCGCTGGGTTTCGGGGTCAGAGTATCAGGAGTCACGCCAAGTCCTCGAATGTGAGAATGTGCTGCGATCAGGTTCAGAACTTGTCGTTCTTTCGAGTCTGATACGGTTGTAATGTTCTGCAGACATGTCAGCCTCCCGGAATGCAAACAGAATATCAATTGGAATGGCGTACAGCAGCCATTGCGGTCGAGATGGCGGGGCGCCTGTCGCGCAACACAAGTCAATATAACTGTTTACGCAGAATCTCGACGGACGAGCAAACCGACCAAAAGATGTCGCGGGTCAGTGTAAAGCTCGTCTGTCTCGATTGCACGGCAACTCGCGAAGCAAGGTCCGAGCTCCAGCAGAAACGCGCTAGCGGAGAATTCCGAGACGCCCGCAGTATAAACATCTGAAACTCTCCAGTCGCTTCTTCCGACCATCCATGCTTCGCACTCACTATGCGCCATGGATCCGCGCAGGCCTGGGTACAATTCAGACATTGCGAAGCGCAAGCCTAGCACGTCGCCACCGAACGGTGCACCTGCCAAAGTACAGAAGACTGTCAATGGTAAAATTCACTTGGAGACAGGTCAGCCAAGCTCGTTTGATATTGAGGCATGCTGACTAGTTTTCTAGGAGGGGGATTTGGAGCGACATCACCAAAGGGCGGGCCTGCGCCCCCGGCGCCCATGGCACCCGGTTCGCTCGTCGATCTGCTTGTGGCCTTTGGCAATCAATGTTCCACAGTTGCTTCAACCAATGTCAACCAAAAGCAGGCTAAGACAGCTCTAGATAGAGCGAACACCGAGTTCCAGAAAATGTCAGAGCACTTTCAAGCATTTCCACAGATTAAGGAGCAGAAGACTGCCGCACAAAGCAAGGCCGAAAAGAGTTTTAAGGCCGCCGACGCCGAGCTTGAACAGCAGAGATATGCCCAGAAGCACCTTGCAACGAGCATCGCGGCACTTTTGCAACAATCTCAACCGTCTGCAAGCACTAGTGACCCTACTTCGGCTGAGTTGAAACAGGTCGAACAGAAATGCATTGACCTAGAGAAGAGGCTCGGCAATCTTAACTACGTCTCCTCGGATGAAATGCAGCGTATTGACGATAAGTGTAACGTTTTGAAAACTACGGTTGCCGAGCTGTCCGAATTGGTGGAGGAGAGCAAATATGCGGAAAGCCGTGTGAAGGACCTGCACCGCAAGTATGACCAGACCGAGAAAGATCTGAAGGCTATCGAGGGTGCGTACCCAAAAACTGTCGCCGCTCGGTATTGAATGCTGACAATCATTGATGCAGGGCGGCTCTCAAGCCTCCGGAATCAAGTAGCTGGGGACTCCGGTGACAGTCTTAAGGAGAAGGTCATTTCCCTCATGGCGAGGGCCGAGACCCCCAAAATCACGTCTGGCACGGTTGACAAGCTAGACACCTGGACTGCGCAAGAAATTGAAACAAGATTGCAGCATGAGAAGGATCTGGCGCAAGATGAAAACCAGAAGCGAGATATAGCCATCGCTCAATATGTTGAGGGCGAGATCAAGGCAGTCAACGAGAAGATATCTGCAATGTCTCAGCAAATCACAGCCATATCAGGCGCACGCGGACACGACGTTGCGCTTTTCAATGCGCTCAAAGACGACGTCAAGAGCGACATTTCAGAAGTCAAAGAAAAGCTGGCAGCTGTGGAAGACAGGACCAAGGATTATGAGCGTACTAAGTCTGCAGTCTTCGACCAGGCTAGGGAGATCTCGAACCTGAAAGGAGAAGTCTCGACCAAGGTCGACAGAAATTTTGTTGCAGGCGCTGTGAAGGTCGCAAGGGACCAAGGTGCGGTGCAGCCACCGTCACGCACTCCAACCCCGGGTACGGTACTCCATGGCTCGTCCAATGGTACTATGACTTCGCAAATTAATGGATTCTACCCTCAACTTGACCCGAATGGGCAGCCTCATGCGGGCAGCGTCTCCCATCCATCATCATTGGAAACCGACAAGAAAATAGCAGCCCTGGAGGAGATGACAGCGATGCTGTCGTACGTGACCAATCGTCTGCAGACACAGTACAACAACTTGACCACAGAAACTGTGTGCCAGGCCATGCTCGATCAGCTTGGTGAAGTCTGGCCCCATGCCAAGAATTGGGAAGGCTGGGTCAATGAGTTGAAGGGCAGGCAGGCGGAATTCGACAGGCAGCGAGAGGACCTGAAAGCCGCAGTCACTCGCCTCGGCATCGACGCCGGAACGGCGTTGAAAGCTGTCACCGACGCCAAAACCACCGCGAAGGAGGCCCAGGAGTCAAGCGCAACAGCCACACGCATGGCTCAGAAAGCCGTCACAGCCAGTGCGAAAGCCACACAGATTGCTCAAGAAGCCAAGGAGTCATCTGCCACCATTGTGCAACAGACAGCTGATCAGGCAAAGTCGCTTGCCAGGCAGCATGCAAATGCTTGCGAGAAGCTGCGCGAGGAGCACGAGGGCGTCGTGAGGCAAGTCAGCGATCTTAAGTCGAGAGGCAGGAAGGAGCTCATTGAGTTGAATGGGAAAGTCAACACCATCGCGACGGAGATCAGCAGAGCCAAGGGGACGTTCGAAGCGTGGGAGGAGAGTCGTTCCAGACGCTAATGCATGACGGCGCGAAGTATGTGCCACCCTTGCATGAGATATGATGATTTGAGCCACGAGGCGTTCCAAGGGCATTGTCGCGACTTAATATGTGATACCCCTTTTGCGAAGTGGCAAAGCAGGAGCGTGTGGATATCTTCTTGTACCGAACCAATACTCGGTGTACAGTAGCAGCCAGACTTGATCGGCATTCGGTGTTGACAACATCCAAAGTCGTCTCGTCCTGCCAGCTTCCGATATCCTGATATCCGCCAGGATGCTGAGGATGTCGCAACCAAGTGTTGTTGCATATCTTTACAGTGCTCTTTCCTCTATCACGGCACTAGTCTAGTAAGTACATGGCCGTTTTTACTTTCACCGCATCCCATTTCCCTCCCTCCATACTTGCAACCCTCCAAGCTACCTCTCCCTCCAATATCCTCCTCATCTAAAACGGATTGTCCTCCGGCGGCACCTCATGCACAAACTGCTTTCCAATGACTGGGAGCTTCTGCAAGATATCCTTCTGCACTCTCGGGACGCCGCTGAAGAAGTAGAGGGCGAAGATGCCGAGGGAGACGCCCATGCCGGCTGCAAGGGAGCCGCTGAACCTGTACGTCAGTGCCCTGGTTCCGGCGATCATGGCGGGGATGATGGGTGGTGAACGTACTACCATGCGAGCGCGGAGGTGTTGACGCCGCTGAAGTGCATGCCGACTTTGTATTGAGGGCCAAACCGGCTCTTGAAGGATTGGTAGTCGGTGGTTCGCGGGCGCCATGGGTTCTCGATGCCTCGGACGGCGTCGTTGCGCGCGCTGAACGCCTGTTGCGCCCATCAGCTTTATCCGGTTCGTCTGTTTGTGGAACTGACTCTTCTTATCAATGTGCGCTGCATCTTATGTGGTTACTGGGATGTGGTGTGGGAAGTCTGTGTTCAGGAACATTGAAGTCGAGGCAGAAAGCGTCACTGGCAAATCGCGGCTTCTGATTCGTTGATGACGGCGGTCTGAATGTGCCAATTTCACTGGCCTGTGGATTTTGATATCACGTGTTTGCTTCAAGTGAGCTGGTTATTGTCAATTATCACTTCACTAGCGACTTGTATTGTGATTGTGATGCTATTGTTTGCTAGCCTATTAGTAATTCTTTCTTCTTAAACACTTCTTAACATGTTAATTATATATATTACTTTAATACTATACCTACAAAGCTTTTAAAATAGCTGAGAATTTGCCTTCTACTAAGCCTGAGCTCCTACTACTACTACTATTATAAGTTCTGCTTCATAGTATACTTGCAGGTATAATTGCAGATTGTTACTAATTATCATAGTAGTTTACACTATCCTACTACTACTAATTCTTCTAACTAGTAGTACAAGTCATATAATTCATGGCAGTATAACTATAATGCTAGCTCTAAAGAGAAAGATGTCCTCTTATACAAGTTTGACATAGCTAGCTATATTATAGAGACTAATAAAGGCAAGCTAGCTATTAATCTATATAACAAGTATACTAAGTGTAAGTATGATTACAGAGTCTAGGCTAATTACGATGATGCTACTTGCGCCTTTTACAAGCGTAATAATCACAAAGGATGTTACGCTAATTAGTAGCATAAGCTGTTAATTAAGGAGAAAATAGCTGTAGTTAAGTTAAGGCTTACTACAATTAAACTATGACTAGATGTAATAGAGGCGTAGTTTAGCAATGTAAATAGTATGCTTAGTAGTACTAGTAACATTAACAATGTTAATGAAGCTAGTAATTAGCAGTCTATTATAGTAAGGTTTAGTGTAATTAATAGGCAAATTAGTAACTTAACTACATATCTAGATAGTATAGTTAACTATAATAATGTAATAGTAGTTAAGCTTAATAATTACGTTTAGGCTTTACAGGATTAGTTTATAGCACTTAGCCGCATTATTATAGACAGTATGCTTTATGTTAGGAAGATTTAGCAGGCTGTTTTCCCTAGTACTACGTAGCTATAGTATACTAATAACAAGCGCTAAGCAGTTAATTAAGGGTAGTAGCGAGTAGTAGTAGTAGTAGCAGTAGTAGTAGCAGGGGGTTTTAGCGTTGTTCAAACAATGCTATTAAGTCGACTATGTTAACAACTACTACAATTTAGCTGTAAGTAACATAATTCAATTTTTTACTTATCGCTTTTTCATCACTTTTTTTACTTCCTATTAAGACATGTTAAATATCTTTACAGCTATTCTGCTATTAAATACACTGTAATTACGCAATATAATAACGCTATGCTTAGAATTAAACCCTATTTATTACTACGTGCTATTATGAGTATCCTTATAATATATCTTCTTCTACTATTATAGCTTATGTATAAACTCTGCAAGCTCTAGTGCTAGCAGCTTGTTTGCCTTCTTCTTACCCCTTTAATTCTTAGTCTTTACAGCTACTAATAGCGTCTTCATAGCTACTAGTAGCGTCTTTGCTAGGAGGGGGTCTTTACTAGGAGGGGGTCTTTACTAGGGAGGGGGTCTTTATAGCTAGCGGCGGCGTCTTTAGCTACAGAGTCTTTAGTGTTAGTAGCGCTAGTATAGCTGTAGGAGCTAGTAGATGTCCTAGAGCTATACTAGTAGCAGTATTAGTATTAATTAATATAGGAGTTAGTAACTAGTACTCTTGTTTAATTATTAGCTCTAGCTTAGACGGCTATGTCTCCTGTTACTTCTTCGAGTATAGTATGAACACCCTCTAGCTCTTTAAGAAGGTATCTAGTAGTAGTAGCTTATCATTACTATTAACCTTAGTTAGATCGAACATGTCATGAGTATTAGGAGTACTGTAGGTTTCAGGATTATGAGGGTCCTAAGTGCTATAAGTTATAGGCATAGTTATAGGAGAAAGGATCTGTCACGTAAGGATAGATCCCCAGATCTGTAGGGTTAGTCTACAGATCTATAGGCCTACAAGGAAGAAGGGATCTGTTATAGGATAACAGACCCTTAGATCTATAGGGTTAGTCTACAGATCTATAGACATAGATCTGTTAGGTCTGTTAACAGATCTAACAGAGCTACTCTGTCTCTCTAGTATATAGGGGTAGCTTTAGGACAGGCAGTTAGGAGCTTCGTGCTTAATTCAATTCCCTTTCCCTAGGGGATAGTTAGTTACAAGGATAATTGCTATTGTCGATATTCTTTACAGCTCTACGAGTCTAACACCTAGTTACCTTCCTGCTATTAGCACCTACCCTTATGACAACAAGGTGTATCTCCTCCGCTGTTACATTAAATCAGACAAGCCAAGTAAAAAACTAGACGCTGTAAAACTAGGACTATTTAGGATCAAGGCTAGGAAAGGACTAGTTAATTTTAAGTTATAGCTACCTGAGCAGATGAGAATACACCCTGTGTTCTATGTCTCTCTGCTAGAACAAGTAGCGCTAGACGCTACACTGCAAACAGAACCCTTACTACTTAACCCTAAAGTAGAAGAACTAGAGTACACTGTTAAAAAGATTGTTGACACTTGCTAGCAGGACGGACAGCGAGAGTACTTAGTAAAATGGGAAGGATATAGGAGTACCGAGAACACCTAGGAACCCCTAGAACATCTGCGAAACTGTTAGCAAAAGATACGGAGTTTCAAGAAAGGAACGAACCTAGGAAGAAGATCCTAAGCCATGACTAGACTCCTGCGGGACGCTGTCAATCAGCTCGGCTACTACGCTATCCAGGAAACCCTAATACGAGGTGTTAGCGAAACCCTCTATAGCGCTCTATGTCGTAGGACTAAGAGCGAGACCTGCTAAAGGATCTAGGTTAAGAAGGAACCTAGCCTGCGAGAGAGCCTGTTCTTTAGCCTTATCCTCCCTGATCTCCCGCTCCTTAAGAGCGCGACTATCCTCGACCTCCTAGTCGACTACATCTAACTGTTTTCGAAGACGTATCTCCTTTGCATGCGCCTCTATTATCTTCTGCGAAGCCTTAGCTAGGACCGCCTTTGCACAATCAAGATTAGCAATTAGTCTTTTCCGCTAATTACCTAACTTCTTCTATTCGACCTCTGTTACCTTTGCGTTATAACTTCGACAGTTGCTAAAGTAACATTACGAACATTTCCCTAAGGAAATGTGTACCTGACAAACGAGCTTTAACTCTTAATACTAAGTACAGGACTTCATACTGTCCTAGCCCTAACGATAGATTCGATTCGCGCGGCGTTTACGTTTCTGCGTTAAAGGGGCGTTAGTGTCTAGGATGACACAAGGCAGTAATGTAGAAAGAGAAGACATCACGGCATAAAGGGAAATAACAAGAGAAACCCCGTACTAATAAGGTAGCTTAGGGACGAGCTAGGCTAAGAGGGGGATAGTGTCATGAGTGTTAGGAGTACTATAGGTTTCAGGATCATAAGGGTCCTAAGTGCTATAAGTTATAGGCATAGTTATAGGAGAAAGGATCTGTCACGTAAGGACAGATCCCTAGATCTGTAGGGTTAGTCTACAGATCTACAGGCCTATAGGGGAGAAGGGATCTATTATAGGATAACAGACCCTTAGATCTATAGGGTTAGTCTACAGATCTATAGACATAGATCTGTTAGGTCTGTCGACAGATCTAATAGAGCTGCTCTATCTCTCTAGTATATAGGGATAGCTTCAGGACAGGTAGTTAGGAGCTTTGTGCTTAATTTAATTCCCTTTCCCTAGGGGATAGTTAGTTATAAGGACAATTGCCATTGTCGATATTCTTCACAGCTCTACGAGTCTAACACCTAGTCACCTTCCTGCTATTAGCACCTACCCTCATGACAATACCTATAGCACCTCACTCTACCTGCTATTACTAGATCCGCGAGATAGGGTAACAGCACACTTGACCTAGCCGCGACTAAAGGTGCTAGTAGTATACCTGTAGCATCTCCTTCTATCTGCCGCTAGTATTTCCGTAACATAGGGTAACAGCACACTTGACCTAGCCGCGATCAAAAGTGCTAGTAGTATACCCGTAGCACTTTAAGGCGCCTCTTGTGATTTATTACTAGTAGTTTTATCATAATGTCTGCAGGTCTAGGGCTAGTATTTAACCTGCTAGTAGTATGCTTCTAGTACCCTTGACTACTTCTTGTGTACATCTAGTATCCTGACCCTCGCTCTTATTCTTCTAGATAGTCGAACTAGTAGCGCTAGTTAGAGAAGTATTACTTACGCTAGGGCTTGCGGCATGCTACCTTCATCGAGCTTACTAGTATGGCATTCGTTATACATGTCATGATTGTTTGCGTTTGTTTCTCCTTAATTAGTCCTAAGTAGAGCTACTAGCGAGGCCACGCTTAAGCAATAGCGGCCCTTCCTTGCTAGTAGCCGCAATATCGCGCTCCTTAGCTGTATTCAGGCGATGTAGCTTGTGTTTAGTTGCTACCCTAGACTCTTGTTCCTCCTAGTCCGCATTGTATATGAAGTTGTAGGTCTTAAAGTTAGCAGTGTTGTTAATATACATGTTATATTAGCTAGAGGTGTCATATTCGTCTGTTAGGATAACATAGATGCTATAGTAGACGCTAGTAAGCCCGTAGATATAGCGACCTTGCAGAGTACCTTCCTATAGGCTAGAACGCATTGCTGTAATTACTGTCATGCTATAAACATCGTCTGCTCTTCTAGCCGGATCCTTTAGCTAGAACAGGTCTACAAACATACCTATGTAGGTCGGACGTTTATTATGTACTAGTATTATGTAGTTATAGCTGTCTACTATGACGCGCGATTTCTTGTCTTAGAAGGTTACGACATATAACAGGGGAGCAGGCAGCCGCTTAAAGGTAACTACTAGGTTAATTTGTCTATTAACGCTAGTTGTCATAAGTGTTAGGAGTACTGTAGGTTTTAGGATTATAAGGGTCCTAAGTACTATGAGTTATAGGTATAGTCATAGGAGTACTATGAGTTATAGGCATAGTCATAGGAGAAAGGATCTGTCACGTGAGGACAGATCCCTAGATCTATAGGGTTAGTCTACAGATCTATAGGCCTATAAGGAAGAAGGGATCTGTTACAGGATAACAGACCCTTAGATCTATAGGGTTAGTCTACAGATCTATAGACACGGATCTGTTAGGTCTGTTAACAGATCTAACAGAGCTGCTCTGTCTCTCTAGTATATAGGGATAGCTTTAGGACAGGTAGTTAGGAGCTTCGTGCTTAATTTAATTCCCTTTCCCTAGGGGATAGTTAGTTACAAGGTTAACTGCCATTGTCGATATTCTTCATAGCTCTGCGAGTCTAACACCTAGTTACCTTCCTACTATCGGTACCTACCCTTATGACATTTTGAGCACTACTTCTAAGGAAGCATTAGGGGACTCGTCAAGCGCTTAACATACGCCTATGTCAAGTAGTTCTTTAGCTGTTAGTTTAACTTCTAGCGATAATTAACTAACACCATGAGAACAAGTTGCTGCTATACCTCAAATTACATAGTAGCTCGAATCTATTCACCTTAGTGAGATAGCTCTAGCATCTGTCGCAGGTTCAACTACCGGGAATAGACACGGCAACAACGGCTTTAAGATAGGAAGCCCTACAGAGTTTATAGGATAACGATCTTAGGTCGAGATGTTTATCCTATAATGCTAGTTAGCATTTAACGTAGATACGGAACAGTTTATAACACATTATAAGCGAATGATGCACATTGTCTCTTACCTGAAGGGACTAGCGTTCGAGTTTATCTAGCCTCATCTAAAAGATTATCTAGATCACGTCAGCAACGTCGAAGCCAGGAAGACGACAACTAGGGAGATTCTTAACTTAGACAAGTCTTTGTTTAAGGCATTACGCGAAGCGTTTAGGCTCAGTAATAAGTAATAAGAGGCCGAGAGAGCTCTCCTAGGAATCTAGCTAAAGGGCTCTGCTATTAAGTACCGCGCGGACTTTTAGACCCTCTCTGCTCGAGTCGACTAGAATGATAATGCTTTAGCCGCTTAGTTCTACTAGGGACTAAAGGAGACAGTTAAAGACGAAATTGCCCGAGGAGATTAGCTAACGACATTCAAGGAAATGAGCGATCTCGCGATTAGAATCGATAATCGCATCTAGGAACGACAGCAAGAACGATAACATAGAAATCGTAAGCTAGCACAGGCTAACCATAAGGTCTAACGATTAGCACTAAAATGGCGAAGCGATTACTATAGTCTCTAACCTATGGAGTTAGATGCGACTAAGGGGCATCCAAGGAATAGACCCCGAGGAAAGCCGCGGAAGGGCTCTCCTCCCTAGAATGGTCTGAAGAAGCTATTCGACAAGAGCAATCTCGAGTACTACAACTGTAGAAAGAAAGGACACTTTGCCCGCGAGTGTTTTGCTAAGAAGCAACGACAGGAACTGCCTAGGATAGAGCAGGCTCGCGCGACAATAACGGCGCCTTAGCAAAAGGCTGCCGCTACTCGAGAACCGGACTATGCCGCACTTACTTAGACTGCGTGCTATGACGACGATTGTCGAATTCACATGAGTAATAAAGATAGTTCCGGATAGTACCCTAGCCGAAACAAGGCATAGTCGATCTGTGCGCTAAGGGGTATACCTTCTAGTGTAACAGTCCTGAGGCAACAGGAGCTAGAAGAAGAAGAAGAAGGTTCGGACGACAACTACGAGATTGTCGAAGCCGTCATTCCTGATTCCGAGGAAGACGAGAGCATAGAGCGATAGGCTATGCCGCTACATGACATCAGGCTTAATATTATCCGAATTATACAGAACTAGTAGGCTTAGGCTTACCCATGGATTAATGGAGTATAACACGTCGACTAGCTTTAGTATGACGAACTAGCTAACTGTATGCGACGACACCTAAGGAGACTACTAGTTGTAGCTTAACCTCACGCGCATCAGAAAGTTGTCTAAGAAATTATACCGTTCGGGGTAGAGTTTACGCCCTAGGGAGGCTACCTAACCTACAAAGGTATTCAGATTTCACGAGCGCTACGACTCCGAGTCTACTACTTAAAGATAGAGTATGCAAGAAACGCGCAGGAATAGCGAGGCTAAGAGTGAGAACGACCTCTTAGGCTAGAAAACAGTAACGCTTAGAGAAGAAGCCGAGACTATATGATCCCTGAACTAGTCCGTGAAGACAGTTATTTAGGAAACGACGAGGTCCGCCGGAATTAGACCTACGGACAGACTAGACAGGGCTGCAACGATGTGCCGCGATTAGCGCCAGATACGCGAACAACCTTAGAGTATAGGTGCACATTAACAAGACGCTAGCTAGGGCCTTAATAGATTTAGGATGTACTAGAATCTTCATGACGCCTAAGTTCGCCAGGACAGCTAGGATAAAGCTACAGGCGAAGACGAATGCTTTCTCGCTACAAGCAATTAATAGAAAGCTAGTCATGTACAACTAAGGAATAGTTGACAAAGAAACCAAGATGATGCCTCTGCAGATAGAACGCTACTAAGAGATGCTCTAGTTCGACATCATAGAGTTACTAGGCTCGGATGTAGTACTAGGGTTACTATAGCTAAGAAACGCTAACCCCTATATTAACTAGAAGAATGAGAGGATCTAGTTCCCGGAACTCTCAAGATCGATACCTCTACCTGTAGTGCATAACATACTAGGTA
The DNA here is from genome assembly GCA_021401465.1 of Teratosphaeria epicoccoides. Taxonomy (NCBI): domain Eukaryota; kingdom Fungi; phylum Ascomycota; class Dothideomycetes; order Mycosphaerellales; family Teratosphaeriaceae; genus Teratosphaeria; species Teratosphaeria epicoccoides. The sequence goes on from JADDMT010000179.1 coordinate 20,598, forward strand.
AGATCAAAATATGTGTTATGACTTCAAGTGAGATAGTAGCCGCCATTAAGGATCTAGAACAGGAAGTGCACGTCCTATAGGTTAAAGCAACGTAAACAGAAGTCAGGGTCGAATTCATAGTTCCTGATGAGTATAAAGAGTTCACTACTCTTTTCAAGGAAGAACCCGACTAAGAAGCTCTGCTAGAACACTAAGAGTAAGACCACGGGATACCCTTACTCCCTAGCAAGACACCTACGACGTAATTAGTGCGCCTGTTGTTAGTAGCGAAACTAGAGATTCTCCGGAAATACCTAGAAGACAACCTCTAGAAAGGCTTCATCCGCGAGTCGTAATCCCTAGCTAGATATCTAATCCTGTTTGTGCCTAAGGGGGAAGATGACTAGCGACTCTACATAGATTATTGTGGATTAAACGACATCACGATAAAGAATAGTTATCCGCTTCCTTTGCTCTCAGAATTACAGGACTGCCTGCAAGGAGCGATGTAGTTCTCGAAGTTCGACATACCCGGAGTATATAACCGAATTCGAATTAAGGAAGGCGAAGAATAGAAGACTATGTTCCGAACTAGGTTTAGACACTACGAGTACATACTTATGCCATTTAGGTTAACAAATGCCCTAGCTACATAGCAGGCATTTATTAACAATGTGCTACGAGAGTACCTTAACGTCTTTGTAGTTGTATACCTAGACGACATCCTCGTCTACTCCTAGACGATCGAAGAGCATAGGACTTACGTGCGCAGGGTACTTTAGAAACTCCAGGATTACTAGTTAAAGGTTAAGCCTTAGAAGAGCGAGTTTCACAAGCAGGAAGTACAATTCCTTAGCTACGTAGTAGCATAGAATAGAATTAAGATAGACACTAAGAAAGTCTAAGTCGTAAAAGAGTAGCCTACGCCGACTAATGTTAAGGAAGTATAGTCCTTCCTTAGGTTCGCTAACTTCTACTAAAGATTTGTGGCAAACTATTCGAAGATTACGGCACTACTTACGACTCTTACGACGAAGGATACGCCATTTGTGTAGGACGACGCCTAACGGAATGCCTTTAAGGAACTTAAGCGACAATTCACAGATTAGCTAATCTTACTTATATTCGACCTAGATAAGCCTATCACAGTTAAAACAGATGCCTCTGACGTAGCACTTAGGGCATGCTTAAGTTAACCAGGACCGAGTAGACGACTACAGCTAGTCGCCTACTACTCGAGGAAATTGTCTAGACCTAAACTCTAATACAATGTCTATAACAAAGAACTTCTAGCTATAGTAGACGCCTACAAGGCCTAGCGAGTCTACTTAGAAGGTTCTAAGCACTAGGTCACGGTCTACACAGACTATGAGAACTTGCGATACTTCACAACAACGAAAGAATTAAACTAACAACAGGTTTAGTAGAGTAAGGAGCTCTCTAGTTTTAATTGCAAGATCGTCTATTACAAGGGGACTAATAACGCGCGCGCTAATGCACTTAGCTGCCAGACAGACTACATGAAGGGCGTAAAGCGGGAGAAACATGCTATTCTCCAGGAAAATAGCGATGGCACGCTAGGAGTTAACCGACTTGCGGCTACGACTGTTACATGGACTAGTGAATTTCAGGACGACCTGAAGAACGCGCTAGTCTACGACCTAACTGCACTCGCTGTCCGTAACGACATTAATAGACAGGAGGATTAGGAAGACGAAGACAGAATCCTTCTGTTTCAAGGATTAGTATACGTGCTAACGTCTTTACGATTAGAGCTACTATGACTCTAACATGACGTACCTTAGGCAGGACACCCGGGAGTGTCTAAAATGAAGCAAATTCTCTAACAAGAATATTACTTCCCTAGGATAAGCAAGGCAATCGAGGACTACGTCTGTTAATGTGTAACTTGCTAACAAAGTAAGTATAACTGTCATAAACCGTATAGGCTACTACAACTACTTAAGGTACCTTAACGGCTATAGGAATCGCTCGCCATGGATTTCATCGTTAAACTACCTTAGTTAAGAGAACCCGCTACGAATGAGTTCTTTGACAGGATCATGGTAGTAGTCGACTAATTCACTAAGTTTAGGAAGTTTATCTCTTACCGCGAAGACTTTAAGACTAAAGATATCGCGCATGTCTTCATCAAATAGGTAGTAGCACTACATAGCATGCTATAGGACCTAGTAACAGATCGAGGATCCATGTTTACCTCTAACTTCTAGAGACCCCTAATGAGGTAATTCTAGGTCAAACATCGACTAAGTACTTCCTTCTACCCTTAGACGGATAGACAGATAGAACGTCTAAATTAGACGTTAGAATAGTACCTTTAATCCTATGTGAATAGAGACTAGAACAACTAGGTAGAGTTGTTGCTAATAGCACAGCTCGCGTATAATAGTACGCTAGCAGAGTCGACAGGACTCTTGCCTTTTTAGATGGCATATAGATTAGCTATAGAAGACATCCCGGATGTCTTAGCTAGTAATCCAAACCTAGTAGCACTTAGACGAGTAGAACATCTACGCCGACTGTAAATAGAAGCACGACTCGACCTGCAGTTCTATTAGCAGAACATGGCATAGTACGCAAATCGTAAGAGAATTAAGGGACTAATTCTAAAGGAGGGAGACAAGGTGTATCTCCTCTGCTATTACATTAAATTAGACGAGCCGAGTAAAAAACTAGACGCTATAAAACTAGGACTATTCAGGATTAAGGCTAGGAAAGGACTAGTTAATTTTGAGTTATAGCTACCTAAGCAGATGAGAATATACCCTGTATTCTATGTCTCTCTGCTAGAACAAGCAGCGCTAGACGCTACACTACAAACGGAACCCTTACTACTCGACCCTAAAGTAGAAGAACTAGAGTACACTGTCGAAAAGATTGTCGACACTCGCTAGCGGGACAGACAGCGAGAGTACTTAGTAAAATGGGAAGGATATAGGAGTACCGAGAACACCTAGGAACCCCTAGAACATCTGCGAAACTATTAGTAAAAGATACGAAGTTTTGAGAAAGGAACGAACCTAGGAAGAAGATCCTAAGCCACGACTAGACTCCTGCGGGACGCCGTCGATCAGCTCGGCTACCACGCCATCCAGGAAACCCTAATACGAGGCGTTAGCGAAACCCTCTATAGCGCTCTATATCGTAGGACTAAGAGCGAGACCCGCCGAAGGATCTAGGTTAAGAAGGAACCTAGCCTGCGAGAGAGCCTGTTCTTCGGCCTTATCCTCCCTAATCTCCCGCTCCTCGAGAGCGTGACTATCCTCGACCTCCTAGTCGACCGCGTCTAACTGTTTTTGAAGACGCATCTCCTTTGCATGCGCCTCTATTATCTTCTGCGAAGCCTCGGCTAGGACCGCCTTCGCACGATCGAGATTAGCAATTAGTCTTTTCCGCTAATTACCTAACTTCTTCTATTCGACCTCTGTCACCTTCGCGTCGTAACTTCGACAGTTACTAAAGTGACATTGTAAACATTTCCCTAAGGAAATGTGTACCTAACAAACGAGCTTTAACTCTTAATACTAAGTACAGGACTTCATACTGTCCTAGCCCTAACGATAGATTCGATTCGCGCGGCATTTACGTTTCTGCGTTAAAGGGGCGTTAGTGTCTAGGATGACACAAGGTAGTAATGTAGAAAGAGAAGACATTATAGCATAAAGGGAAATGACAAGAGAAACTATACACTAATAAGGTAGCTTAGGGACGAGCTAGGCTAAGAGGGGGATAGTGTCATAAGTGTCAGGAGTACTGTAGGTTTTAGGATCATGAGGGTCCTAAGTGCTATAAGTTATAGGCATAGTCATAGGAGAAAGGATCTGTCATGTAAGGATAGATCCCTAGATCTATAGGGTTAGTCTACAGATCTACAGGCCTATAGGGGAGAAGGGATCTGTTATAGGATAACAGACTCTCGGATCTATAGGGTTAGTCCACAGATCTATAGACACGGATCTATTAGGTCTGTTAACAGATCTAACAGAGCTACTCTGTCTCTCTAGTATATAGGGATGGCTTTAGGACAGGTAGTTAGGAGCTTTGTGCTTAATTTAATTCCCTTTCCCTAGGGGATAGTTAGTTATAAGGACAATTGCCATTGTCGATATTCTTCACAGCTCTACGAGTCTAACACCTAGTTACCTTCCTGCTATCGGCACCTACCCTTATAACAGTCAAGGTCCGACCTATAGATCGCTACTACACGTTTTAAAGCCTTACAATCGACAGACAATAACTGCTAGTAGTATACTAGTAGTACTCCTACTACGTCTACGCTATACATCTAAGCCGCTAGTAATAGAGGGTATGACTCTATGCATATGAATACTATACACTTTGGATTTATATATGAAACTACTCGAAATTTAGGATTCCTAGCTAAAATAGCGCTCGTACTACCTACGATAGACAGAATAAGTTAGTTAATAATATCTGCTACTAGTATACTACTAGGACATCCATTTTCGTCTACTCTAGGCCCTCCTTTACTACTATACTCTAATAACATTCGATTCTTCTATTAACCTAAACACTAACCCTAACTACGTATGGCTAGCTAACATGATAAACCGTCTAAGTAGCAATCAGCTACCTACGTAGCACGCGTACCTTTACAGTAAGTATTAACATGACTAAGGGCTTAGGGGTCAGGTGTTTATAGTAATTAACGCGTCTACGAGCGCTATAGCCGTTATAACACACTACATCTACAATGGCTTCATAGCGCATACTATACTACACAGGCTGTAGCAAGGCATTAAAAGGTCATAGTAGTCATGCCTAGCATGGTCCTACCTACATAGCGGCGAAGTTTTAGCACTTCATTAATTAGAGCACTATGGATCTTAGACCTGACAAGAAATACGCGTCAGATTTAAACATCTCCTTAGACTAGAACGACAGAGTTGAAACTTAGTTAGTAGACGATGTCCTCGCCTACAAGGAGGGGACATTAGTCGACGACGCTATAGGAGTAGATAGGTAGTATGTTTCAAACGAGGAACTAGTCACAGTCGTTAAGCCTGTGTTCAATGAGGCTCACATGCAAGAGAAGGAGATAGTAGTAATAGCTAGGGCAATTGACAATGACAGTAGTAACATCGACGCGCTTAGTCTCTACGACGACCTAGCAGCATTCACAAGAGACGCTACATCTCTAGATAGACGATATAGAGACACGAATAGCAGCTAAGCGGGTAGGCTACATAGCGTCACGAGCGAGCATAGCTTGGCTTTAATCTATATGCGCGCTAGTAGGCTGTTATCTGCTAGATATAAGCAACTATACAAGCGGACACCTTTTAGCGTAGGTAGTCTCATAGCGGGCAGGCTAATCAAAGTGTATGTTAAGCCGTAATCCTACTAAGTTAGTAATAACCTTGACTAGGTCTAACGAACAGACAGATAAGGAACTTAACGAATAAGGCTATGCCTTCTTCTAAAGTAATGTAGATATAGCATTCATATACTAGCTCTTACACGAAGGCATTTCGAGCAACGCCATCGATCGGTTATTCAAGAATCCCTAGCTACAGAAGATCTACGAGCTACTTAGCTTTTAGTTAGGCGTAGAGCTTAAGGACAAGATCTAAGAAGTAAGTGCCTACTAACTACTATTTATTACAAAGTAGAGCATTACGAACATCGAATTAGAATCTCTACAGTCAACCTCTAGTGTTAAGACGGTGCCTCTAAGGCACCGGAATGTCGAAGATGTTATGCGCTTTCTTATAGGGTACAAGGGTTTCAGGAATGATCTTATGTACGCACCTTATTACCTCGAGACTCTAGATGACCTGCCTAGGCGGATCTATTAGGACATGGCCTCTGCAGACTAGTAGTAGGACAAACAGAAAGAGCTTAGAATAGACAGAGCGACAATTATGCTACTAATTCTTGCTAGTGACAAGACACAGGTTACTAATTATTAAGGTGACCTAATCGCATAGCTAGTATACTTGACGATTAGTAACCTACCTAGATTAGTTCGTAACTCTAACTATCGACTAGGCAGCGTGCTCCTAGCGATACTACTAGTAGTCAAAGGCGGAAAAAGAAGCATTAGGGACAAGCTATACTATCGCTACATGAAGACAATGTTCGACCCTATTACTAAGCTTGCCGCAAGCGAGGGCCTCGACGTCTTGTATGCGGATAGCAAGACATAGCAATGTTTCCTAAATATCGCAGTTACGCGAGCGACTACTAAGAACAGGTAATAATTACAGGCGCGAAGAATAACTGCTACTACATAATATGTATAATCGATCTAGAAAAACGCGAAGACCTCGAAGTAGTTACGCTATAGCGGACATATAAGGACACGCAAATACAAATCATGCTCTAGCGAGCAGCGAAGAAGGACTAGAGTAGCTACATGCACGACCTACTAAACTTCGCATTTAGGTACCCTAGCCTAAATATCTACAAGACGCTAATAGTAGACATGCTCTACTAACTCTTTAAGGGCGTATTAATGTACATTATAGATTAGACGCGAGATTTGCTTAAGAGTCGACTACCTCTGTCTTCGAAGTAAGCTAGAGTAGTACTCCTATAAGCCGAGAGTTAGCATAAAGTAGTAAGAAAGAGTAACAAAGGCAAGACTGTCGTAGATTATTAACTAGATATTATTATCGACTGTCGTTTCATAGCGGTGCCTACATTTAGGAACCTCCGGGTATTTAGCTAGATGTCCGTAGTAAGCTAATAGACAGGCTAGGAACAGAAGAGTATACTACGACAGTTGCCTCTAGTCTTCGTGCTACTATTAGAAGAGGCTAAGGCACATAGCGCTATCTAGTTCTTGCGGGCAATAGTAGACTTCTCTTAGTTAGCGCAATATCCTTTACATGATAGCGAAACGCTCTAGTTTATAGTCCTCGCCCTGTTCTAATGTAACTAGTATAAAGAAGAGTTTAGGGAGTACCGTATAAGCAAAGGAGAGCTAAGAAAGAAGAAAGCGTAGACAGAGCGAGTAGAGGAGCCTAAGACAGTAGACAATGTGTATAAACTATAAGGGCACTTTAATTTTCCTAAGTTTCATGCCCTTACATACTACGTAGACATGATATAGCTCTTCGGTAACACGCTAGACCTCGACACTAGCTACTTCGAATATAAGCATGTTAAATACGTTAAGAAGCTATTCAAACTAACTAATAAGAAGAACAGATAGGAGGACTAAATTATGGAGTACTTCTAGCGAAAGATTTCTATGCTTACATTCTTTGATACTAGCCTAACGCTCTAGTAGCAGACTAAGGCTAAGAGTCGAGAGGCTAGGGAGCGCGAAGTGCCTTAACGACAGAGCAGAAGGATGTCGAAGCCTTCCTTAGCTAGCGAAGGCTAAGATCTAGCTAATCGTTACTAGGTAGAGACATATAGAGGATAGTTAGTAATGTAGTAGCACACATAGGGCTAGAGTTAGGGCCTTACTTCTGTCATGCTGCTACAGTGTTTGTCAGAGAGTGCCAGGTGTCGTCTAATACAACATCGACGTCAAATATAATGCGTCTTAATCCTGACAGGATTAAGGGAAGACTAGATTAGGTCGACGATTTAGAGGTATCTTTCTATGCTAGTATATAGTACTAGAAGATACATTATAAGGATCCTGACAATCTATCTACAACTAAGCTAGACGTCGTTAGATGTATACTAAACTAGCAAGGAATCCAGGACAATCGCTGTAACGACTAGCTCTAGGTCTAGGAGTACGAAGTGCCGCTAGTTACAGACGAGACTACTAGTGTCATAAGGGTAGGTACTAATAGCAGGAAGGTGACTAGGTGTTAGACTCGCAGAGCTGTGAAGAATATCGACAATAGTAGTTAACCTTGTAACTAACTATCCCCTAGGGAAAGGGAATTAAATTAAGCACGAAGCTCCTAACTGCCTGTCCTGAAGCTATCCCTATATACTAGAGAGACAGAGCAGCTCTGTTAGATCTGTTAACAGACCTAACAGATCCGTGTCTGTAGATCTGTAGACTACCCCTACAGATCTAAGGGTCTGTTATCCCGTGATAGATCCCTTCTTCCTTGTAGGCCTATAGATCTATAGACTAACCCTATAGATCCGGGGATCTGTCCTTACGTGACAGATCCTTTCTCCTATGACTATGCCTATAACTCATAGTACTCCTATGACTATACCTATAACTCATAGCACTTAGGACCCTCATGATCCTAAAACCTATAGTACTCCTAACACTCATGACACTATCCCCCTCTTAGCCTAGCTCGTCCCTAAGCTACCTTATTAGTGCGGGGTTTCTCTTGTCATTTCCTTTTATGCCGTAATGTCTTCTCTTTCTACATTACTACCTTGTGTCATCCTAGACACTAACGCCCCTTTAATGCAGAAACGTAAACGCCGCGCGAATCGAATCTATCGTCAGGGCCAGGATAGCATGAAGTCCTATACTTAGTGTCAAGAGTTAAAGCTCGTTTATTAGGTACATATTTCCTTAGGGAAATGTTCGTAATGTCACTTTAGCAACTGTCGAAGTTGCGACACGAAGGTAACAGAGGTCGAATAGAAGAAGTTAGGTAATTAGCAGAAAAGACTAATTGCTAATCTCGATCGTGCGAAGGCGGTCCTAGCCGAGGCTTCGCAGAAGATAATAGAGGCGCATGTAAAGGAGATGCGTCTTCGAAAACAGTTAGACGCGGTTAACTAGGAGGTCGAGGATAGTCGCGCTCTTAAGGAGCGTGAGATTAGGGAGGATGAGGCCGAGGAATAGGCTCTCTCGCAGGCTAGGTTCCTTCTTGACCTAGATCCTTTAGCGGGCCTCGCTCTTAGTCCTACGACATAGAGCGTAATAGAGGGTTTCACTAACGCCTCATATTAGGGTTTCCTGGATGGCGTAGTAGCCAAGCCGACTGACAGCGTCCCGCAGGAGTCTAGTCATGGCTTAGGATCTTCTTCCTAGGTTCGTTCCTTTCTCGAAACTTCGTATCTTTTGCTAACAGTTTCGCAGATGTTCTAAGGGTTCTTAGGTGTTCTTAGTACTCCTATATCCTTCCCATTTTACTAAGTACTCTCGCTGTCTGTCCTGCTAGCGAGTGTCGACAATCTTTTCGACAGCATACTCTAGTTCTTCTACTTTAGGGTTAAGTAGTAAGGGTTCTGTTTACAGTGCGGCGTCGAGCGCTACTTGTTCTAGTAGAGAGACATAGAACACAGGGTATATTCTTATCTGCTTAGGTAGCTGTAACTTAAAATTAACTGGTCCTTTCTTAGCCTTAATCCTAAATGGTCCTAGTTTTACAGCGTCTAGTCTTTTACTCGGCTTGTCTGATTTGATGTGATAGCGGAGGAGATACACCTTGTCCCCCTCCTTTAGAATTAGTCTCTTAATTCTCTTACGATTTGCGTACTATGCCATGTTCTGCTAATAGAACTACAGGTCGAGTCGTGCTTCTATTTGTAGTCGGCGTAGATGTTCTACTCGTCTAAGTGCTACTAGGTTTAGATTACTAGCTAAGACGTCTAGAATGTCTTCTATAGCTAATCTATATGCTATCTGAAAAGGCGAGAGTCCTGTCGACTCTGCTAGCATACTATTATACATAAGCTATGCTATTAGTAATAAATCTACCTAGTTGTTCTAGTCCCTATTTATATAGGATCGAAGGTACTATTCTAACGTCTGATTTAGACGTTCTGTCTGTCTATCCGTCTAAGGGTAGAAGGAAGTACTTAGTCGATGTCTGACCTAGAATTGTCTTATTAGGGCTCTCTAGAAGTTAGAGGTAAACACGGATCCTCGATCCGTTACTAGGTCCTGTAGCATGCTATGTAGTGCTACTACCTATTTGATGAAGACATGCGCGATATCTTTAGTCTTGAAGTCTTCGCGGTAAGGGATAAACTTCCTAAACTTAGTAAATCGGTTAACTACTACTATGATCCTGTCAAAGAACTCATACGTAGCGGGTTCTCTCGACTAAGGTAGTTTAACGATGAAATCCATAGCGAGCGATTCCTATGGCCGTTAAGGTACCTTAAGTAGTTATAGTAGCCTATACGGTTTGTGATAGTCGTGCTTACTTTGTTAGCAAGTTACACATTAATAGACGTAGTCCTCGATTGCCTTGCTTATCCTAGGGAAGTAATATTCTTGTTAGAGAATTTGCTTCATTTTAGACACTCCCGGGTGTCCTGCCTAAGGTACGTCATGTTAGAGTCATAGTAGCTCTAATCGTAAAGACGTTAGCATGTATACTAATCCTTGAAATAGAAGGATTCCGTCTTCGTCTTCCTAATCCTCCTGTCTATTAATGTCGTTACGGATAGCGAGTGCAGTTAGGTCGTAGACTAGCGCGTTCTTCAGGTCGTCCTGAAATTCACTAGTCCATGTAACAGTCGTAGCCGCAAGTCGGTTAACTCCTAGCGTGCCATCGCTATTTTCCTGGAGAATAGCATGTTTCTCCCGCTTTACGCCCTTCATGTAGTCTGTCTGGCGGCTAAGTGCATTAGCGCGCGCGTTATTAGTCCCCTTGTAATAGACGATCTTGCAATTAAAACTAGAGAGCTCCTTACTCTACCGAACCTGTCGTTAGTTTAACTCTTTTGTTGTTATAAAGTATCGCAAGTTCTTATAGTCTGTGTAGACCGTGACCTAGTAGTTAGAACCTTCTAAGTAGACTCGCTAGGTCTTGTAGGCGTCTACTATAGCTAGAAGTTCTTTGTTATAGACGTCGTATTAGAGTTCAGGTCTAGACAATTTCCTCGAGTAGTAGGCGACTAGCTGTAGTCGTCTACTCGGTCCTAGTTAACTTAAGCATACCCCGAGTGCTACGTTAGAGGTATCTGTTTCGACTATAATAGGCTTATCCAGGTCAAATACAAGTAAGATCAGCTGATCTGTAAATCGTCGCTTAAGTTCCTTAAAGGCATTCCGTTAGGTGTCGTCCTATACGAATAGTGTATCCTTTGTCATAAGAGTCGTAAGTAGTGCTGTAATCTTCGAATAGTTTGCTACAAATCTTCGGTAGAAGTAATAGGGAAGGTGTGCCGACCTTTCACTACTACCCCACATGGCCAAAAGGCTTAGTAATCAGTCCTGTGACAGGGCTGATTACAGTCGGCTACATATACACACACACTGTAACCCGAGAAACATCCGCGAGGTCACGTGACGCCAAGCCTGCGGCTAGCACCCGTACGTCCGGCATCTCAGATATCCGCGAGGTCACGTGACGCCAAGCCTGCGGCTAGCGCCCGTACGTCTGGCATATCATTATCCCCTCTCCCTAAGGGGACCGCCCTTAGTTCCACTGAACTAAACGGCGCACTGTTACATGACTTAGAGGCAGGGGGGTCTGCATAGACACATGACTTAGAGGGAGGCGGCTAACTCTCCATGGACACATGACTTAGCGGCAGTTTCACCCCGCATGGTCGGGTATATGTTACCCCGAGCCGGTTAGCATCCGCAGATACCCCGCACTCTCAGCTGGAGATCCAAGCGAAAAATCGCTCGAACCTAGGTCCGACCGTACAGGACTAATTACTCTTGATAGGGAAGGTGTGCCGACCTTTCACTACTACCCCACATGGCCAAAAGGCTTAGTAATCAGTCCTGTGACAGGGCTGATTACAGTCGGCTACATATACACACACACTATAACCCGAGAAACATCCGCGAGGTCATGTGACGCCAAGCCTGCGGCTAGCACCTGTACGTCTGGCATCTCAGATATCCGCGAGGTCACGTGACGCCAAGCCTGCGGCTAGCGCCCGTACGTCTGGCATATCACTAGGGTATTTGTTAACCTAAATAGCATGACTATGTACTCGTAATGTCCGAACCTAGTTCGGAACGTAGTCTTCTATTCTTTGCCTTCCTTAATTCGAATTCGGTTATACGCTCTAGGTATGTCGAACTTCGAGAACTACATTGCTCCTTGTAGGCGGTCCTGTAATTCTAAGAGCAAAGGAAGCGGATAACTATTCTTTATTGTGATGTCGTTTAGTCTACGATAATCTACGTAGAGTCGCTAGTTATCTTCTCCCTTAGGCATAAACAGGATCGGATATCTAGCTAGGGACTACAACTCGCGGATAAAGCCTTTCTAGAGGTTGTCTTCTAGGTATTTCCGGAGAATCTCTAGTTTAGCTGCTAATAATAGGCGAACTAATTGCGTCGTTAGTGTCTTGCTAGGGAGTAAGGGTATCCTATAGTCCTACTCCTAGTGTTCTAGCAGAGCTTCTTAGTCAGGTTCTTCCTTGAAAAGAGTAGCGAACTCTTTATACTTATTAGGAACTATGAATTCGACCTTGACTTCTAATTGCGTTGCTTTAACCTATAGGACGTATACTTCCTGTTCTAGATCCTTGATAGCAGCTACTATCTTGCTTGAAGTCATAACACATATTTCGATCTTGCCTGGTACGTCATGCACTACAGGTAGAGGTATCGATCTTAAGAGTTCTAGGAACTAGATCCTCTCATTCTTCTAGTCGATATAGGGGTTAGCGTTTCTTAGCCATGGCAACCCTAGTACTACATCTGAGCCTAGTAACTCCGTGATGTCAAACTAGAGCATCTCTTAGTAGCGTCCTATCCGCAGAGGCATTATCTTAGTCTCTTTGTTAACTATTCCTTAGTTGTACGTAACCGGCTTTCTATTAATCGCTTGTAGCGAGAAAGCATTCGTCTTTGCCTGTAGCTTTATCCTAGCTGTCCTAGCGAACTTAGGCATCATGAAGATTCTAGTACATCCTGAATCTATTAAGGCCCTAGCTAGCGTCTTGTTAATATGCACCTATACTCTAAGGTTGTTCGCGTATCTGGCGCTAATCGCGGCACATTGTTATAGCCCTATCTAGTCTGTCCGTAGGTCTAATTCTAGCGGACCTTGTTGTTTCCTAAATAACTGTCTTTATAGACTAGTTCAGGGATCATGCGGTCTTGGCTTCTTCTCTAAGCGTTACTGTTTTCTGGCCTAAGAGGTCGTTCTCGTTCTTGGCCTTGCTATTCCTACGTGTTTCTTGTGTACTCTATCTTTAAGTAGTAGACTCGGAGTTATAGCGCTCGTGAAATCTAAATACCTTTGTAGGTTAGGTAGCCTCCCTAGGGCGTAAACTCTACCCTAAACAGTATAATTTCTTAGACAACTTTCTGATGCGCGTGAGGTTAAGCTACGACTAGTAGTCTCCTTAGGTGTCATTGCATATAGTCGGCTAGTTCGTCATACTAAAGCTAGTCGACATGTTGTACTCTATTAATCCATAGGTAAGCTTAAGCCTACTAGTTCTGTATAATTCGGATAATATCGAGCCTAATGTCATGTAGCGGCATAGCCTATTACTCTATGCTCTCGTCTTCCTTAGAATCAGGAATAATAGCTTCGACAATCTTGTAGTTATCGTCTAAACCTTCTTCTTCTCCTTCTAGCTCCTGTTGCCTTAGGACTATTACACTAGAAGGTATACCCCTTAGCGTACAGATCGACTATGCCTTCTTTCGGCTAGGGTACTATCTAGAACTATCTTTATTACTTATGTGAATTTAACAATTGTCATTATAGCACATAGTCTAAGTAAGTGCGGCATAGCCTAGTTCTCGAGTAGTAGTAGCCTTTTGCTTAGGTGCTGTTATTGTCGCGTGAGCCTGCTCTATCCTAGGCGGCTCTTGTCGTTACTTCTTAGCAAAACATTCGCAGGCAAAATGTCCTTTCTTTCTACAGTTATAGCACTTGAGATTACTCTTGTCAAATGGCTTCTTTAGACTATTCTAGGGAGGAGAGCCCTTCTGTGGCTTTCCTTAGGGTCTATTCCTTAGACGCCTCTTAGTCGCATCTAACTCTATAGGTTAGAGACTATAGTAATTGCTTCGCTATTTTAGTGCTAATTATTAGACCTTATAGTTAGCCTGTACTAGCTTGCAATTTCTATGTTGTCATTCTTGCTGTCATTCCTAGATGCGATTATTAATTCTAATCGCAAGATTGCTTATTTCCTTGAATGTCGTTAGCTAATCTCCTTAGGTAATTTTGTCTTTAACTGTCTCCTTTAGTCTCTAGTAGAACTAAGTAGCTAAAGCATTATCATTCTAGTCGACTTAAGCAGAGAGGGTAATATGCCAGACGTATAGGCGCGAGCCGCAGGCTTAGTGTCACGTGACCTTGCGGATATTTCTTAGGTTGTAGTGTGTGTGCATATGTAGCCGACTATAATCAGCCCTGTTACAGGACTAATTACTAAGCCTTTTAGCTATGTAGGGTAGTAGTAAAAGGTCGGCACACCTTCCCTATCAAGAGTAATTAGTCCTGTATAGTCGGACCTAAGCGATCTTTTCGCTTAGATCCCTAGCTAAGAGTACGGGGTATCTGCGGATGCTAACTAGCTCGGGGTAACATATGCCTGACTATGCGGGGTGAAACTGCCGCTAAGTCATGTGTCTATAGAGAGTTAGCCGCCTCCCTCTAAGTCATGAGTCTATGTAGACCCCCCTGCCTCTAAGTCATTTAATAGTACGCCATTTAGTTTAGTGGAACTAAGGGTGTCCCCCTTAGGGAGAGGGGATAATAATATGCTAGACGTACAGGCGCGAGCTGTAGGCTTGGCGTCACATGACCTCGCGGATGTTTAAGATGCCAGACATACAGGTGCTAGCCGCAGGCTTGGCATCACGTGACCTCGCGGATATTTCTCGGGTTATAGTGTGTGTGCATATGTAGCTAACTGTAATCAGCCCTGTTACAGGACTAATTACTAAGCCTTTTAGCCATGTAGGGTAGTAGTAAAAGGTTAGCATACCTTCCCTATTAGAGGGTCTAAAAGTCCGCATAGTACTTAATAGCGGAACCCTTCTACTAGATTCCTAGGAGAGCTCTCTTAGCCTCTTGTTACTTATTACTAAGCCTAAAAGCTTCGTGTAACACCTTAAACAAAGACTTGTCTAAGTTAAGAATCTCCCTAGTTGTTGTCTTCCTAGCTTTGACGTTACTAACATGATCCAGATAATCTGTTAGATAAGGCTAGATAAACTTAAACACTAGTCCCTTTAGGTAAGAGACAATGTACATTATACACTTATAATGTGTTATAAACTATTCTATATCTACGTTAAATGCTAACTAGCATTATAGGATAAACATCTTAACTTAAGATTGTTGTCCTGTAAACTCTATAGGGCTTCCTATCTTAAAGCTGTTATTGCTATGTCTATTCCTAGTAGTTAAACCTGCGACAGATGCTAGAGCCATCTCGCTAAGGTAAATGGATTTAAGCTACTATGTAATTTAAGGTATAGTAGTAACTTGTTCTTATAGTGTTAGTTAACTGACACTAGAAGTTAAACTAATAGCTAAAGAACTACTTAACATAGGCATATGTTAAGCGCTTAACAAGTCCCCTAATGCTTCCTTAGAAGTAGTACTTAAAATGTCATAAGGGTAGGTGCTAATAGCAGGAAGGTAACTAGGTATTAGACTCGTAGAGCTATGAAGAATATCGACAATAGTAATTGTCCTTGTAACTAACTATCCCCTAGGGAAAGGGAATTAAATTAAGCACGAAGCTCCTAACTACCTGTCCTAAAGCTATCCCTATATACTAGAGAGACAGAGTAGCTCTGTTAGATCTGTTAACAGACCTAATAGATCTATGTCTGTAGATCTGTAGACTAACCCTATAGATCTAAGGGTCTGTTATCCTATGATAGATCCCTTCTCCCTGTAGGCCTGTAGATCTATAGACTAACCCTACAGATCTAGGGATCTGTCCTTACGTAATAGATCCTTTCTCCTATAACTATGCTTATAACTCATAGTACTTAGGACCCTTATAATCCTGAAACCTACAGTACTCCTAACACTCATGACATTAATGTAGTAGTAGTAGACGTACTGCTAGTATACTACTAGCATTTAGTAGTCGTCAAGTACATACGAACAGACAAGATAATTAGTGTTAAGCATATACTCTATTAGATAAGGCGCTTGTATAGTCGCTATCTAAAACAATACCGCTCGTACACGACTACTAGCATTACTCTATTACAAGATTGCAGTTAAACCCTAATTAATCTGTCATCTTACGCTAGCCTGTGTAGCCTGCATAATTCTATGCCTCTCTACTTGCCCCGACCCTTGCGCATGATATTAATGAAGTCGTTACTAGTCTGCTAACAGTTTATAGTCTATTCTCTAAATTAGCTCTATAGCGTAACCTAGTAAAATCTCATTGCCTCTGTGAATTACGCTAACTGCATTAATCTAGTGCGACTAACCCTACTACAGGCTTGCCTAGTCGACTGCTGTTTGAAGTTGTTATCTATTATTATGATAGCGTTAGCAGGTACAAGAGTTATACTACTCTTAAGTTTGTTTATAGTCAATATAAGCAACTAAGGGTTGTCTTAGTAGCCTTTAACGATAGGATTAGTAGTCACAAAGTCCTCTATAATCATGGCCTTATCTTTTGACCTGTAATCTAGCCTAATAAACCTAGCTATCTTGTTAAATCTGCCTAGGATGTAACTATTCCCTACTGCCTACTAGAGATACTAGTTAAAGTTAGTACATATTAGGCAGGGAAACGGTTACCTTGCGCGTATAGGCTTAAGTATCCTGTTCCTATATACGTGTCTTAAGTGCTATAATCATTAGGACCTTAGCGTCTAGATTATGCCTGCTATAGATAGTGTCGTAGCGGACTAGAAGATAGACAATACGGCGTCGCATATACGACAGCTACGGCTATAGCGATAAGATGCGAAAAGCGTGGAAGGGTCTGCCGCATCTTTCATCTAAAGTTAGCTAAGAGACTAACGAGTATAAACAACGCGTGTTTCGATAATCCTGATATCTATAATTTAAACAGACACGATATAGGCATAGCCTAAACAATGAGTATGCGTGTTCCTTAACAAGAACCTCTAAGACCTAGCGCGGCATAATTTACAAACCTAAGGCGCTATAGTAGTAGAGTATAGGCATGATCGAAGTAGGCCTTACACTTTAACATGACAATTACCTACGCCTGTACGCTGCGTTAGAAGAATAGATGGAGTAGCTTAGCCTACTTAGCCGAATTACGCGGTTAATAGCAGCGAAGGAGCGCATGTTCTAGGAAACAAGCGCCTTCTTTAGTAGTAGCAGGGAATTGCAATTTAAATTCCTAGTAATAGTAGAGGCGTTACAGACACGAGTAGGGGAGGTTAGTTTTCGGCATTTACTATACAAGATATCGTCAAACTATTAGTAGCAGACAGTCTAGAAGTTAATAATTACCTAGGGTTAACATGAAAGTAGTATGGCTATTATGGTTTAAACGTAGCTTAAAGGCCTTTAGAATAATACGTACAGGATATTCTCTCGTATGTAGAACGAATCTCGCT
This sequence comes from Teratosphaeria epicoccoides, assembly GCA_021401465.1. Lineage (NCBI taxonomy): Eukaryota > Fungi > Ascomycota > Dothideomycetes > Mycosphaerellales > Teratosphaeriaceae > Teratosphaeria > Teratosphaeria epicoccoides. The sequence continues at coordinate 37,957 of JADDMT010000179.1, forward strand.
ACTATATACGCAGGATCTACTATAGAGTAACTACCTCTATTAGGCTATGTCATATAGGCAGACGTGCTATATAGCGCGGATGTTTTGTAGTACCTATACTAGCTATTAATAAAGAATTAATGCTAACTGAGGCTAGTTCTACTAGCGGTGTTTTAATAGCATACTACTAGCAAGCTAAAAGTACCGCTAGCTAATAGGGAAGCGTAGTTTCAGGGGTAGCCAAATTAAGATGACACTCGCGTATTACAAGATACTATAAACATTACATCCTCTCTTTCTTCTGCATTAATAGACGCTACGTAGCTACATTAGATAGTAACTCGTAGTATGTGCATATTTACATGCTATAGATATTATCCTTTACTGACATGCTACTAGACCTACACGACTAAGAAGGATATACCGCGCTCTGTTCTCTGCTAATCCTTTAAGTTACGTCCTTCTTTGATTATGCCTTTAAAGAAAGACAGACAATAGAGGTCACGTTCTACGTCATCTAGTAGCAGTTCGAATTATAATCTAGCGAATGATTTAGAAGACCTGCTAAGTAACGATAGCAATAGTGTAGACAACAACAACAAGGGGATAGCTAACTAGGAGCATGAGGATTTTATAGTGCCTAAAGCCTATACGAAGGCGACTAATGTAAGAAGTAATCTGTATATAGCGGCTATACTAACATGCATACAGACGATAACGTACTAGTCACAAAGAGACTAGACATATAAGCGGTTATCCTTACCGCTAAGGCGGAATTAGCCGTACAAGAGGCCTCGGTTATTGTCTCGCGACACGCGACGAGATAGTAGCAAATCTAAGAGTAACAGGGTAAAGACATAGTAGCTAAGTAATATAGATGTATATGCTATATGATATGAAAATATCTCGTAGTGTGACAGAGTAATCCGACCTTTTAGTAGGTATAAGACAGCGCTGCTTTCTGCTTATCGCAGAGGTAGCGCTAAGGGTGCTTATAACCCCCGACGCTCCTTAATTAGGGAAAGCATGTCCGAGCCTAACCCTGTAGGGGTACCGTAGGGTTAGCGACATAGGGGCGTCCTACGTCGACAACTGATCCTACTTAGACGACATATAAGCTAACGTATGTACGAAGGACCCCCTTGCCATATGTGGCAGGGTCACTACATGCTAAGGGCGGCCATTAGAACCCATGCAGTTCTAATAGCCCCCTAGTATTAACCGTATCACTGCCCCTCCTCCTATGAGGATGTCCCTAGCCTTACTAAGTAACGCATGCGGAACATATAGGGTACGGGATGTAGCACGCTTATACTACGTAAGGGTAAATAGGTAGATAGCCTACGTAACATATGTCATGCGTATACCTTAACACCTTCGTAGTAAGTACAGGGCGGAGGCTGCTAACTCAGGCGGGTTTTAATCCGTTACATGTTAGGCGGCTTCGTAACACCTTCGCTTTACATGCAGATCAAGATATCAGGAAACTATAAGTATGTACTTCGGTTAATCCTTGAAATTATAGGGCGAGCATGCGCGCTAGCCTTGCTAAGTAGCTTGGCTGTCCCTATTTAGTCGTGACCGTGAAGAACGTGTTGCAGAACCTTAGGGTAGTAGGAAAGTACGTAGACGCTCTACGCGCGCCGCTCGAAACAGTAGGAGCGCGCTCCTAGCGCGGGCCTCGCCACATGATACAGTTGATACTAGGGGGCCATTAGAACCGCATAGGTTCTAATAGCCGCCCTTAGCATGTAGTGACCCTGCTACATATAGTAAGGGGGTCCTTCGTACATACGTTAGCTCGTATGTCGTCTAAGTAGGATTAGTTGTCGACGTAGGACGCCCCTATGTCGCTAACCCTACGGTACCCCTGTAGGGTTAGGCTCAGACATGCTTTCCCTAAGTAAGGAGTGTCAGGGGTTATAAGCACCCTTAGCGCTACCTCTGCAATAAGCAGAAAGCAGCGCTGTCTTATACCTACTAAAAGGTCGGATTACTCTGTTACACTACAAGATATTTTCATATCATATAGCATATACATCTATATTAGTTCTGCTTTCTCCCCCCTGCTTTGCAGTCTAGTAGAGAATACTACGATATGTCTAGAGTACTACGAACTTGCAACTAACGCGTAGTAAGTGCCATCCTAAGCGCCCGCGACAGCGAAGCTAGCCTGAGTAACTAGCCCGCAGGAGTACCTGCTACGAGCAACACCGCATTAAGCGACAGTTCCGCTAGAGGCTAATTACGCGGCAGACTAGGCAATAGACCCCCTGCATAGGAACCGCAACTAACCTTGACTATCGACCTAGCCCTTGTAGCCATGATTGTCGATTAGGTCGCGAACTACCTTGCGAACTAGAGCTAGAGCCGCACTGCTCCTAGTAGCGACAACGGCAAGGACGACGAAGACGCTACTAATATGCTAGACGTACGGGCGCTAGCCGCAGGCTTGGCGTCACATGACCTCGCGGATATCTGAGATGCCAGACGTACGGGTGCTAGCCGCAGGCTTGGCGTCACGTGACCTCGCGGATGTTTCTTGGGTTGCAGTGTGTGTGTATATGTAGCCGACCGTAATCAGCCCTGTCACAGGACTGATTACTAAGCCTTTTGGCCATGTGGGGTAGTAGTGAAAGGTCGGCACACCTTCCCTATTAGCTGCTATGATGTCATGAGTGTCAGGAGTACTGTCCGGAGTACTGTAGGATACAGGATCATGTAGGTCCTAAGTGCTATGAGTCATAGTACTGTCATAGGAGTACTATAAGTCATAGGCATAGTCATGGAAGAAAGGATCTGTCACGTGAGGACAGATCCCCGGATCTGTAGGGTTAGTCTACAGATCTATAGGCCTACAAGGAAGAAGGGATCTGTCACGTGATGACAGACCCTTAGATCTGTGGGGTTAGTCTACAGATCTACAGACACGGATCTATCGGGTCTGTCGACAGATCTAACAGAGCTGCTCTGTCGCTCTCTAGTATATAGGGATAGCTTTAGGACAGGCAGTTAGGAGCTTCGTGCTTAATCTTAATTCAATCCTCTCTTGCTTAGAGGAGAGTCAGTTACAAGGTTAACTGCCATTGTCGATATTCTTCACAGCTCCCGAGTCTAACACCTAGTCACCTTCCTGCTATCGGCACCTACCCTTATGACATTTTGAGCACTACTTCTAGGGAAGCATCAGGAGACTCGGCGAGCGCTTGACATACGCCTATGTCAAGTAGTTCTTTAACTGTCAGTTTAAGCTCTAGCGACAGTTAACCGATACCACGAGAACAAGTTGCCGCTATACCTTAAATCACGTAGTAGCTCGAATCCATTCACCTTAGCGAGATAGCTCTAGCATCCGTCGCAGGTTCAACTACTAGGAATGGACACGGCAACAACGGCTTCAAGATAGGAAGCCCTACAGAGTTCACAGGACAATAATCTCAAGTCGAGATGTTTATCCTACAATGCTAGTTAGCATTTAACGTGGATACGGAACGGTTTACGACACATCATAAGCGAATGATGTACATTATCTCTTACCTGAAGGGACTGGCGTTCGAGTTTATCTAGCCTCATCTAACGGATTATCTAGATCACGTCAGCAGCGCCGAAGCCAGGAAGACGACGACTAGGGAGATTCTTAACTCAGACAAGTCTTTGTTTAAGGCATTACGCGAAGCGTTCAGGCTCGGTAATAAGTAACAAGAGGCCGAAAGAGCTCTCCTAGGAATCTAGCAGAAGGGTTCCGCCACGAAGTACCGCGCGGACTTTTAGACCCTCTCTGCTCGAGTCGACTAGAATGATAACGCTTTAGCCGCTTAGTTCTACTAGGGACTAAAGGAGACGGTTAAAGATGAAATTGCCCGAGGAGATCGGCTAACGACATTCAAGGAAATGAGCGATCTCGCGATTAGAATCGATAATCGCATCTAGGAACGACAGCAAGAACGACAACATGGAAATCGCAAGCTGGCGCAGGCTAACCATAAGGTCTAACGATTAGCACCGAAATGGCGAAGCGATTACTACAGTCTCTAACCTATGGAGTTAGATGCGACTAAGGGGCGTCCGAGGAATAGACCCCGAGGAAAGCCGCGGAAGGGCTCTCCTCCCTAGAATGGTCTGAAGAAGCCATTCGACAAGAGTAATCTCGAGTGCCACAACTGCGGAAAGAAAGGACACTTTTCCCGCGAATGTTTTGCTAAGAAGCAACGACAAGAGCTGCCTAGGATAGAGCAGGCTCGCGCGACAACGACGGCACCTAAGCAAAAGGTCGCCGCTACTCGAGAACCGGACCATGCCGCACTTACTTGGACTGCGTGCTACGACGACGATTGTCGAATTCACAAGAGTGATAAAGATGGTTCCGGATAGTACCCTAGCCGAAACAAGGCACAGTCGATCTGTGCGCTAAGGGGTACACCTTCTAGTACGACAGTCCTGAGAGAACAGGAACTAGAAGAAGAAGAAGAAGGTTCGGACGACAACTACGAGCTTGTCGAAGCCGTCATTCCTGATTCCGAGGAAGACGAGAGCATAGAGCGATAGGCTATGCCGCCACATGACATCAGACTCGACATTATCCGGATCATACAGAACTAGTAGGCTTAGACTTGCCCATGGATTAATGGAGTACAACACGTCGACTAGCTTCAGTATGACGAACTAGCCGACCGTATGCGACGACACCTAAGGAGACTACTAGTCGTAGCTTAACCTCATGCGCATCAGAAAGTTGTCCAAGAAATTGTACCGTTCGGGGTAGAGTTCACGCCCTAGGGAGGCTACCTAACTGATATAGATGTATGTGCTATATGATATGAAAATATCTCGCAGTGTGACAGAGTAATCCGACCTTTTAGTAGGTACAAGACAGCGCTGCTTTCTGCTTATCGCAGAGGTGGCGCTAAGGGTGCTTATAACCCCCGACGCTCCTCAATTAGGGAAAGCATGTCCGAGCCTAACCCCGTAGGGGTACCGTAGGGTCAGCGACGTAGGGGCGTCCTACGTCGACAACTGATCCTACTCGGACGACATACAAGCCAACGTATGTACGAAGGACCCCCTTGCCATATGTAGCAGGGTCACTACATGCCAAGGGCGGCCATTAGAACCCATGCGGTTCAAATGGTCCCCTAGTATCAACTGTATCACTACCCCTCCTCCTATGAGGATGTCCCTAGCCTTACTAAGTGACGCACGCGGAACATATAGGGTACAGGATGTGGCACGCTTACACTGCGCAAGGGTGAATAGGTAGATAGCCTGCGTAACATGTGTCATGCGTACACCTTAACACCTTCGCAGCGAGTACGGGGCGGAGGCTGCTAACTCGGGCGGGTTTTAATCTGTTACATGTTAGGCGGCTTCGCAACACCTTCGCTTTACATGCGGATCGAGATATCAGGAAACCACGAGTACGTACTTTAGTCAATCCTTGAAATTATAGGGCGAGCATGCGCGCCGGCCTCGCCAAGTAGCTTGGCCGTCCCTATTTAGTCGTGACCGTGAAGAACGTGTCGCAGAACCTCGGGGTAGTAGGAAAGTACGCGGACGCTCTGCGCGCGCCGCTCGAAACGGCAGGAGCGCGCTCCTGGCGCGGGCCTCGTCACATTTCCATGCTAGTAGGCTAGCACGAGTGCGGTCGGCGCACATGCGTGACGGCCGCGTTATCCGTTATTGCATCATTCGGTCCCCTTGTGAGTCAACTAGAGGCAGGTACTCTGCGCATGTAGTTCGAGTCACTAGCTCAACAGTTGCAGTAGGCAACAGGGGGGCTGTCAGAGGGTATAAAAACCTCGTCGCTTCCCAAACTTTCCTGTTCTAAGACACTAACATCGACCTCTACTCCTACTTCGCTTAGCTTGCGCCTTGCCGTGTCTGCGGGTCTGTACTAGAGCTCCTTCTTCTTCAATCAATCAATCAAGATCAATCAACCTGTCTTAGCTACAATGGCTCATGTGCTGCAGACTAAGTTCGACGCTACTCGCTCTGCCCGCGATTGTCGCTCGTGTCGACGATGCCTTGACAACCTTAGTAGCTAAGCTGCACACATTTCTCCTCCGCGTGTTAGTAAGGCGTCCCCTACCCGCGAGGTATGCGTGACTTGTACTGACTAAAGCGTAGCCGAGATCTACGTCAGCGGGTTTAATGAGGGCAGTGTCTACCGCAATTATGTCAACTGCAATGGCAAGCATCAAAAATGCCAAGACCTCCCTGAAGAGGTGTACGGCAAGTACAACTAGCTCTGCCGTAACATCGATGACTTCTAGAGTGCGCGCGACGAGGGGATCGCCGAAGGCACTCCGACTATAAACAGGCTACAGGCTAAGTACCGCGAGGCACTCGCCTACCTACTCGGCGCCCTCTCGTGCTTCACCGCGACTGCTAACCGTTCTCATAGCAGCGTTCGCTTCGACTCTCTGCTAACAGGCGAAAACGTTTGTCTAGGTCTGATCGCAGACTTAGTCTAGAAGATCTTGAAGGTGCTAACTGTTAGGGTCGAGACCTTTGCCATAGTACGCATACAGTGCAGGTACCCTCCGAGTATGAAATGCTGACTTTTCCGCTAGGCTAACGTTAGCGTCGAGAAGTATCCGACTAGCCGTCAGCGTCAGCAACTCGGGGCCCTTGCCTCTATTAACGATGACTTTAAGACGCGGATGATCCGCAAGAAGGTCATCAAGCAATTTACCGCTCCCGCTGCTAAGGCCACGCCCTAGCGCCGTACTAAGAGGCAGCCTGCCTCTAAGCCGGTCCCGAGGACCAAGCCGTAAGTTACTCACTCGAATCCTGTCGCGTGCGTACAGCTAACACATTGTAGCGCCGCCGCCTACGCCGCCTCGACGCTACTGTCTAAGAAGAAGAAGAGGGCCAGGGCCGAAATTGAGGTCAGCGACGAGGAAGCCGAGCCTTCCCCGCTTACGACCCGCACTACGTCCGTCAAGACGCTAAGGCACAAGCCTCTAGGCCAGATCTTTGAGGATAAGGAGGATGACGACGTTTAGGATACCTTCGGTCCTAACGTGATCCCTTCGCGCTGTAGTGTCACCGCACTAGTTGCGCCTAAGGGAGACACTAAGTCCGATGATGTAGTCGACACTCGTGTCAAGAAGCGCAAGATGATCTCGAGGGCCGAGCGCGACAGCCGCAAGCGCGCTCGAGTCTCTTCGCCTTCTGATGCTAAGGATGAGGTAGTCGTCGCGACTAGGCGCGGTAAGGGTGTCGCTAGTTCTCTGGCTACTATAGGCTCCGAAGACGAGCTCCCTCGCAACCTACTAAAGAAGAAGATGCCAGCCTCTCTTCGTGGCGTTGCTACCCCCGTTACTCATAGTCGCTTCGGGGTGTTTGGTAGACCCCGTGCAGGTAGGCAGTCCCTAGCGGACCGCAACAAGAAAGACTCTCCTGCTTCGGGTTCGGTCAGGAAGCCCCTAACTAGTAGTCGCTAAGCATTAGCTACGAAGCTAATCCGAGCATGTCTCTTGTTCTTCTTGGGTTTATTCTAGGTGTGCCTTTAGGCATCAATGATGTATGAGTAGGGCGTTTGCTTCTCGTTGTCGCTTCGCGCGTCATGCGCTACATACACGTGTTAAGAATTCTGCTCCGGAACCCTCATCTTCCCACGAATTGACCTTCTCAAGCCCTGCTCACGCCTCCTCCGCTCTTCGAATTCACGAATAGCTTCCGGAGCGTTCTTGCAGTCTTCGGCCGGAACCCATTATGTGTACTCAGGTAGGTATCCTTTCTACTTCACTAGATAGTGCGTTGCGCCCTTGCGCCGCATACTGTCCTTAATACCCTCGACTTCCTACTCTTCGTTCTCTTCTGCTACTAGCATCGGGTCCGCGGGCTTTTTGCCCTCGCGCTGTACCTATAGTTCGAGTAGAGATACGTGGAAGACGTCGTGCACACGATACGACGATAGCAACGATAGCCGGTACGCCTGCGAGCCTATCGCGTCGCGTATCCGGAAGGGTCCGACGAACCTTGGCGTCATCTTCTTGCTCAGAAGTTTCAGCTTGAGATTCTTCGTCGACAGTAACACCTTCGTACTAACTGCGTACTACATCGGTTTAGCACGGGTGTTATTATGTTTAATCTAGGATTCTGAGGCCTTTTTCTAGTGTTCTATTAGCACCAAATGTACCTCGCGCATACGCCGCGCTAATTCCGCGGCGGCCGGCACCCTCTCCTCAGAAGACTCGTCCCAAGGCGGTTCTAGGTGTATTTCCGGATCAAAGCCATAAAGAATCTGAAATGGCGACATGCGCATAGTAGCATGCACGCTGTTATTGACTGCAAATTCCGCCATAGGAATTGCGTCGGCCTAGGCATCCTGGTTCTTAGCGTAGTAGCACTAAAGGTACTGCTCAAGAGTCTAGTTCATACGTTTAGTCTGACTATTAGTCTGTAGATGGAATGCTGTACTTAGGCGGTGCTTAACACGCGCCTTAAACACAAATTCTTGCTAGTATTCACTAGTAAAGACAGAACCTCGATCCGATAGGATACTTCGGGGGACACCGAAGCGCTATACAACTTTGTCGCGAAGTAGCCGCGCAAGCTCGCTACTTGTGCACTTTTTCGTACATAGGATGAAGATATTCATCTTCGAGTATCGGTCGACTACTACAAGGACAGCATTAACCACATCGCCTTTCTACTTTGCTGGCGGCAAATTAGTAATGAAATCCATGGTCAAGTCTTGCCATAGCCTCTCTAGCAGTAGGAGCGCCTAAGCATCGCCGTAGGGGCGATGGCGCCGAGATTTGCTAATCTGGCACGTCTGGCAGGATTTGACATAGTCAGAGACATCCTGTTCTAGCGTAGGCTACTAGTATTTGCGTCCGAGAAGTGCGTTCGTCTTCTCTACGCCAAAATGGCCCGCGAGTTCATCGTCATGATGAATACGGAGGAGCTGCGAACAGAGTGCGCGGTCGGCGGGTACGTAGAGCCTATTGTCAAAGTACTACAAGTCGCCTGACTTAGTCTAGTACTTCGGACCGCCTGCGGTGTCCTAGAGGGCTACACCCTCATTAATCAACTCCGGTTCTCGCTCTTGTAACCGCTGAATAAGTCTCGAGACTTCTTTAAAGGGTTCTTCAGACATCGCATGCTTACCGCATGTAAGCCGGTTAACTACCGCACGGATCGAGCTAGACACGGTCGCCACAACTGCCAGATAGGAGGGTTCGTCACTAGCGGAGGCCGTGAGGCCCCATTAGACCCGCAGTCGACCTACAAGAGGAGCTAACGACGGATCGCTGCCCTAAACTGCAAGCTTCGTTTACAGCGTAGGGAGAAGCTGTTAGTCACCCTCTTCCCCGGTGTCGTAGTCCGGTCGTCGCGAAGGACCGTCGGCCAGATTCGTCTTTCCGGAACGATGCTAGATAACAAAGTCAAAGCTAGCGAGGAAAGTCGCCTACCTTGCTTGCCGACTACTTAGCTGCTTCACGCCCATGAAGCCGCGAAGGTTGTTATAGTCGGTGAGCACCTTAATAGGATGCGCTGCGCCTTCGAGGTAGTGTCGGTACTCCTTGAAGCCGTCAACAATAGCTAAAAGCTCTTGGTCGTAAGTCTCGTAGTTGAGCTTAGCGCCCTGCATCTTCCGCGACTAGAAGGCAATCGGGTACTATCGCGCACTGCCTTTGTGCGACTAGAGCTGCGATATAATTGCGGCTATTACGAATTTTGAAGCATCGGTCTCTATCCGGATCTTCGCAGCAGGGTCAAAGTGCCGAAGTATAGGCGTAGTTTGAAAAGCTGCTTTGAGTTCAGAGAAGGCCTTGCTCTAGGCCTCCTCCTAAGGCACTTTCCCTGGCTTTTTTCCTCGAACCGCGCCCTTTGCGAGGGCCGTGAGGGGAGCCACGATCTTCGAGTAAGATCGTATGAATCTGC
>JADDMT010000017.1:0-409786 GCA_021401465.1 Teratosphaeria epicoccoides
GGGGATGGGGATGGGGATGGGGATGGGGATGGGGATGGAGATGGGGATGGGGATGGGGATGGAGATGGAGATGGGGATGGGGATGGGGATGGGGACGGTGAAGGGGACGGTGAAGGGGACGGTGAACAGGGCTGGCTGGCTTACGATTTCCCGTTTGCTCCACAGCAGCTTGCTGAACATGGAGAGTGCGCCGCCCATGTTTGGGGTCTATGTGTATGTGCTCCTTTGAAGGAGCGGGGGGATGTTGTGTGCCACCTCGCTCTGTCACCCGTACTGGATTTGATATGGCGCTTTGTTAGCAGGATGATTAATAACAAGAGTTTTTTCAACGTTCTGGTCCCGTTGCTGACTGATGATCTCCTCTCGCACAGCCAGGCGCATAACGTGTTACATGTGCTCCTCCACACTACTCCGTCCTCCCCGTGCCAAGCCGCGCTTTCCGTCTTCCACTCTCTCACTGACTCATCATCATCCTCCTGCCTCCTGCTTCCTCTTCCTCCTCCTCCTCCCCCTCCTCCTCCTCCTCCATCACCATCGCCATCCTGCAAATCCACCACGAGTCCAGTAAACAGCACATTCACCGCACTGAACACCCAAACGACGCCTCTGCACCCGACCCAACCCTGCGTCTGCGTCTTCTCATAGGCCTCAAATACTCTCGCAGACACGCACAACAGGTACATACATGCACACCTCCCTACCGCTCGACTTCCAAACCACCTCTCCAAAGAAGGAAAAAAACCAGAAAAACCGATGATGACAACCCTTCTTTACTACATGTATACTTCTGAGCTCGCTCGATGAAGTCCCAAAAAACACATCAATCAAGCTCAACAGTCTGATCGCCCAACTTCTCCATTCCTCTCCCTCTGCCATCGACCCCTTTACCTCAGGATGCATGCACGAGCTAACTACAATGTAACATGCGAAGAAAATCAGGGAAACAAACGACCCCGCTCTTCTTCACCAGGTCTTCCGCTTTGTCTGTCGATGCGCTCAGCCTTCTCAGACGGATTTTATCACGGTGAGTCTGAAGTTCCTCTCTTCTCTGCAGTTGTACCCTTTCACATGATGCCTGAATAAACGATAACTTCTGTAGCTCGACTCGCTTGAGAGGCGCAGCAATGAATTACCTGATGTTCCTGACCTGATCACCTTGAAATGCGTTCGAGACCCGCTACGGCTTGGTTGTACACCGTTGCTGACAAGAGTTTGTTTCATTAAATGAATAGAATGTATATACATCTTCCAATTCATCCCAACTTCCAACAAGTCCTCCTCTACGCCCCAACAGCCTGCAAACTCTTGACCAAATCCTTGACACTCTCCTCCAGACTCCTAAATTCCACTCCCAACAACTTCTTGGCCCTCGCATTGTTGTACTTGTACATCCCGCCCTCTGGATAATCACCTCCCTGCACCGTCTTCAAATCTGGCAGCACATCTTTGTACTGCGGGAAGTCCTTCGTAATAATCTGCGCAATCTCCTTGTTCGAGAAGTAGCCCGCGGTAATGAAGAAGCGCTTGTTAGCCGCATCCTCCTTCTCCATCGCCAGCACATGGCAGAGCGCGAGGTCCTTCACGTCCACCCAGATAAAGGTGCCGGTCGGTGGGATTTCTTGCTTCGCCTTGCCCTGGATGATATCCCTCACACGCTGATTAGAAGTGTTGAGACCGTCAAGGGAATTGAGGTAGTGCACAATAGGGCCTAGGACGAGGGGTGGACACATGGTCGCGACCGAGAAATTAGGCTTCTCGTCCGAGACGAACTGCCACGCAGCCTTTTCGGCAAACGTTTTCGACGCACGATACCCATTCGCCGGGTTCTCCACCGCCTGCTCCAGCGTAATGGGATTCCAGTCCTCCTCGCTGTACGTATGCTCCGGCCAATTGCCCTTGAACGGATCGATGATGGCGGCAAAGCTCGACGTGATCACCACCCTCTTCACCGTCGGCGCGCTCTTCTTAATGCTCTTCAGCACGCCGGTGGTGCCGATGACGGCCGGGTCCAGCAGCTCCTTCTGCACGTCCGTGACGTTGAAGTGGAACGGCGACGCGGTGTGGATCACCGCCTCGAAAGGCGGGTCCGAGACCACCGCCCGGTCGAAAGCGCCTTCTCTTGCAATGTCCTCGACGATGGCGAAGTCAAGCTTGTCCTTGCCATAGCTCTTGTGGTTCTCGGCAATCTTGTTGGCCTTCTCTTGCGAGCGGACGGTGGTGACGACGCTGTGGCCCCGCTGGAGGAGGTCGTCGAGGACGTGGGCGGCGATGAAGCCGGAGCCGCCGGTGAGGAGGACGCGGGTCATGGTGGTGGGCGTGGTGTGGAAGGGGTGTCGTTGGTGAGTTGTGACGGGAAAGTCTGACTATGGAACGGAGAAGCAGCGGGCCCACGACTGACTACAGTAGCATTTTCATCTTGGTGGAGCAGTTGCGTCACGTTGCGATTGCCTTTCCGTGTTCCATAAGGTCCGGATTATGATTACTCAGCCTCATCGAAGCATTTTCGCAGACACGAATGTTTGTTAATAATTATTTGTTAATAATTAATAATGATCAAATGGGAATCGCTTGACAGGACCGGCAAACGTCGGCATCGGGCCTTGAAACACGTGATCCAAGCTCCTCTCACTGTAACCCTCGATCCACCTCGCACGTACATCCATCTCCGCAGCCACAAACCCCCAGCAACCTCCCAACCATGGCCGTAAACTTCGCCCCCTACCAATCCTCTCCACCCGAATCCGAGCGCGCCAAATCCCCGCCCCTCCGCTCCCCTACCGCCTCCCCTCGAGCCGACCAACAACGCCCTCAGCACCCATCCCGCAACATCTCCTCCGTCGCCGCCGCAGGAGACCCCTGGGCCGCCGCGCGAGCCCAGCGCCTCCCCTCGCCCTCCCGGTACTACGACGACGAGAACGAACAGGGCTACACCGATCTCGAGGGCGGCGGCGGCAATCGCTGGCGAAATGATTACATTGGCAATGATGCGCTGAGGGGAGGTGGCGTCACGTATAACGGCTCTGGCAGCATCTTCGAGACGTCGCTGGGCATTTCGCTAGCGTTGGAGGCGGCACTCGCGTATCTACTGCTGCCGCCGGCCGGTGGTGTTGTGCTGCTGATATTCGAGCGCAAGTCGGATTATGTGCGGTTTCATGCTTGGCAGTCTGCGTTGGTGTTTAGCGCGCTGTTCATGGTCCATATTATTTTCAGCTGGACGTCCGTGATCAGTTATACGCTTTTGGTGCTTGATTTGGTGTTGATTGCTTATTTGGCGTTCGGGGCGTGGAAAAATGCGGACACGTTGGATCGGGTTGAAGTGCCGTATTTGGGGAGGTTGGCGAGCAGTTTTGTCGACGATGAGTGAGGACGTCGCGAAGGAGGGAGTGTGCTCGTGGAAATTTAAGCTTCGAGTGTCTCTCGTGAAACATGTGGAAAATCAGTGGTCGTTACGTTTGCAACATCCGGCGTGTATAAGTGCGAAATTCGCGAGCCTGCTTTACAAAAACGACACCACCTGGATCCTGACGCCACCCCAGCTGTACCGACAATAACAAAACATCGCTCTGCACACGAATGTGGGACCCGACGCCAAAGCCAAGCTGCTTGCGGTCAAGCAACTGCCCCGCTGGAACACTTTCCTGTGCCGGTGGCTGAGGAGAGTTGTCAATTCCATGGCGGAAAGCGATGCCAGGATGCGAGTCATACAGGTGTGCATTCACATTGGTCGATCAGGTACTCTCTTCCGACGGATCGGTCGTATGATGCGGAACATTATCTGACGGTGGCGAATATGAGCGGGAGTTTCAGGAGAAGGCTATGGTGACAGGGCCGGAGGATATGGTTGAGCGGTCTACGCCTGGGAGGTGAGGGCTTGAGCCGGGCGGGATGGGGACGTGTAAGCCTGGTGTTATGATTAGGAAGGGTGCATTGGCTGTAACATTATGTGAACAGCCTATGGTCTGGTGTGTACAATAATAGGCCGCTGACATCTAGCGTAGAGTTCCGTTATGCATGACTAACCCGAGCCGGCAAGCTCATCGGAAGAAACCGAATCAGATCACTTCTCTACCAGCGCGAAACTGGATTGTCGGGACTGCAAACATTTGATTGAAAGATTTTCATCACCTGATGACTGAGTACTCCTCCATTGCCCTCTCGTCCTGCACGCCCGATCGGCGTACACTGCCGAGCCGCAAGATCTGGGTTGTCATGCAGCAAGGAACCAAGTCGATAAGAGGAACTCTGGTAGGATGTCCAAGGCTAGGGCCAAGCACGTTCATTCGTTCTCAACGAAGATGAAGCAGTTGAGGGAATACGACAACGATCGCGCGAAGTCTCGCTAGTCTGCAGGCCATTCCTTGTGGTGCTGAGAATCGTTTCGACTAATTCCATGCTGCGGCGACTCGCTGCCAGTTCGGACAGCCTCGGGTGATAGTCAATGCGTTCAAGTAGGCTGATGGCTCTACACCATTCTGGTGCGTTCAAGCGCCAGTATCCACGATGCCGCAGTCTCGAGGGTCTGGACCGATCGATGAACCTGATCAATCCACCAAGGCATTGGTGCACACCAAATTGCCGTGTCATTCGATGTGACGAGGTTGCAGAACGCCGCACGAAAAGCCTGAATGAGTGACATCTACGTAGTATGCTTCCATGCGTCCCTTGCTCATTCGACATCACCCTCATAACATTGGACTCTCCCACCTGGCCGCAAAATCAAGTAAGCGGCTCTCTTGCTTGTCGACTGACAGCGTTATTGAAAGCGCCTTGATCAGGTCAATCTTCGACGCCACCTCTTCAAAGTGGACTCTTGCTATTATGACTCGGCCCGCTTAGTACCTGGCGACGAAAGATAAAACCCTTGATCGTATCCATCCCGCTTCTCCGCCTTGGCCAGGTCAGCGACGCGCTTCTCCAACTTGGAGCGCTCAACTTCTGGAACTTCATAGTAGAGGTCGAAGTCGACTGCAGCCGCTTCGGCCTCACGCTTGTCGACTGCACGTTTCTTTATATTGGCACGCTCAACGACCGGATCGGCGTAGTAGAAATCATACTCGTATTCGTCAGATTGCGCTTCACGCTTGTCGACTTCGCCCTTCTCCATTTTGGCACGCTCAACAACCGGACTGGCGTAGTAGAATTCGTAGTCGTATTCGTCGACGCCGCGCTTCATCATCCTTTCGGCGCGCTCAGTGGTGGGCAGGACATAGAAGGCGTCCTGGTTGTAGGCATCGCGCTTCGCCATCTTGGCCCGCTGGGCAGCTGGCACGACGTAGTAAAAGTCGTAGTTGTGTGCGTCAGCTGCAGTCCTTGTTTAGCTTCGAAAGGTCACACTCGTCTGGCATCCTGCCTGGACTCACGATCTGCGACACGCTTGTCGTTTCCATGAGCATCTGATAACCAAGTCAGCATGTCTCGTTTCGCGTCATTATCATAGGCATACGCACCAGCCACGGGGACGGCATTGACAAGGCCCAGAAGGGCGAAAGTAGCGATGAGAGAGGCTTTCATTGTGGGAAAAGTGAGTTGGCGAGGAGAAGTCTTCGTCACTTGGGGAAGAATACCCACGAACGATCACATATGCTTCTTTGACGCGCAAAGATGCCATTATATGCGTTCTGCTCCAAGCAATTGGCTCTTGGCTATCCCAGGAAGGATGGGGTACTTGAGCACCTTGCGAATACACGGAATTGCCCAATCGGTCACAAACCGATCATGACGCGAGATCTGGGCTGTGAAGAGCCGCCTTCGCCCTCGGACCATGTGGGGGCGTCCACTCCAGATGTATAAGATGGCGATTGATTGACACAACGCCACTGTTCTGCTAGTCAATCAATATTCGATAACGCTGAGAGATATTGGTCAGAATTGCTACAGCCCTTGGAGCGATGATACCGACCGCACATGCTTGAACGCTCTATAGGCATAGGCCCCTGGTCAGGAAGCTCGGAAGCTGTATAGATATACGCACCAGGTGCAGAAGCTTTAGCGAATATCGGGCTGCTTCGACCAGGCCTCCAAGTCTGCGTCAGCCTTCGCAACAAGTCCGAGCACTACGGTGCATCGACAGTTGCGGTCAACGATCACGAGGGCAAGCACGAACACATCCCGGACATGGAAACAGATGGTTGACGGCCGAACGCTCGAGAGTCTGCGGGAACATCTGTCGTTTTCGCCATCCAACCCCATTTCTTGCTTCTCTTGTCACAATCTCATGCTCGAACCATCATGTCTTACGACACGTCAGGCTACAGCAAGATAGATAGCCTTGAAGAGTCGAAAGCCCCACCCGAGTCCTTCCCCTTCTTGAGCCCGTACCACGACGACGACGGTCCAGTCGACACAGAACGCTCTCGCAAATCCACAAGAAGGCCTTGGATCTGGATCTGTCGTGGAGTATTGTATGTCTTGGGCGTGCTGTTCTTTTCGTCTGGATGGCTTGCCGCAGTGTTCTTCAATTACCGCATTGATCGCCAATGCTCGCATATGAAAGACCGGCCGAGAGGAGACAACTGGCTGCCGCCCGATTCGCCTCTTCTCGAAATTGACAGGTCATACCACGAAGAAGTGTTTCAGCCCTGGAACTTCACACCTAGTGTTTGGAATGAACACCCCTCCAAGGGACGAGTCGACGATCTTTGGGCCGACAAACTTGGAGTCCACAGTAAGTGGACCATTGAAACACCCGCTCCGGGGCTGAGTTGGGACTGACCCAGATAAGACCACTTCTTTATGATTCCTCTCGACAGAGGCAAGGATTACGACCTGGATCCACGAGTCCATGTTTCTTTGAAAGGCGTCGAAGGCAAACACGATGGTTATCCCGTGATGATCGAAGCTATCCACCAGCTCCACTGCCTGGACGCCTTGAGAAGAAAGCTATACATGAATAGGCCATGGTATAAAGAGAACGTGAGTCAGCGTACTCTATCGCCTAACCGCTCAATCTAACGACCTCTTTCTCAGTGGGATATCATGGCCCAGTACGGCATGGAAGAAGCCCATACCTCGCACTGCCTCGACATGATCCGGCAAGTCATCACTTGCAACGCCGATCTGGGCGTCCTGGGCTGGAAATGGGTCGAAGTGCGAGGCAATTCTCTCCCTGATTTCCAGCGTCGCCATCAGTGCCACAATTTCGAAGCCCTGCGAGACTGGGCGGCGGCTCACCAAATGCCACATAACTATCAGAAGTATCAGGCCAACCAGTCGCCCCCGCCAGATGCCATTTACGCGGATGTCGAGTTGTACCATGGTGACATTCCAGAAGGGGCGTACAAGAAGGCGAGTCACGGGGAAGACAGCTAGGCCGCAGAAAGGGGTTGTGTGCTAACATGCTAAGGAGTTGGACGTATCCTCAATGTTGTGCCGACACGCCATCTGCGTCGTGATGTTACAAGGCTGTCCTGAAACTTTCTTGATCTCTGTTCCCAGTATTTGCTTCTCTGATCTCCAGCTGGAGCCGCATGACCCAGGGAGCCTAGAATACCATCGCTGGATCCAGCCATCTCCGGGGCAGTGCGTACTGGCCCTGCTGCTGTACATTGTGTTCTTGCCGTCCCATGAAGGTCGGCATGATTGTAGGTGGACGCAGCCTCTGGTGATGACGACTTGTTCGTGTAGATGGAACGCATGTGAAAGTGTACGAAGGTGGAGAGCCCGTAGCGGCTGCTCCCGGCATCCGAGTCAGGCTTTCGATTTCGACTCAAGATTCACACTTCTTCTTCTCTTTAACACCACCCCACCCCAAAGTCGCAAGGATGCCGGTCGTCAAGGGCGGAGTGTGGACGAATATCGAGGATGAAATCCTCAAGGCCGCCGTCTCCAAATATGGTCTCAATCAGTGGGCGCGGGTGTCTTCGCTTTTGGCTCGAAAAACGGCCAAGCAGTGCAAAGCGCGCTGGGCAGAATGGCTGGATCCGGGCATCAGGAAGATCGAATGGAGTCGCGAAGAGGACGAAAAGCTGCTGCATCTGGCCAAGCTGATGCCGACACAATGGCGGACAATTGCGCCGATCGTTGGTCGAACGGCGACGCAGTGTCTGGAGCGGTATCAGAAGCTTCTGGACGAGGCAGAGGCGCGCGAGAATGCGGCAGAGTTGGGTCTTGGTGGTCCAGAGGGCGGCGAGACCAGTGCGCCGAGTGCAGATGATGTGCGCCGGCTCAGGCCTGGCGAGCTGGACCCAGATCCAGAGTCGAAACCTGCAAGACCCGATACGATCGACATGGACGAAGATGAGAAGGAGATGCTTTCAGAGGCTCGTGCTCGTCTAGCAAATACACAAGGTAAGAAGGCCAAGCGCAAAGCGAGGGAACGGCAATTGGAGGAGAGCAGGCGGTTGGCGGTTCTGCAGAAGAGGCGCGAGTTGAAAAATGCCGGTATAAATATCAAGGTCACGACCCGGAAGAAGGGGCAGATGGACTACAACGCGGATGTACCGTTCGAAAAAGCTCCGGCGCCAGGCTTCTACGACACACAGGAGGAAATGTCACAAAATGAGCGGGCGCGAGAAGCTTTTGATCCGCGCAAGCAGCAATTGGCCAACAAGCGAAAGGGTGATGGGCAAGACGAGCTTGAAGGACAGCAGGCGAAGCGCAGAAAGGACAATGACAGTGGTGCTGCTGCCTTTGCAGCGGCGGCAAAAGCAGGACAATTGCAAAGGATCAGGGAGGCCGAGCGAAGTAGCAAGAGGCGAAGCTTAAACCTGCCTGCGCCGCAAGTCAGCGAAGCAGAAATGGAAGACATCGTAAAGATGGGGATGTCTGGTGAGCGGGCAAGTGCCTTGGCTGGAGAGAGCGAGAATGACACAACCAGAGGCCTGATCGGAAGCTATACGAATACGGTAGGAGCCACACCTATCCGCACACCTCGAGCGCCGCAGGAGGAAGACCGGATTGCGAATGAGCTGCGCAATGCCCGAGCCAGAACAGAAACGCAGTCTGCGCTCTTCGGCGGCGATAACACCGCTCTGGTCGATGATGCAGCCACAACTGGATATCAAGGTGTGATGCCATCCCAGCAGACGTCTACAACACCCAATCCGATGGCTACGCCAATGCGCCAGGGTATGGGCGGTGTTGGAGCGACGCCAAGAGGACCAGGTGCTACTCCTGTGCGCACGCCCCGTGACAGCTTCCGCTTGAATCAGGAGGACGGACAGCTCGTTGGCCAGACTCCGAAAGAAGTCAGGGTGGCTGAGCAGGCCGCCAGATCGAGCTTGCGCGGAAAGCTGGCAAGTCTGCCAAAGCCCAAGGAGGTGGAGTGGGAGCTCGAGCTACCAGAAGAACAAAACGAGTTGTCGCACTCCTCAGCAGATGCAGTCGCGGAAGACGCTGCTGCTCGGGACAAGCGCAATGCCGAGATTGCTCACGCGAAAGCATTGAGAGAATTCAGGAGGCAGACACAGACAGTGCAGCGCGGCCTCCCTAGACCAAAAGCAGTTGATCTCGCTGCCATGCTCAAAACCGCACGGCACATTTCTGACCCGATCGAGCGCGAAATTGCGGAGGAGAGCGCGCGCCTAATGGCGAACGATGCCCTTAATTTTGGTGGCGCGAAGGTCCACGGCAAAGCTCAGCACGTTCAACTTCTTGAGGAAGAAGCCATGCAAAACGCAAACATGGAAGTCATCCTCGAGATGGGCCTCCTGCCGGCCACCACAAAAGCCCATTTCGGGACAGCGTTCGCGCGCGAATGGGAGAAAGTGCACGCTTGCACTATCCTCCCTGGTCTTGCCGGCTACGCCGAGGACGAACTCGATGAGGAACAGCTGCTGGTCGAGAGCTTTAATAACATCCAGGACGCTATCACTGCTTCGGCGGAGAAGAGTGCGACGTTAGAGAAGAAGCTGGCGAAGGTGCAGGGTGGGTATTTGGCGAGGCAGAAGACGTTGAAGAAGAAGATTGAGGAGGCGGGGGCGGCGCTGGAAAGGATCAAGGTGGATGTGGAGGTTGGACGGTTGGCGGAGGTCAGTGAGCAGGGAGGTATCGTAGAGAGGTTGGAGAAGTTGAGGGAGGAGGTTGCGTTGGTTTCGAGACGGGAGAGGGAGGCGCAGGAGGTGTACAGAGAGAGGAAGGAGGAGCTGGAGGGGCTGATCTAGAACTTCGGCCGTCGTGCAATGGTCGTTGGGTATGTATCCGCTGAACGCAGCTGCATGCAGTCGAATGCACAATCCTGCCGAACATGTCGATCTACTTCGTGTCGACCTCGACCTCGCTCTGTCCATGCTGAGATAACGCCACGCGCTTATCCACCTCCCCATTCTCCAGTCCAAAGTAGACAGCCACCGGCTTCTGTCCGCCCTGCCGCCCCGCCGCCTGCGCCTCGATGCCATTGACACCAAAGAACAGGCCGACCTCCAATACCCCATTAATCTCCTTGATCGCCTTGGCCAACGTCTTAACATCCCACACTCCGCCCTTTCCCGACCCATCCTTTCCCGCCTTCAAATCCGCCTCCGTCAAAAGCTGCTTGAACGGCGCATCAATAATATAAAAACTCTGGTCCGTCTGTATCGGTCCCGTCTTCGCCAGACTATGCTCTCTCAGCTTGGCGCCCTCGCTTCCTAGTAACCGCAATTCCCTCAGCACACTCGCGTGCGCGATGGGGGCGACCTCGATTGGTATGCTCGGCCAATTCGTGAGTAACCGTTTCTGGTTCTTCCTGTAGTCCGCGATACACACGAATTGCTTCGCTCGGCAGGCCACGAGCTTCTCTTGAAACAAGCAAGCGCCCCCGCCTTTTATGCAGTTCAGTTCCTCGTCCACTTCGTCTGCGCCGTCGAATGCGACGTCCAGCATCGTGGTCCCGGGCACGGAGTCGAATGCGAGGGGGAGGAGCCCGGCTTCTTCGATGACTTTGCGGGAGGTCCAACCTGTGGGCACGAACCAGTTCATGTGGTTGGGGGGTGGCGGATGCGTGGCTAGGTGTTGTTTTATGGCTTCGACGCCGTAGACGATGGTACTGCCGGAGCCGATGCCGACGAAACGCATGGAGGAGTCGAAGTGCTCGGCGACGGCGCGGAAGGCGGCTTTGCGCTTGGCGGATTCGATTTTGTCGAGGTCGGGCATGGTGAGGGTGGGACGCCGGGGAGCTGTAGTGTGTCGGATGGTTGAGATGGGATGGTAGTGGGCAAGGGGAAGGTTTGCGTGCGAGAGAAGGCGGGCCTGGGGCCAGTAGATAATCTGAGACGGGATGTGCTGAACTGTGGTAAGCCTGCAAAGTAATGGGTAAGAGCTCAGTCAATAATTTGAAGCGGGCGAGTTTGATCTCAGTGATGCCATCAAGCAAACGATTGACAGGGGAATCAAGCTTTGACGCCTGGTCGATTCATTGATCAAGCAGTCATCATTTGATTGACGGGTGGAGTCACTGTACCCTCTGATTTGCTTCGCTTACGAAGGGCTTGGGCTGGGACTGCTGTCTATCAGTTTGGTTCGCCAGTTTCAGACTCACATTTGAACATTTAATGCCTGAGATCGGTAATAAGGCAGCAAATGCGATCTTGTTCTTGGGCATGGCAGGTGGGCATGGTGGGGTCTTTGGAGGGGCTGTTGAGCGCGCTCAAAAGAATTAAACCAGATCCCTGCAGCAGCTCCGTCATACTTCCAGGCACCACCTGCAAACGCGTTTCTCGAACATCAACTTTACGTTGTCGCCAAGGTCATCCCGGTGAACGCCACAGACATGTCCAGTTCGCATTCCGGAGAGGTGCCTCCGCCGCTCCAGGACATTCCGACGGCGAAGGAGAAGAAGTACGATCGTCAGCTCCGTCTGTGGGGAGCTCAAGGGCAGGTCGCGTTGGAGGAGACGCATATCCTGCTCATCAATAACGGACCGGGGGTGGCGGGCGTGGAAACCTTGAAGAATCTGGTTCTCCCAGGCATCGGACAATTCAGCATACTTGACTCAGCTGTCGTGAGCGAAGCAGATCTTGGCGTCAACTTTTTCCTAGAGGACGAGAGCGTCGGCAAGTTCAGGGCGGAGGAGACAGTGAGGTTACTGCAGGAGCTGAATCCAGGCGTGCAAGGGCATGCCATCACCGAGCCGCTTGAGACCTTTATCGCGAACGACAAGGCACTCGCACCATACAGCTTGCTTCTTGCAGCAGCTCCAATCACCCCATCCATGTTGGCTCAGATTCAACAGCACGCGCGGAAGTTACAGATACCCACATTCTACATTCACTCCATCGGCTACTTCTCCGCGTTCTCTGTTCAGCTCCCGCCAGCATTCCCGATCGTCGACACGCATCCCGATCCCGATGCCATCACCGATCTCAGACTACTCACACCATGGCCGGCGCTGTCAGACTTTGCGAAAGAGAAGATGCAAGGTTTCGGTACAGAGGTGATGGGCGCACATGAAAAGGCACACATACCGTGGTTAGCATTACTGCTCCACTATCTTGAAATTTGGAGGCAGCAGCACAACGGGAAGGTGCCAGACACATTCAAAGAAAAGAGGGAGTTCCGTGAGCTTGTGAGATCAGGCGATCCCAACGAGGAGAACTTCGATGAGGCATATGCAGCGGTACTCAAAACCATCAATCCATCTGGCAAGCCATCGGGGAAGGTTCGGGACATCCTTTCGGCGTCTGAGGCTCAGAATCTCACACCAGAGTCTCCCGCCTTCTGGGTTATAGCGCAGGCCATCGCTCAGTTCGTGCACCAGCATGGCGAGCTGCCGCTGCCAGGTGCCGTCCCAGACATGAAGGCAGTATCAGCAGACTACATCAAACTACAAAACATCTACAAGAGCAAAGCGCGAGAGGACGCTGCAGAGGTCCTGGCGACGGTACGGCAACTCGAGAAGTCCACCGGCCGACCGCCAAAGCCTGTCATCCATGAGAAGGAAGTCGAGAACTTCTGCAAAGGCGCCGCACATATCCACCTCGTGCGTGGACGATCATTGCAGGTCGTCGAGCTAGGCAAGCTAGTCACATTCGGCGACCGCGCGAAGGATTTGGTCACGGCTCTGACCGGTCGGATGCTGCCGGGCGGGCTGCAGGAGAGCTCGATCGGACTCTACGTTGCATTTCTTGCTTGGGATGAGTATGTCGCTACTCATGGCACCTCCGCTTCTGTCAAAGGCGGCGAAGGGCTCAGAATGCCTGGCGCGATTGCAGGTAGCTATGATGCGGACGCAGAGAAGCTCACAGGCATTGCGTACAAGATCATGGATGATCTGATCAAGGAGGCGGGTACGTTCGTGGAGGATCCAGAATACACTGAGATCAAGGCAAAGGTGAACGGATATGCGGTGGAACTGGTCAGGGCCGGTGGTGGCGAACTACACAATATTGCTTCGCTCAGTGGCGGGCTGATCGCGCAGGAGGTGATTAAGGTGATTACAAGGCAGTACATCCCGGTGGACAATACGTGCGTGTTTGATGGTGTGGCGAGTAGGAGTCATGTTTTTCGTGTGTGAGGGGAGGGCATCATGAGGCGTGAGACGAGTGTTCAGGAAGCGTGGCGGAAAGTATGGCAGGTAAGGGCGGTTGGCTGCGGCTTAGAGCCTTGATGATGCATTTGATGGCGTTGAGGCCGCAATGAAGACAGCAGCATCATCAGGCGCTTGACGTAGTTGTCTGCTTTCTGAGGAAGTCGACAGCACGATGACACGTCTCATTGCTTCTCGACAGGGCAAAATGTTGACTTGGCCGTCAAAGGTTGGAGCTCATGTATCATCCGCTGGACTGGTCGAGGGATTGATTGTCGATCTCAGGGATCATTTGGATCATGAGCATGATTGGCTATTCACTGGATTGACTTTGCTGACTGCTTGTCGATGGGTACGTGAGGTGGTGGTCGCTCCTTCCTCAGTACCAGGCGCACGTGCATGCGGGTGGGGCATGTGCAAAGAGGCTCTTTCCTCAAAAATCTGACGCGAGTGCGGTGAACAACAGCTGCTGTTGCCATGGCTGCAGGTGCAGACGCAGGTGCGAGTGCGTGGGTCCTTCCGTTGTGGTGCTTCCCTGTCCACGAGTGATTACTTTCTTTTCGTGCATCTCTCTCTTGTGCTTCTACAAGCTCACGCAGAAGACACCGACACCAGCCTCACGTAGCGCAAGATGCCAGCGTTTCCGAAGCATCCAATGACGCCAGAGTCCGGGCACCTGCCCTTGACCTTCAACACCACGTCGCCCTGCACCGCCGGCGACCGCCTTCTCCAGCGCCTGTGCTGCGGACTGCGGACCAGATCTTCGTCGTCCTCGTCGTCTGAGACCCTGATCGCCCCGGCCGAGCCCTCGTTGACCGATGCTGGTCAGCATTTGGAAGGACACGAGTTGGCAGAGCTGGGAGATTGCAGCGACTTGGATGATTTCGACGGGTCAGACGATCGGGCGGCCCTGCTTGGGTCACGCAGCCACCGGATCGACCGTTGGACCGACGAGCTCCCCGAGTAAATCCTCACATGAGGTGGTCTAGTTGGGAGCACCAAAACCCCAACAGTCCGGTCAGGCGGAATGACTAAACCTAATACCTGTCGCTCAAGTCGGATGAGGATAATGTCTCGACAGTCCCGCGGAATGGAGGGGAGCTAAAGAAATATCCAGGGTGCAGTACTAAAGGAGACTGAGACGCACCTCCAGGTGCCTGCTTGCAGGCCCAGCCCAGCCGAGGCATTCGGCTTTATAATGATATCTCTTCGGGAGGGCGTGGTGAAACCAACCGTCGAGCTTTGCGCGTTCGTACCCCTGGGCTTGGCAGCCCTGGTGCAGAGTAGGAACAGTGTCTCAGTCGCATCAAACATCACGACAGCGACTAGAAACAGCTCGAGACACAGCCAACACGAACACTGGTCTTGCGCGGACGCACATCGATGATCTCCATTCCACATCATACTGTGAATCGCATTCAAAGGCAACATTCACTAGAGACTCGTGCGTCCCGACAACCAAATCACATCGAGAGCTACGTTGATCAAGCCTCGATGGCAAGACTATCACCTTCAGCAATCGAGCTCAAATCCACGAGCTCACGCTGCGACAACCATTTCGAAGCAGTCGAGCTCACATCAACGAGCGGAACCGCGACGACAATCTTCGGAGCAACCAAGCTCTCATCAACGGGCGAAGGTTGAGACAGACACATCTGCGGCAACCGAGCTCACATCGACGAGCGAAGAACTATGTGGCCACACATACTCTGTTCGAATCTGTTACGCCATCGAGACCGTTCAAGAGTTCGCCGCCCAGCTCACCATCAAGAGCTATCAGCCCCAAAGTCAGGACACAGGCCAGATCAAGTCATCCACGACACAAGTCAGCTCTTTATGCCACTGCATAGCAAAGACTCAGCGGCGACCTCCGGGCAACGCGTTGCCGGTGTCTGCAAATTACCTGCTTCTCAAGAAGGTTTACACGAATGATCTGGGCCGCCCTTGTCTTCCACCATTTCACGGACTGCGGCCAGCTCTCTTGAACGACTGCGTCAATCTACAGCAGCATCGATTCCCACACACGCCTACAGGCGCGGCTCTAGTCCCAATCAAATCAACGTCAACGGCAATATCACGTCCGCGACTAGAATCGGCTCAGGAGTCGTCGCACTGCCCACTGACGACCTGAAGGTCGGCGACAGCCTCTGGAATATCGCCCACATCCAGCCGTAGCGGAGACCGGCGTTGGCCATGGTGCAATTTGTTCAACAGCCCTGATGCAATCGGCTGCGTGTGGACTCAAGACCACATCCCCAAAATTTCATGCCGCCACCATGCTTTCGATCGAGCTTCTCATTCATGAGCGAATGGCTGCTGATAATTGTGAGATCTGATCAGCAAGCTGCACGAAGTATTTGCAAGTTTTACCGATATGGCAGCTCGCGAGCTATGCCAGAAGGAGTTTGATCGGAGTGAGATTTGATCAACACCCCACCGGTCATCAGTCTCAGTTGGCACTAGAAGGAAGCATTTTTTAGCACCCAGCAATGACAGTCTTCTAATAATCAAGAGTGACCCAGCAACGGAAACAAGTTCCGCCAAGCCAGCAGAAACTGCACCTCGCTTGCGGTACTGGTTCGTGAGGCAAATGCTGGCGGATCATGGTTGAGGTCTGATCAGCCGCGTGGAAACGGCCCCCGTCGTCCGCTGTCTCGCGCCCAGTTAGCAGAGAGTGGTCTGATCACTGTGAGGTGTGATCAGCCACAAGAGCGTTCTTGCCAACTCAGCCGAAAACCGCGTCGCGCATTCATTATTGGCGTCTTTACTGGTGCTCGAGACAACGGTCCTTCTGCTCATGTACCGGCGACTGAGTCACGCACTAAGCGTACTTCCCTTGGGTGGACCTGAAGGCGGATGTTGGCCGATCATCGTGAGGTTTGATCAGCCACAAGAGCTCTCTCACTGACCCATCCGGACCGCGATCCACACTGCTTCTAGGTCTCTTGCTGCTGGTCCACCAGACGAAAGACCCAATCATTGCAAGGTCTGATCGGCCACGAGACAAGTTGGCCAATTTGCCGGACGGTGGACAGTGCACCATATGATAGACCGCAAACGCAAGCGGTCCGATCATGGCAAGGTCTGATCTGGCCAGGTAGCGCATATACTATGCTGAGACAAGCCTACACCGTGCTGACGAGAGTCACGAGCAATGCGTGCATCAAGAGGTTCCGCTCTCACAGACTGGTATCGATCGGCTGTCGGACCTCTGCGCTCGTTGGTCCCTGCATGTCTCGTCGGAAGTTTAGTTGGCGAAAGCAGCGCCAGATGTCAATCCGGCCCGATCAGTCGATCGTGCCCGAGGGGCCGGAGGTGAACAAGCAGCCCCGCCACAAACTGAGCCCTGCTCACCCAGTATTCCAAGCAGAACAGGCAGAATCGTGATGGTCCACGCCGGTCTCTGGCTGTCAGCCGCACAAGTAGAGGCTTCTCTCGTTTTCTGCCGGCGCAGAGCAGACACGGACGTTGTATCCACGATATCAAGAACAAAATTCTGCGACAACTGGGCGAATGCAGCCAACAGTCGTGGTCGATTGAGGTCACACGCACGGCGCCCCTTTCCACAACAGGTGATGTCACATTCGACCACTGTATCGATGCAGAAGCACGCACCGCCACGGGCAGCAAATGATCCTTGCAGGAGCACCCACAGGGACTTAGGAGCTCGGCGCTTGATGGATCACTGTATGGACCTGAGCCAAGCTTGACACGCCCACGAAGCCATTTCAGACCAAGTCTGACTTGAACGTTGCCTTCGAATTCAGTCCATGACGTGGAATGATGCGACAGCTTTGAGGAGGGCCGCAAGCCGATGTGCCAGATGTTCCTTCAATACTTCAGCGAGCCGCAGTCCATGGACCCAAGGATCATCGTATCGGACTGAGCGCGTGGAACCATCGATGGAACCATGATACTCGTAACCTGGACATGAAGGACTGGATCTCCACCACTCAATGTGCCGCTCACAACAGTGCTGGCTGACCGCAGATTGCGACCTGGGCTATTCGAGTGAGAGCTTAGCGTGCTCACTGGTCCGCTATACCCTGCCAACCGGACCAGCCCTAGCTTTGCTGCCACATATCATACGCTGGAACTACGCCGCATGTCAACGGAGTAGACGGCTGTTGACTATTTGGCCCCTGCTGTCACAGGGCCATGAACACCTTACATGACAGGCGCGGTCGCTCACCATTGGAAGTTGATCATACGCCAGTACGTTCTGTCGAATCAGGCATCGATGCGGCGAATGTATTCTAAGATCAATGCCTGCAGCTAGGCGGAGGTGCCGCCCTTCGGCGACAGAATGCTCGGCACACAGCTGACTTGAGGGTTCAAGGCGGCGAACATCTGCTTCTGTCTACGTCTCTATGCGATGTATCCAAGAAGACAAGAAAGGCAGCCTTGCAATTTTGAGCTGAAGTGCAGATGTTGACGTGCTCTGAATAATATTGCTGCATGCTGGAACGCAATCTTGGGCAGTCGAACATCGTCACTATCATGGACAACCCAACCATGGCCTTCGCATCTTCACGTTGGCCAAAAGTCGCAAAGGCCAGGCAGCAGTCCTGAAGTCTTCATACAAGTCTGCAACAGGATCTTGGTCTATGGTACACACGCTTAGTGGTCAGTTGTGCCTGTCGAACCCTGCGGCCTTTCGATGCACCCGGTCTATGCACACCCAGTGGTGCCCAAACCGTCCGACATCTGCCATCGCTCATGGTCTGAAGCTCATGCTGAGCCCAAAGCGTCTTGAGCAAACTGCCGGGACTGATGTCGCTGTTTGGAAACCGTGCCTTCAGTCCCAGGTCAACTATCCGGCAGCTTCAACTGCATGGCGGCTACCATCTGCCCAGTCTGGCTGTCGCAATGCTTGATGCACACATACCAACGCAATCTGGAGGCATCAATTTCGGTATTTTGTCACAAAAGACCAATACAGAGTACGACAGAACTTTCGCGGCAGAGAGCGTCTGGGCAAGTCGAAACTCTTGCAATGATTTTTGCGCAGTTGATAAGCTTGTCAGAGAAGAACTCTTTGGGACAGTAAACCTGCGTGATCAAATTGGCACTGTCACTCTCAATCTCATGCATAACAAGGCTCCCATGCGACTAGAAGATGACCGATGGAGGAGATCATGCGACTTGATCGGAAGTGGGCTGTTGAGCCTCACCAGTCACAGGACTCTGTGGGAGGGGAGGAGACCCTTGACCGACTCTTCTAGGCAAGAAGTTCTTCCATAAGAGGCATCGTGTCGGTGCTCAGGAGTCAGGCAACATCGTGACGGCTGCATACTTGGGAGTGATCGGGTCCGGAGCTGGCCGGCCACGGCAATTGTCGATCACCGTGAAACCTTGTCAGGATGGCGAGCGCATTCTCGCCGTCGACGGCGACTGGTTACGATCCACCGGCGGTTCTCGCAGATACCGCTCCGCGTGCTGCACTGTTCCCACTGATCCCCAACGATTCTTACCTACTCCCCAAGGATGGACTATGGTGACAACGGCAACACCGGCGATGAGCAACGTGACGACAACGACCCTGCCGCAGATCCGCCCACCACTTTCAGCGACGTCAACCACGAAGTCGTGAGCCGTACCAACAACGATGCCGCGTCAACATTCCACTAAGCGGCAGCGGCGTTGTCCTACCGGCTGATCAAGCACCCACACACGCCCGACCAGAAGATCTGAAAGTGGAAACTAGAAGGCACTGTTCGTGATCGCGATACGACGAAATCTAGGAGAGGCAGCCGGGAGCCACCATGGTCTGGACCGCGCCAAGTCGAGCCACAGCACAGTCCGCCCCCAGGAAGCTGGTGCCTCTTTCCCTGGTCCTAATACGCACTTCCAACGCGGCGTCAGGAGGGGTTCACCTTCGCAGGGCTGCCATGCGCGATTTCGTTTGGCGATCAGCCCAAATTGCCGGCGTGTCTTGGATGTCCATCAGCAAAGATATACGCGCATGCCTGAAATTGCTCAAAACGGCTACAGCAGGCGTTTCGCATCACAATCGAGCTTTGTTCACACAAAAGGCTTCTTTACAGAACTGTTCGCGATGATTGAGAAACTGGGTTAAAGCGGCAAGTGTCACTTCCTGCCGCTCGCGCGAGTCATATTCTGATATGCGCAGGAGATGGGACCACGGGCTCTGCAGAAGGTAGATTGGGCTTATAGCATGGCATGGCTGGCGGACGTGGTTCAGGAGAGGGTTATGAACTTGCAAGGTAAAGGTTTGGAAGACGAGGATTACAGCGCTAACAAAGCATTACATTGACTTTGCAGCTCGGAACGGTGGGCTGAGATATGTCGCGGCGGCTGAGAAGGTCGCTTGGACAGTGGGACGGATTAGATGGAAGTATTGCGCGGGACATGGGACGAATTTCCAAACAGATATCAGAGCGGGGTGCAAGGTGCTCAACAGAAACTCGGGGTGGATGAGATTGCCAGGAAGACGCGCAGAAGGGGAACTCGCTGCGTTGCGGTACTGGGCGTGTACATGGTAGTCGATGTCTGATGCCGGCGAAAAAATATGGGAGGGCAACCAGAAAAAGCGAGAGTCAAGCACTCGTCCTAGGCCTGATAGTACGCCGTGTAGCATTTGACTGGAACGGACATGTTTGCTGTGCGCCTCTGAATTGCCTTGGCAGCAAAAGAACAGGCATGGTGAGAGACGCCAGTACACTCCTTTATACAAACTCGCCAGATGCGTATTAAGAATCTACAAGTGGTAGGCTAAGATGGTGTTTCGCTTGGTAGCGTGACGACAACGCCAATGGCGGCATGGGCCTCACGTGCGAATCGTTCGACACGTGTCTATGTGATCTCGATACGGACGCAGACATTGACGAGGTCACTTGTAGCCCTGGGGACTGACTTGCATATCTCTCTAGATCTTACGAATGACCGCCGCATGAACCTTCAGAAGAAGGTGAGAAACCGGATGCGGCTGGCAGCCTCGCGCACTGCCATGATCCATCCACCGCACGTTCAAATGCGCTCCGCCTACTTCGTGCATGTAACCTTCATGCTTCTACCGAACTCGACAGCAGGGTCTCAGCGTGACCATCAGAACCCACGTGTGTCTCACATATAGTAGTAGGGGTCAGTGTACTTACCCAACCAGCTGACGCAGAAGCCAAGCCAGCGTTTCTCATTAGCCTGCATCATATTCATCTCAGCACGGCTCTTCACGATTTCAGGTCCTTACGAGATCCAAGCATTGACTTACACCCGTGAAGTCCCCTAGCGACTCGCCGACACAGCCTTCGTCGCGCCAGATAGATATAGTGCAGACACCGTACTTCTCCGGGCGATCCTCTGCCTCTGCCGGACGGTGCAGGGACCAGCCGTACGCATTGGTTCTCTATCGCAGTGTTGTATCCGGGACAAGGACTGCATGCGCGTGTGGTTGAAGAGGAGGTGTTTGACTGTCGAGATGACTAAGCCACAAGGATCAATGCTCCCACAGTGAAGACTTCTGATTCCTTCGCTTCCAACTTCCCGAGTGAAAAGCCGAAGGCATCTGACAGTGGAATATGTTGCGCACTAGTCGCACTAGGAAGGTACGAAGCCCGCTAGCCAAGTTACTTCATCAAGTGGCCCGCGGAGCTATTGACGCCGTCGCGCAGTGGCGTCAAAGACCCCGTGGTAGCAGGGGCTAAAAGAATGCATGCTCAGGGCTTCGGTTTGCGGCGTGCGCACTGGACAACTTTTTTCCGCAATCTAAACTTTCTCCAAGAACTTGAACACCACCCCTCCTACACTGACGAGTCCATTGCATGGTTGGAAGCGCCCTGCACATCGGGGGGCTTACGCGTTCAACATCGCTGGGTCGCATGTGCTGGATGTCGATCTTGCGTTCTAGAGCACGATGTTTTTGATCTCGCTGAATCGCGAAGAGCTCCATGTCCTTCACACCTCGGTCGCATCCTTCGATGGTCCGTGCCGTTGCGACCACGCTTCGGCAGACAACGAACTGATCGGCTTGCCATCTCGAGCCTATGTCTAAGTCGTACCCTTACCTCACGCTCTGCTCGGCGTGGCCGCGTGCTAAAGGTGGATTTCAAGCTTCTGCATTGCATCAATGATAGCGCGGAATCGAGACGGAAAATTGGCCAACGCCACCTTGTGTGCAAAGGACCTTCGACATACACATGCAGTACGAAGACTCAGCCCGTCAACATCGAAGAATCAGACAATCTGTTCGCCGCTGTAAAACTCCCGCGTCGTCACGATCAATCTCCCGTTGAGCAACATTCCAGAACCACGAAGGATCAGGTCGAAAAATGGGCCTCTCTCGGTCCTCGGAAAGCTTTTTCATCCTGTTGTGTCTGGAGGACTTATTAGCGTGCTTCTTTCGTCAGCGTCAGGACGCCAACACTGGCGGACGTTGGTCCAGCATGAGGTCGGGGACGCAATACTCCACCATGCACCCTCTCGAAATATCGCCGTTTCAGTCTCGGCCGTCGCAATATCGCTACCAACTAGCGATACAGGACAAAGGGCTTTTGGGAGCGCATTGTTCCATGTGATGAGCACGTGTCGATCAAGACATGCAGGTATGGGTACTTGTGGAGTGGAAATGCGGAGCCCCAGAATCGAGGCCTAGCCTCCATGTGTCGAACCCATGCGGGCTTTGTTCTAGCGCATATGCACGAGATGAGTGCAGCGTAGCCGCTTTGTGGTGGCGCGTGCTCAAACTCATCATCTTGTGCTAGCAGCAATGGTTATGGCTATAAATGCGAAGACTGATCGGTCTGATCAGTCTGTTTCCAAGGCTTCACCCCTTGGAGCTTTTCGAGTTCTCCTTGGTATTGACAGCATCAAGAGTATACGTTTCACTGTTGCTTTGTTTGGACTCTACCGACTCCACGCAGTCTTCCTGCTCCCCATCTTTGACTCCACATCATCTCACCAGCGAGTACCATCATGGCGGAAGAGAAAGGCGCTACCCTTGGCATCCACAACACCACAAGCAACGAGAACCACCTTGTCGACGAAGCACTGGACGATACGGACATCAACAACAACACTTCAGCAAGGATCAAGAACCCTTTGGTATGTTTGGTGACCCTCTGTTCATTTAAACGAGTCGATTGCTAACTTTGCCATAGGCCGGCATCCATTATGACACCCTCATGCGCGACGTCGAAGAATTCGCGCAGGAGTACAGCCTGACCGAAATCACCCCACTACTCAAGAAGGGTGCCCTTGTCGCACAAAATCCAGGCGAGTTCGAGAACGTCGAAGGTCTCGAGGACGACGAGCGAGAGTGCCTCCGCAATGAGGTCGTTCACAAGTGGCGTCAGCCAAAGGCCCTCTACCTCACCGTCATCCTCTGCTCTGTGGGCGCCGCGGTTCAAGGTTGGGATCAGACGGGGTCAAACGGAGCCAACCTCAGCTTTCCAGACGAGTTCGGCATCCCAGACTCTGACAGCAGCGATCCAAACTACGAACGCAACCTCTGGCTCGTCGGCTTGGTGAATGCAGCACCGTACATCGCTTCGGCGTTCCTGGGATGCTGGATGTCCGACCCTCTCAATAACTACTTTGGACGTCGCGGAACCATCTTCTTCTCGGCTGTCTTCTGTCTGCTCTCTGTCATCGGATCTGCCTGCACGCAGAACTGGTGGGAACTCTTCATCTGCCGTCTCCTGCTCGGAATTGGCATGGGCTCCAAGGCTTCCACCGTCCCGATTTACGCCGCAGAGAATGTACCCGCATTGATTCGTGGTGGCCTCGTGATGTCCTGGCAAATGTGGACGGCCTTCGGTATCTTCCTCGGTTTCTGCGCCAACCTCGCAGTCTACGACGTCGGACGCATCGCTTGGCGCCTCCAGCTCGGCTCGGCTTTCATTCCTGCCGTGCCTCTTGTCCTGGGCATTTACTTTTGCCCGGAGTCGCCGAGATGGCTGATGAAGAAGGGACGCTACGCTGAAGCATACAAGAGCTTGCTCAGGCTCAGGAACCACAAGCTCCAGGCTGCTCGCGATCTCTACTACGTCCACGCTCAGCTGATGATCGAGCACCGCATCATCGGGACCACCAACTACGCGCAGCGCATCGTCGAACTCTTCACGATCCCTCGTGTCCGCCGCGCTACTCTGGCCTCCTTCACCGTCATGATAGCCCAACAAATGTGCGGGATCAACATCATCGCCTTCTACTCATCCACAGTGTTTTCCCAAGCCGGTGCTTCCAACCTCACTGCTCTCCTCGCTTCATTCGGCTTCGGCCTCGTGAACTTTGTCTTCGCCTTCCCGGCAGTCTGGACTATCGACACCTTTGGTCGCCGCGCCCTCCTCCTCTTCACCTTCCCCAACATGGCCTGGTGTCTCCTGGCCGCTGGATTCTGCTTCTACATCCCCGAGAACAACCCCGCCCACCTGGGCTGCATCGCCTTCTTCGTCTTCCTCTTCGCCGCCTTCTACTCTCCAGGTGAAGGACCTGTCCCATTCACCTACTCGGCCGAAGTCTTCCCGCTGTCTCACCGTGAAGTCGGAATGGCCTGGGCTGTCGCCACCTGCCTTTTCTGGGCTGCCGTACTCTCGCTCACTTGGCCTCGCATGGTAGCTGCCATGACGCCGACAGGTGCATTCGGATTCTACGCAGCTCTCAATGTCACGGCGTTCGTCATGATCTTCCTGTGGGTGCCGGAGACGAAGCAGAGGACGCTGGAGGAGCTGGACTACGTCTTTGCTGTGCCGACGAGGCAGCACATGTCGTACCACTGCAAGGAGTCGATTCCGTACTTCTTCAGACGGTATGTCTCCATGAACAAGAGTGCTCAACTCAAGCCGTTGTACACGTTTGAGAAGGTGGCGAGCGATGCTAAGCGGTCGGCGAGTGTCGTTGAGTATCAATCGGAGAAGCACGGGCATAATTAGACGGAGCTGCTGAGACCAGCTTTTTGAGTACGACGTTCGTCAAGATCCGTGTTGCTTGGAATCGCGTTCGAAAGCGTTTTGGCATGCTGATAGTTCTGAGGAAGGATCCGAAGTCATTTGAAACAGTTAGCGGCAAGTCGCCTGCGACAGAAGTATGCTATGTTTTACAGTGTAGCCTTGCGGCTGGCGTCTACATGCCGGCCCATTCTATGCAGAAAGCTCTGACGTTGCCATTACCCGTGTCTTCATCATGCTCGTCGTCATCGGCTTCACCATTCGTGGCGCTGGACTCACCCTTCTCTTCGCCTCCGATCAAGAATCCCTTCTTGACGCCAGTGCCCAGCCTGCCACCTCCTACCACATCCAGCAGGCCAAACTCTTCGTCCCAGTCCATGCCGTTCGCCAGGAAGTGGGAATGAAATCGCAGAGGATCTCCAGGGTATGTTGTGTACTGGCAGCCGAAACGTAGGCCAGGCGTCATGAAATAGTCTTTTCCGTGCAGGTGCTTGAAGAGCGGGTATGATGAAGGCACCTCTGGCAGTGCTTGCTCCGAGCCGTTGATGTCCAGCTTGCCCAAGTCCAGTTCAGACGCTTCAGAAGATCCCTGTGGTCTTGACGGTGGCTGAGCACTGAGCGGCGGGTATGAGTTGGCAGGGGTGACACCGTACGGCGCAAGACCATTTGCGCTTGCATTGGTCGCTTGTCGCGACAATGGCGGTCTGGAGCTGATTCCAAAAAGCGACTCGTCTCCCTCCTCTACCTTTGGTGTGGATGCCCCACTGACATCTCTGCGGCCCTTCTTCTTCTTGTTCGAAGCTCTGGAGGGTCTGAACATGTCTTCCGGTATGTCATTCCAGTCGTTGACGCCAAGCTTCTTGGAGAGGGCAGCCTTACTGCTTTCCTCCTTTCGCTTCTCAACCAGTTTGACAGCAGCTGTGCCTTGCCTTCTCAAACTCTCCTTGTATGCTCTCTTCTCCTCCTCGCCAAGTCCATTGCCCAGAAATCCATCCTTGTGCGCTTTGGTGTCGTCAACAATGTGCGCGACGCCTTTCTCGACTAGCAATCGAGCTTCCTCCGGCATCAACTCCAACGGGATACCTGAGAAAACGTTCTGCTGCGGTGCTTGAGGGAGGCCGCCGATCAAGACCCCCGCGATGTTGTACTTGGCTCGAATGTAGGAGATGGTGTCGACGTCGTAGAGGAGAAAGCGGTGGGCGAGCTGGAAGATGGGAAATGGTTCGGAGACCGGATTAGAGTTCGGGGTGGCCATGCTGATAGATGAGGGAAGAAGCGAGACCAAGAGTATCTATGGCGCCAGCTTGTCAGCTGCTGAATTCTTGCAAACCGGATGATTACTACAGGTCAGCAGACAGCAAATTGGATCATAAGGAGCATAGCAATTTTGTCTCGTCACAGATAGCCGTTTGGCCTCGGGGGATTGACAGATTATTGAGGTGTTTAATCATTTCATCGCGACTGTATCCTTCGACATTTCAACGTACCTGCGCACAATTGGTTGATATTGATGAAGATCGTCGTCGGTCATGACATGTTGCTGATGTGGACAGAGGACGGGAAAGGGATGTAGAAGGGAGGACATGTACCAGTACATACTGTGTGTCACCGGAGCCACTTCCGCTTCTTGGCGTTGCGGCTCCGGACGAGCGAATTACCTAATCCCGAGCCAGAAAATCCATCTCCATCGTCTTCCGACCTCTCAGCCTGTCCTACACCACTCCCATCCCGTCTCTTACAACCCTCCAGCAGCTTCAGCGGTCACCTGATTGGGATGGCGACTAGCTGGACCATTATCTGGTACGTCTTGGAAAGTTTCCTCCAGCCCGACTCCTCCTCTCCTGATGAACTCATCACAACCGTTCTGGCGAGACTTCATGAGCCACGAACAAAACATGCATCACCATCTGATCCTTCACACGTGCGCAATCTTGTCACGCGGCTTGGCACGTGGGAGCGGCATGGTTGACTGGATTTCACAGGCTACGCGTATGAAGCCGATCTGCTCGCTGAAATTTGTTCCTCCGGCCACGCCATCTAGCACAGCCACGGATACAATCACAAGGTACGTCGATCGGCTTTCGACTCACGCTCTGCCCATGCGGCAGTCTTCAATGATGATTGTATCAATTTCAGTTCTGCTACTGAAGCACAATGTCGAAAATTCATACCATCTTACCAAATTTGTCTGATCGACCTCTATTCACCCTATCACACGAGCACATGCTGCCGGAGACATCTGCTGACCCATTCAAGATCACGCCAACCATGCGCAGCTGCCATAGTGCTCGCTGATCGAACAATCATCTTTGAGCTCTTGGCAACTTCAGGCTTGTCAGACATCTCACTTTGCAGACAACCACCACCAGGCGCTACAATATGGCATCGGATCGGAAATGCCATCTCCGGCAGGTATGCGATACTTCTCTTTGGACGAGCGACTCCTGCACCGCACAAAGATGACACCCAGTCTATCCATTCCACGAACCCCTTGGTAGCCTTCTCTGCCGAGCGGCCCTCCCTATACCCTACCTTGTGGTGTTTGTGCTGTGAGGAATGACGGGTTGTGGAGTGCGTTGCTTCAGAGCATCAGACTACGTCGTCCGTTATGGCCTGCGTGGCGAGGTGCCGGCGGTGCGGCATGCGTTAATCGGCTTTCTGATCACTGCTTCACCCAAAATCTTGCATGCACCAACATTTGTCACATTGACAAGAAGCTGATATGTTACAGTGGACATTCAGGGAGATGAGCAGTGTGTCATCAGTCCATCAACACATTGACTGCTTGTTGACATGAACGACTGCCTGCTGACTAGAAAGCTTGTCACCATCTTGACGCGACGTGATGACGCCGTGCGCTATTCAGAACATCGTTTGGTCCATCAGATGTCGATTACACTGTTGACCATTTGGTAGATTGGCTGACTGATAAGATGACTGGATCAGAGAAGACTCGGAGACTTTGGTGTGAAACCAAGTGACGCTTCATACCTCGTTGCGTCGGCTGCTACTTCCATTGACATGACAAACGGCGCCAAATCCAGGTGTGGGCAGAATAAAGTGAAATGCAACGTTCAGGGCGCTGAGTGGCAGGCCAAGCGTTCAATTGCATTGAGTCTTGCAACAATTCTTGACTCTGACTCGTTACAGTCCGTCTGCTCTCTTGGTGGAATTCGTTTACGCATTGTATCACAGTCGGTCTTGTTCCTGGTACTCTTCAGCTCACAGGCTGCTCTAGAGACGATGTCTTGCCATAGCAGTCTCACGCGACAATCTTGGCCGTTCTACAAGATCCTCCAAAATGGATTGTTTTGCAATTTGGAGCTTCAGACATCTGCACCCTGCAAGTAGGTCTAGGTATGCTCTCATGAAGATGGTCTAAGACACAAGGTACCTACATGATCAGCGACGGTATCATGGCTATCATTGTCGCCGATGAATTCCTCTCTATGTATCACTGAACAGACAAAATCATCATCCAACAAACAGACTCAACACAACCAGCATATGCATGGGCTGGCTAATCGACGAGGCCAAGAGCTTTTAGAGACAACCATCAGATACCAACATGCATCACGATCGAAACAGCGAGGCCAGGTCGGACGGAGAAGTCTTATTTGAATGCACCGTTTGTGGAGAAGACAACCCGACAGACCAGGTTCCAGGCAGCACGACCCACGCCGGTCAGCATGGGCAGACATGCTTCCGCTGTTGGCAAACCTATGTCCTTTCTGGACTCGAGCACTCCGCAGCCTCTGATCTCAGCTGCCTGCATCGTTGCGATCAAATGCTCACCGTAGAAGACATCATGGAAGTCTGCAGCAAGGCAGTCTTCGAAACATACGAGGGCAGGGCTCTGGAAGAGTATTTGGAGATTGCCAACGACTTTCATTCATGCCGTCAACCTGACTGCGACCTTGGTGTCTTCGACCCCGACGCAAGGGCGATAGATCTCTTCGTCTATCTTGATTGCGGCCATCGCTCCTGCGTCCCTTGTGGTGTGCCCATGCATGCAGGTTTGAGTTGCAGAAATTTCCAGGAAGAGGCCGAGAAGGCGTCCAGGAGAGGGATGTCGGTTAAGCAGCAAGAGGAGGAAAAGGCGTCAAAGCATAAGATCAGCAATATCGCCAAGCCGTGCCCGAAATGCTGTGTGTTGATTGAGAAACGTGGAGGCTGTGAGCACATGACCTGCTGGAAGTGCAAACACGATTTTTGCTGGGACTGCGGCGCTAAACTGTACCCGGGCAGTCATTGACCTGGGCGTCGATGTGCTGTTCCAGCCTTGGTATGGGCGCTATGCTGACCCCACAACCAAAACCGTACCAAATACTCAACAACTTTTACACCAGTTCTAAGTACATTCCAGTTCGTGCATCTGGTTGAACAATAGCAGAAGGGTCAACGACTGGTTTGGCGCGTCGTTCGAACGAATGTTGGCCTCCTGCGGCGAAGAGTCGAATTTGGTCCTGGGGGCAAATATGCGCACCGACTGAGGGAGCATTCCATGATTCTGAGATGCTCCTCGCTCTTCCACCATCTCCACCGAGAATCTCTGATGGCCGGATCATCGATCTGCGGCTCCCATGGCGTCGTACCATACATAGCCCCGCTGACGCACCGGCGGTATATGATAGACTGAGGCGCCGTGTGTTGGCGAAACATGAGGCGGAAAGTGTGCGCGTCGGGCGAGCATTAAGACTGTGGTTGGCGGCAAGACCTGGTGATCACCCGAGAGGGACGAGGAAGACGGTTGGAGTAATATGCATCGTTGTGGCACAGATTTTGGATGCTTCGGACGGTAGAGTGGATTGGACTAGTACCACGGGGTAATTAGTGAGATTCTCGGTGTCAACTGCGTTCATGTTTTCAGGATCGGTCCAGCATTACAGACTTCGGTCATCATTGTAGCGCTCAGAAAGCCTGGAGGAGCGCTTGCAAGTTGGATGAGCGTGTGGAGCAGGTCTGTCCCGCGTTCTCCAGAGCTA
The DNA here is from genome assembly GCA_021401465.1 of Teratosphaeria epicoccoides. Classification (NCBI taxonomy): domain Eukaryota; kingdom Fungi; phylum Ascomycota; class Dothideomycetes; order Mycosphaerellales; family Teratosphaeriaceae; genus Teratosphaeria; species Teratosphaeria epicoccoides. Next base: position 29,331 of record JADDMT010000017.1, read on the forward strand.
CTTCAGCCGAATGTTTGCTTCGCACGCGTTGGCTCGGTGTTATCTGCGACACTTCAAGAAGCGCCAATAAACACGGCCATTGCAAGCGATTGCTGTCGTCTCTAGCCAGTGCAGTGACCAAGGCCACGCACTGCCAGAAGGGCTTCTGCTTGGAGCACTCGGACCATGCACTACTGTGTCTTGTTTAGTCTTTGCCGCTGTCATCCTTTGTTTTGGGCTCTTGTGGAGACGACTGGCGTGATCGAAAGTCTCACGTAGCAGTCAAGACTCTGCGGCAGGATCGTCAGATCTACAATGTCTTATGATTTGAACCACTCGACCTCTGGGACGCCAGTCTCGGTATGTCGTGTGTGAGACATGGTGCATCCGCATGTTAAGAAAGGATATAATGGCGACCACATTCAAGGCAGAACAAATCTTCGGACAGCAATCACCAACGCAGAAAATCTTCTTCGAAACGATAACGACATGAACACAATAAGGGACATCAATCGCTTTTGCACCAAGATCTGTGCCAGACTTCGGGGACAAGGGTCAGCCCGTGACCAACCGAAGCAGTACTGCACGAGCCCACGCAAGTATCCTGGTACGAGTGACCAAGGCGATCAATCAGGTAGGTCTGATGATGATGATCGAACCTCACCATTACCGACCAGACCCACCAAGAGATGCAAACTTGAGCTTGACGAAACCTGCTCGGACGAGCCACCATTCCGATGCAGTAGGTGCTTCCAGTCAAAATCAATGGACGATTTTCCTGGCCGCAGGACTCGTGCCGGGCAACATGCATTGACATGCTTCGACTGCTGGGACGGCCACGTCCTCGCGAGCCTGCAGCTCCGCCCGGCCCGAGACCTCAGATGTCTGTGGTGCGGACAGGCCGGTCGGACTCTGCTCGTGGAGGAGGTACAGGAAGTCTGCAGCACAGCTGTCTTTCGAGTGTATGCAGAACAGGCATCCGAAGAACTGCTCAGGCAGAGGACCAAACGGTGTCCGATGTGCACCATCAGGTGTGAGCTGCTGTGTGGCTGTGCGCATGTGGAGTGCACACGATGCGGCCATCACTTCTGCTGGGAGTGCGGCATCGGATGGGACGGCGATACGACGAGCATGGCGCATTTGTACGGATGTCCTGAGCTCCCGGTAGCGGCGGAGTCGTCTGAGACCGAGGATTCGGAAGAGCGTTCGGATTATTAAGATTTGTGAGCAGCGCCTGTCGAAGATGGGCCAGCACAACATTGCTCTTCTAGGTGGCGCAGAGGTCTTGTGGCGTCGGCTTGGGTTGGGCTGGCTCGCCTTGATCAGGCTCAATCGGCTGGAAAACATGACCCAATGGTCGAAGACGCGGAGATGCAGGTGTGTGTTGGACTTCGCTTTTGCAGTAGAACAATCTACCCATTCTGCTGTCGCATGCCCAGCGGATCCAGCACCTGCTTGTCCCAGCTCGCCAGTCTTTGCACGCCCACGTTTCTTGAAATGTACAAGGAAACGTTGCAATGATACTTCAGACTCCAAACATGCGTTCACCCTGGCTCGTGTGTCATGCATCACTCGCCTAGCTCTACATGTCAGCAGTGCTACCAAGTGGTCGTAGCAACACCTCAACCGATTGCTTGATTGACAGGGTTCTTGAATCTTGACTGTACTTATTGACCGCTTAAACGGCTGGTTGACCGATAGCATGGTTGGTGCCAGCATCAAAGCATTCATCTAAGCGAACAGATATGCTCTCGCTCGTGGCGTCACGCAAAACCACTTCCTCGTCACAACCTTTATCCAGATCCCCCGCAGACACTGTTCGAACTGTTGAGGCATAGGAGGTCCTTGTTGCAGTGACAGACTTCATCAGGCAAATATTTGGTACCACAATCCTTCTGCGTCAACTCCCCTTCATAGCACACCCTCTACGACATGTATCAATATTGTGCACTTCCAGCTAGCGACAGACGGGTGAGGGGTATAGGCCAGTAGTCTCCTCAGCTTACAATGTATCTGTTGTGATCGGGTGCAGGGCCGCTGCAATACTGTCATCGCAAAGAGATCCGACAGTTCAACACTCACTGCTCCTTCAGGTGAACATTAAGAATCGGCCGAGTCGTTGTAAGCGATGTAATACACTCGCGAATGATATCGTCGCCGAGATCACCATGTAATGGTCGTCTTTCGATGGCGTGGCGAGTATTTCGTAGCATTCAGTAACGGTCGACAAAGTCCGAGTGCTTGATGTGGATATTTGACGAAAGTGTTACCAGCACAGATGTCGTCCGCAGCGATCCGTCATGAAACTAGCGAGGCTCACAGCAGGGGTATCGTAAGCAACGAGACCAATTCGAAGCAGAAGTAATTCCTCGCACAACGAAGCATTACTGGCAGAAAGACGTTGCAGGTCGCAGCTCAGACCAACGTTGTTCATAAAGATTGCGTCCGAAGGGAGTCCGTCGGCAGCCACAGCTCCAACCAGAGTGCTGTTAGACCTGGACTGCCCACCTCACAGGACACTGGCATCCCTCCAAGACACGGTCTCGCGGGACATGGAATGCCACAGTCTCTGCGCAATGCCTCCCGACTCCCTGCTTGTTTCTCAGCATGAAACGCTCGATATCTCGAAATCTCCGCACGGTTCTCATACGTTCGACGCAACTCACCAAATCGACGAGATTGTCCTGTGTTTACTCTACAGCGCAGTCACTCTCCACCAGGGAACGGCTTCCCGAGGATCCAGCATGTGCACGTCTCGATCTAATAAGCCAATAATGCGTCACAATCGAGAGACATACGCATCTCTCGGAGCTGTCGTGTACCTCCGCCGCGCGAGACGAGAAGCTCTCTTGCCCATTGTGCTCGTACCACCCTCGCGGAAGGATACTCATCTGCACTGGGAAGAAACGACGGATTTTCTGCCGGTACCTGAACTTTGATCGAGGCAGACGCACTCGACTGGCGCGCTCGCTCATGGTTCGTGGCCAAGTAATATGCGCTGTTGTCCTCTCAATATATGTCACTTGGTCGACACGTGTAGGATGAGGGAAATTAGGCGATGCTGAAGAACCAAAGCTCGAAGGCGACGTAAAGTTCGTCCAGCTATTTCAGACGCCTGAGGAACTGTTTAGATTTCCCGACCTCACCTGCGGCGGCATTTCGCAGATCCTTCGACGAGGGCATCCGGTGGATTCGATCACGTAATGCCAGACGCTGAGGCACGCTCGGGAGGTACTCTAGTGGAGCGGTGATTGTCCAGCCTTCGCCCAGACACTCTCTTCTTCCTTGCCGTTTTCTGCAGCACTCTCTTCTTCTCTTCACACGCAGTGCCAGCGAAGACCTCAAAAGAAGTCAGCCTCACATAGCCGCTGACGACGCAAGATGCTGGCCTTTCCCCAGCTTTCACATCTTCTGGAGCCACGCACGGAAGTGCCTGCGACAACACCACCTCGCCTCCCCGGCACGGCAGGCGAACCGCAGTCGCAAAGCTTGGAGTCCTTTGGGTTCGACACGAGCACGGAGGCGTCTTCTACAACACCAATTCACCCTACACGGCAGCGAATAGCGGGCGGCGAGCTGCGAGTCTCCATCACGGTCTTTGTACCCATCGCACTCGGCTTTATCACCGGATAAGACGGGCAGTAACAATATCAATTGGCCAGCGAACTTCGTCATTGGTCAATGACATCAGCTCCTGGACCATGGCCATCAAACCGTCAAGCAAAGTCAGTCACAAGAAGAAGGCGTCAACGTCTCGTGAAGCAGTCAGTGGTCTCATGAAGCAGACGACCACCTAATTACTTAGTGACACCTCAGCAAGCAGTCGACTGTCCAGCAGGTCTTCTAGCGCGACATCAAGCAGTCAACCACCGTAGCAAGCAGTCAATATCTCTTCAAGCAGTCAACTACGTCGAGCAATCAACCCGTCGTTCGCAACACGCAATCGCTGATCATGACAGGCTCTCTGTCTAGCTTTGTACGGAAATGGTTGCCATGTGAATGATCCCAATGTGCTGGTCCAGACCAGGGCGCGGTGCACGTGAATCCTGCTCTCCCTATACAATGTGGCATCGCGCTGTCCCCTCCTAACTCGAAGTCGACACCTTCCCCTCCTGACTCGAAGTCGACATGAGCACTTCCAGCTTTCTCGACATCTGCACACGTCTCCTCATTCGGCATTAGATTCGGCTCGGAGACAATCGAGGGTCGTCCCTGCTTTGATCAACAAGCAGTCCGCACCAGAAATTGCCACGAATCTGTCCCGGCGGCGCGACACTAAACTTACCTGTCAGCGATCACCGCATTCACCGCACTCACCGCCGCCACCCTCAGCCCGATCACCCGCCCATTCGCGGCGCAAGATTACTTCAGCCACAATCACAAGCCAGCTCTCCCCTACCTTCTTCGGCAAGTCCTGAATGTGAACGCGGACCGAATTTCAACTCGGACACAGTCACTTGAAACTTTCATCTTACAATCGGACTCCGCGGGATACAATCCCCACCACACCTTCTGAAACAACCAGTCCCTCATCCGAACCTTTTGTCGCTTAAAGAAGCAGCAATGACACCGAGATCAACACCGATGCGGGTGACGCCAGCATCAGAACCATCGCCGGAAGTTCGACGTGCTCCAAGTGCGATTCCGCCAGCTTCGCATGCAGCAGAGACAATGCCGTCGCGGCCTGCAGCAGTCGCTGGAAGATCTTCAGACAGCCCAGACACGAAGATGTCGAAAAAATTCACTACAGCAAGACCGGCTCTGGAACGCGCAGCCACCGCAGCTGCCGCCGTGCCACCACCAGCGTCCACATCATACGGATCCATCCCTCCCGCAACCCTGTCACGACCAACCATAACCCACGCAAGCACTACCGCCACTCATATGCGCTTCACGACCCCGGCTTCAACTCCCTTACTACAGCCTCGACCGATTCCGCCCAAACGCCCTTCGATATTGCGCCGCGCGACCTCCGTCGCAATGAGCACTCTTGAGCTGGGCGCCAACACCTCCCTAACCCAGCGCAATGCGCCACTCGAGCCGACTCACTGGCTTGACAACCCGCATCGACAAAGTTTGATCAAGACATGGGACAAAGTACAGGAGGCTTCCGGAACGTCGAAATTTCCGAGGTCAATCACGGAGCAGCTCGTGAGTGTGGAGAAGAAGATGTTGGCGTTGTATCCGCAATTGACGGATGGAGAGGTGCCGTTGTCGAGTGAGTGGATCGAGTATGTCCTGGGTGTGGCTCTGCGGGCGCCTTTCTCGAGTGGCGCGAAGATGGGCCGGTGGGAGATTTTGGCAAGTAACAGTGCGGGTGCGAGGTTGAATTGGGGGCCGTGGTAGGTGGTTGCTGTGGGTCGCGCGGGGAGCATTTGGAGACGGCGGTCCATGTATATGAGAAGGCAGCACCATCCGAGCGCGCTGCATCGGTACATGGGGCTGAGATTACATTGGAATCGTAGGATCCAATAGTTCAGAGCATGGCGCCACATGGTCGGGCCGGGCGCACGTATGGCTCATGATAATAACACTGCAGGCGATCAGCTGTCTGCTATGCGATAGCTTGACACGTTATCCCGGATCCTCGGCCGGTGCATTAAGAATGTAACAAGACACAAAAGTCATGAGCTCCAGTCGCTCTCTCAGTCAAGCGTTCAGCCATATGGTGGACGAGTTGAATCAACGCATGATGCAGAGACTGAGGAGTCACCCGTATCAGCCGTGGATCAATTGCAGTCATTGCACCAGCAAGCCATCGACCGCACCATTTCAACACCACCTCTTTGAAGCTCGTCTAACAATTCAACCCGGCTCAGGACCCGTTCAGACTTGACATGCTCATCGATGACGGCATTCTGCGTTACTTCCAATATGAGTGAGCGAATATAGCTGTCAATGAGAATTACAAGACCATTGCAAGTTCTCCCGTCACGGTATAGGTAGTGCCACACTGCCGGGAGCCATGGCACGCTCGCTCTAGGAACGCAAAATTACCACTTCGTGGCCGTCATTGATGATGGTGTCCTGGCAATGAGAACCTTTTAAGACCTCGTCCGGACAGATGTGATTGAGCTTGTCGGATAGCCGTAAATTATCGTGTGGCACGCCAAGTCCAAGATGCTGGTAGGAACCTCGGCTTCGAGGCAGAAAGGCATGCGCATCGCTAAGCGCGCTATTGCCTTCCATGCATGCTCAACCAGTTGCGCGCAGCGGGAGGATACGCAATCCGAGCCTGTCGACGGTCGAACTCCGCCAGAAACAGCTGGGGATGGGTAGGAAGTATGCCAAGGCCTGCGGGACGCAAGCTACCGCGGAGTCGAGTCCAGCGAATGAATCTTATGGCAACCTTCAATACAATCTCGGCGCACTAGCATACATAAGTAGGGAGGTGAGGATGAAACGGCCGAGCGTAGAATAGCACGACTGGATGCTTGCCGTCTACGCGGTAGCTACTCTGCAGGGGATGTTGTGTGGCGATACCGTGCCCAGACTCCAGCGTTGATGAAAGGTACAGAACTGCCGTAATGAAGCCAAGTATGGTGGACGCCACCAAAGGATGCCTAGACTGCCATCTCGGCGGCGGCCGCGGCGCAGGGCGACATGGTGTTGAAGGTAGGGGCCACATGCCTAGGCTCCAGCGTCGGGAAAACTTCCGAGTATGCAGGCATCTTGCGTTGTAGACGATGAGGTTCGATGTTATGTAAGGCTGGCGCCAGTTATGTGAATTCGAGAGGGAACAAGAGAGGTGCGCGAGGACAGAGCAGGCATCGTCATCAACGGCCAAGATGGGGTCGTTAGACGGCTTCGGCGAGCAATACCTCATACACCATCCCACTACCTCCTCCGGCTCGGTCTAGCATTCTTCTCCTTCCTCCTCTCCTTCAACTTCCTCGCCTTCCTCACATCCTCATTTCCCCTCACCTCACTTTTCCCCAACCCCTCCTTGAACCTTCCCACCCTCTTCTCCCTCGCAGCTGCCACCTTCTTCTTCCGCACCTCATAATCATCACGATATTTATCTGGCTCCTTCGGCGCCCGCTCCAGCTTATGCTTAAACCTCTTCCCCTGCCCTCCACCGTTCGCGAAATGCGCATTCGACCGCTCCATCTCGCCGACTCGGGGCATACGCTCGACCTTGTTCGCTTTGCGCCACGCATCGAATCGACCGGATTTGAAAGACGCCGCTATCTTTTGACCAGACTCGCCAGTGATGTACTTGGCGCCCTTGGAGCCGTCCACGTCGTTTGCTCGGCTGACGTATTTTTTGCCTGCTTTGTCCCAGCGCATACCCGGTTTTGACGCCTCTTTGAGACCGGAGTTCTCGTCGTTGGCTAAGTCCATAGTGGCATCTTTGGCTTGGTTCAAGAAGTGAGAGTTGTTGGTACCGCCAGAATGCACACCGTATCCGCGGTCTTCAGCCAAATTAGTGGTGGAAGGCGTATAGGACATGAAGTGCTCTGAGTCTTGCCAACCAGATCTCTTACGCTTCTTGCCTGAATCTTCTGGAGGTGCTGTGAAGGTAAGTTCAAGCTCCGAGTCGGAGGCTTCGTCCATGTTGACACCTTCTGGTCGCGTAAGAACTAAGTCATCATCAGAATCATCGCTGCCAGTCTGTTCCCCTGGCGCCGTGTGAAAGCTTGCTGAACTAGTCAGTGGATGCTGCAGTCCGTCCTGCTCATCTGTGTCTTGTTGCTTCGCAGCTTTCTGCTTTTGCTTCCTCTCGATCCTCTGCCGCTGCTTTCGAATCAGGTCTGCAGTTTCATCATTCGCACCACCACTCTTGCCAATCTCGAAGACTGTCTCTTGAGGCCTAAATCCACTGACTTTGGCCAACATATCTAGTCGCGCCTGCTCGGTATTACTGTCCTCATCGTTCTCAAAGAGCATGTGCGTGCCGAGAGTGCCTTCGCTTGCAATCTGCTTGGCCCTTTTCACGCTTTCTGCGGAAGCACTGTTGCGCGTTCGCACATATTGCTTCTCGCCCTTGGCCGCAACATCGCGCATGGCAGCCAGTCCTTCGTCATCGTTGAGCAACTTGCCGACCTCTTCAACACACCTTTCCATCTTATCGCGAACCATGCTTCCTACCACGATTGCATCCTTGAACATGCTGTCAGTCCTCTCACCACGTCCCAGCACGAGCTTGCGGCCCAAGAAGAGTTGCAGATCAAGCAGATATGGCATGTCCGCGCCAGTGATCAAGCTATATGCCCAACCAGTCTTGCCAGCTCGGGCGGTACGACCAACCCGGTGGACGAAGATCTTTGGTTGAGAGGGAAAGTCGTAGTTGATGACATTAGCCAGGATTGGGATATCCAGACCACGCGCTGCCACATCCGTCACCACCAGAATGTTGGTTAAACCGGAACGGAAGTCCAGGACTTGCATTTTCCTTGCTGTCTGGTCCAGGGAGCCGTACACATAGGATGTAGCATAGTTTTGCGCCTTCAGCAAAGCAGCCAAGTACTCGACATGGTGCTTGGTGGCCGCGAATACCACAGTCGAGTGCGGTGACGGCGTTTCATTTGCGGCCACACATTCCCCACCGACTCGCTTCCTCTTCTTGCCTCCACCGTTTGCCTGCTCCTTGGTCTTTCTTGCGGCCTCTGGTGCGCCTGTCGGCATGCCGATCACATTCTGGAGAATATGGATAAGCGCACCTTCCTTTTCGGCGCGCTTCGCAGCAAAGAAGGCGCTTTCCAAACCAGGCGCGATCTTGCTTTCAGCATCCAAACGCACAAGCTTTGGATCTTGCAGTCCTGCCCTCGCAAATTCAACAAGACTCTTTGGTAATGTTGCGCTGAACAGCAGTGTCTGCCTTGACGAAGGAAGCGAGTACAGAATCTCGTGCAGCTGTGCCGCAAATCCCATCTCGAATAGACGATCCGCCTCGTCAAACACAACATACCTTACTGAGCTGAGCTCCAGCCCCATCTCCACCTTCAGGTGCTCGAAGCGGCCAGGCGTCGCGATGATGATATCTGGGTTGGAAGCCATGCTACTGAATTGCTCTTCAAGGCTGTCACCACCCACCAGCAATGTAGTCCTCAAATCAGTTCCCTTGCCGAGTTCTTTGACCACTTTCAATGTCTGCAGCGCAAGTTCTCGCGACGGCGAAAGCACAATAGCCCTCGCGCCAACCTTTGCTGAATGCGACTTGAGTTTCTCGACCATGGGTATCACGAACGCGGCCGTCTTGCCCGACCCTGTCCTGGCCATACCAACCACGTCTTGTCCATCCAAAATCAAAGGCACTGTCTTCCGTTGAATTGGCGTAGGCACAGTAAATCCTTTGCGCGAGATGGCCTTCAGTAAATTTGCATTCAAGCCCATCGTCTGAAATGCGCCCGCCTTTTTCGCACCCGCACTCTCATTCTTACGATTGGCTTTGACTTGAGTCGCAGCAATGAAAGCAGCCTCTTGTTCGTCCTCACTGTCTCCAAGCGCGTCCGGCACCACTCCTCCTACTACCACCGCCACTCGCGCCATGTCTGACTCGACGTCGCTGTCCAAGCCGCCATCTCGCACGAGCGCCTTTGAGATGTCGAACTCATTCTCTGACAGCGCCGGCGACGCTGCTCGCCCCATTGTGCCGTGTCGTGCCTGCTGGGAGGATGGCGGAAGAGTAGCTCATGTTCTCTGCTGAACTTTTCCGGCCCTCGCTTAGCCCTAGCGGACATCGCGTCGGGGTTTAATTGCGTCCATCAACCGATCAATCATCTTTGATTGAAATTTACGTGATCCGTCTTTTCGTGAAAGGGCGGCAACTTTCTACGCAGCCTGATGCGCCTGTGGTCCCGGGATCCTCTCCACTCACCTTTACCCCCACCGGCGGACTTCCCCGAGACCCAACAATGGACTACTCAAACAACTACTCCACCACGTCATATGGAGCCCAGGGCGCCGGCGGCGGGTTCATGCCAGGCTCGCAAACAGATTCACCCAACTCAGCGAAACGCACATATGGCAAAGACACCCTCCGCCCCGTTACCATCAAGCAGCTCCTCGAAGCCTACCACCCCCACCCAGACGCCGACCACTTCATGATCGACGAAGCTGAAGCCACCCAAATCACCTTCGTAGGCCAAGTCCGCAACATCAGCACGCAAACGACCAACATCACATACAAACTTGACGACGGCACCGGCATCATAGAAGTCAAAGTCTGGGTGGATGCCGAAGCGATCGAGAGCGACGACAACAAGGGCAAAGTCGTAGAACAGGGCTATGCGCGAGTCTGGGGACGACTGAAAGCCTTCAACAACAAGAGACACGTCGGCGCCAACATCATAAGACCGATCCAGGACTACAATGAGATCCAATACCATCTCCTCGAAGCCACCGCCGTGCATCTACATTTCACACGCGGCCCGCCAGAAGCGCTGCAGCAGCAGCAGAATGGGTACGGGCAGCAACAGATGACGAATGGTGCTGGTGGTGGTGGCCTCATGCCAGCGGGCCTGAGCAGAGTGGCGAAGCAGGTGTATGCTACGATCAAGAATGCGCCGCAGACGCATGAGGGACTGCATGTGCAGGAGATTGCGACGGCAAGCAAGTTGGACGTCAGTGAGGTGTTGAAGGGGTGTGAAGAGCTGAGTGGTGCCGGCGCGATATATACGACTATGGATGACAATACTTGGGCTGTGCTTGATGTATAGTGGGAGCTCTGACAAGCATCATCCAAGTACGATGCGATAGATGATAATGAGTGGACACAAATGCATGTAACGGCGGCGTTTGGCGTTTGGCGGCGTGTGGCACTTCGCAGCGTGGTAGAAGCAGCTTGAAGCAGCTCCGGACACAGACCACAGACCTCGAATGACATACCATAACACACCCAAACTCCTCGCTCCATGACCCTTTCGACACTAGACGCAACCCCATCACCTCCCCGCCCCTTCCCCCTGCGTCCCCAGAAACAAGCCACAAGCCGCAACAATTGCACTCGCCACCACCGTAAACACCACCTGCGTCCCCCACCCCGTCTGCACCAGCGCCTGCCGTCTCGAGTACCGACTCACAGTCTTCACATAATTGCTCAACCCCGCTCCCAAACACGAAAGCGCAAGAAGCCAGAAGAGAATGCCAAAAGGGAGCGCGACGCGGCGTTCCAGCGCGGTAGGGGTGGATTTCAGGTGGAAAGAGATGAGGATCGCGACGGCGACGACGCCCATGTAGGTTGCTAGACGGAGCCAGGAGAGGAAGGCTGGGGAGGGCGCGCGGAGTCAGTGAGGGGAAGGTTGCTCAACGTTGCTGAGGTCTGTTGGGTAGGGGAGGGGGGGGGGGATTTTTTTTTTTTTTTTGCTCTGCCGGTGGACGTACTCCGTTCAGCAGCGCAATGGTCTCTAGCGTCGGAGTCGTTGTTCTCGAATAAAAGTGGTCCCAGCCAGGGTCGTTCGCTGAAGACGGTGTGGTCGTAGGAATTGCTTCTGCAATATACCCCATCAGCCCACATTCCTGCTCGTGCTCAACGTTGATCGGGTGATGCCAACTGATGCACTTCCACAGGTTTTGCGCGGAAAGGGTTGTAGATGGGATCGTAGGTCTCAGACCAGAAGTCCAGGTGAGCATTGGAAGGGCTGCGGATGGGCAGTGGTGCTGGAGTCATCGCGCTGAAGAAGGAGTTGGAGACGGATTCAGGGTGTGAGGATGTATCTGTCACTACACGTTGCTCTCGTTTATCGGCCGTGCAGCACAGCCTGATTGTTACATGTGTGGACATGAACTCGGAGCCATGAAGGGAAAGGTGGGGGGTGCGGCCCTCGACGCAAGGCCTGACCTATGTCATGCGTGCCATCAAAGATCTTAATCTGTGAGCAATTGGAGTGGAAAAAGGTTCTGTAGGCCTGGCAGAAGGATTTTCATTACAGTAAACCTCACTAAGTAGTCTTACGGCAAAAAGAATTCCTTCACGAGCATGGAAGAGAAACTCAGACGCCCTGTGCTCAACACGTGCCGGCGCTCCATGGTATCATCGCTACTTCCAAATCCACAACCCTCATCGTAGCAAGCCGAAAGGCTGCCAAACAACCCAATGGTGATGTACGTCCGTGAAACCACAAAGAAGAGTCAGCGCACCTGGCCCTTCGCCCTTCCACAATGCCCACTTCATCAAAGTGTGTAGCCTAGTAGTAAGGCACCTCCTCGTAGATCGGTGGCCTCCCATCCTGTGCGTCCCAGATGACCTTGCACTTGTCATCGAGATAAGCACCCTCATCCGTGATTGGAATCACCTTCTCCGTATCCCTGACCTCTTGCCTGCTGATACCCAGCTGATCTCTCGGGATCCACAACAACGGCGTCGGGCTCGAGATGGCCGGATTGTAATACGCATTGACCTCATCCTCAGGCGAGTAGTCGATCGCAATGTCCTTGGGCACCAGACGACGCATGGTCGCGTAGTCAGTGTACTTGTCCGGACGCAACCACTTGGTGAAGAAATTGGGCTTCTTGTGCGGAGCAGGCTCGACCCTATCGGCTTGGGCATCGATACGGCCTTCCTTATCGGCCGAGCTCTCCTTGAAGCCGCCGACGCTATCGTCATTCTCGGCGGCCAGGAGACGGCGTTCTTCTGCGTCGAGTGACTTGGGCAGGTAGTCGAGCAGTGGTCCGAGGGCGGCTTGGAGACTGATATGATAAAGAGCAGTGAACACCAAGAAGAGGATCATAAGGACCAGAGGGCCAATAGCACCTACATGGCTGCCAGTTCCGATAGCGAAGAGGCCGATCAAGCACACCTCGGCGACGTAGATTCCAACGAACAGATGCTGCAAGGCGCGTGGATACATGCGGCCCTTGGTGTCTATGTCGGCATGGTTGACGAAGAACATGTTGTACCGGAAGGCGAAGTAGAAGAGCGACAGGCCGATGGTCGCAAAACCCAAGACCAGCGGAGCGATGGCAGCATAACAAAGCGCGATTACGCACAAGTTAGTGTAGATGGGCATGACGGTGCCCCAGCCCAAGCCCGAAAGCGATATCCAGCGTTTGTACATTTTGCGGGGCGTTTTGTCCAGAATCTTGCCGAGGACGATGAAGATGATCAGGCCAGTCAGTCCGACCAGAGTACCCGAGACGACAGCCAGGCCCTGCAGGACAAAGTAGGAAATGTAGAAATTGCTGGCGTTCGGTAGCTTCGAGGCAAGGATTGAGACGGCACTACTCGGATTCTGAGCGATCTGACCTGCGACAGCGGAAGCAGCAGAACCAATGGTTGTCACACCAAAGACGTCGATGACCTGGAAGGCGAAGTACCAGTTTTGGACAGTAAGCTCCACAGCGCTAAGCGTTGGGTCACCGCCAAGCTTTGCCATCGCCCGCAAGATGATCGGCAGCAGCGCCATGAGAACAGCCAGCAGGATCGTTGGAAGCAGGCCAGTCACGATACCGGCGAGCTGGGTAGGGAGGGCATTGAAGATAGTGGCGACCCAATGGAAGCCGTTGGTCTTCTCCAGCTGGTTGATGTTGGAGATGGCTCCAATAGCTGCGACTGGAATGGACCAGAAGATGATCAAGGCCACAACAAACGACAATGTTGCGATCTTGCGGACGACGCGCTCCCACCAGATCAGGCGAAGGTTTTGCCAGACGACCTCCTGAGGAGTAATACCGACGAATCGGGGTGACATGTGCAGGGCTTGGTGGTGCGCCAGCGACTGGTATGCAGCCTGTGCTTCAATCAAAGTGTTGAACTGGACGAACACGGAGTTGAGCATCTTCGCCTCGTGAGCCCGGTGCACGGCCTGGTCGCGGTCAACTTCCGGAATGAGCTTCTTAAGCTCAGCGCGAGACCAGTCGATTGTGTCCACTTTTTTGCCGATGAGTCCCAGGAAACCAAGCTTGTGACTCGGACGCTGCTTCGGCTTGAGGTATCTCATCGCGATCGACTCTTCACCGATTGCAACTTCCTCGGAGGCATTGCGCTCGCCGCCATTCTTCTTCTGTGCCTTCATGTGCGCCTTGTTCGCAGTGACGATAAGCTTGGTCTCGGCACCCTCCAGCTTCATGGCAGTCTTATCGCGCTGCTTCACCTTGTCTTCAAGCTCCTTCGTGTTGGTAGCAAGCCAGATACGCCTCACACCATCACCAAGCATACCCCTCAACTTGGCCTCGTTCATGTAGTCCTTCGGCACCGAGGTGAAGAGGACCGTCCTGGAGGAGATGCGACTGGCGTACAGCGGCGACATCAAGTAGGCCTGGCGAAGGTTGATAAAGTAGACGCTCTCGCGGGTGATCATATACATCACAAATGAGAAGAAGATAATCGCGATACCGGCGTGTGCGAACCACTTCCAGTAATTTGCAACGTTGCTGAATGATAGGAGGTCCAGCTGCTTGTAGCCATTGCCGCCTGTTGCATTGATCTACACGAAGTCAGCCAGTGATACACCGATCTCACCATAGAGCCACTTACAGGAAACAAGACGGGCCAGATTATGCAACATCCGACGAAGCAAATGATGATGGTTATCTTGAGGAACCGCAAGAACAAGTAAGCGTCCAGAGAGTGGTGGTTGAGGACATAAGTGTCAGGGATCCTCCAGAACTCGCCAATCCATGCGAACAGCTTGTCGGAGAGCTTGGGTGTGCGCTGCTCTGGCCGAAGACTGCCCAGGAAAGTCCTGGGCTGGTAGTTGCGCTTGAATCGTGTTCTGAAGATGAGGAACAATATGCCCCAAATGATGGCAACGAGCAGAACTGGAAGCAGTGTTGATAACAGTTGTGATACCGTCCTGGCTCCATTCTCAGAGGGATTAGTGCCAGCAGCAGCCTGCAGAGCCCGTCAGCTGACTGAACGCTTGAGCCTATTGTGTGTGGTAACATGCTGACCCTCGGCATCACTCGAGAGGCCTCCTTCCGAGAGGCCTCATCCCAAGTGCGCGACGACGCCATCACGATGTGTGCGCCCACACGCGCGGTGGATGGCAATCAGTCCGTGCTCAGTGCGTGGATGGGTGTACCTCTACCGTCGAAGCAAATGCTGATGAAGATGCCGTGGGTGTCGCGTGCCAGTGGAGAAGGTGATGTCTGCAAAGAATTGCAAAGGGGAGATTGGTCGTTGTATGCAGTATCGTTCCGCAGCAACCGCAACGCTGTGAAGCTAGGCTGCAATGGGCCGCAGTTGGCAAATCACTGATCGACAGGCGCAGACGTAATGATGGAGCCACGCCAGGCACGCTCCAATGGCTCCCCCGGCTCCTTCCCACCTCTTCAATCTCAGATCGCTGTGCAGCGGATAGAGACGTTCTAATCAAATGTGGCTCCCGTTTGATCCATTACATACATGCTCATGGGACCAAATGACAGCGCGTCAACAAATGCCATTGCGACTTCTGCCCACACTGACATGCGCCCGACAGAAACCCACGACAAACCCGTTCCCCTGTGCTGCTGAAACACCGCGTCCAGCCACAGCTGCGACCCCTCAGCCACACAAAATACTGGGCAGTTCGAGCTGGAAACTGGGTTGTCGGTGCCACGGCGCGGTGGCGCGCTCGGCACGACAAGATGGACACGGGTTGCAGGATGACGATGTGGAGGCGCCTGTGAGTCGATGCGGGTCTGGATCGAGCGGCTTCACCACGAACTCCTGCCGAACTTTCTCTTTGTCGCGTCGGTGTGTGCATTGTTGACATGTGACAGGCGAACTTCATAAGCATTATGCCATGCATGGAACTACTGAATGTCTGAAGCTTGGTACGCTGATCTGTCTCATCCAGTGCGATGGTCAAGCTAGCTTCGGAGGAAACACCGGTGTCTAACGGCTCAGAAACAATGGAATTCGGGCACAAAAGAAGCTCTAACTTGTCCGCCTGTCCGGAGGCCCGGAGCAATGCGATACCTATGTACACATGATTTGTAGGCCAGATCGTGCGTACGCACAAGAAGAAATGCAGTGAAGGGCTGAACCAGATGCACAAGGCATATGACGTTGCTGCCTCACTGATCGCACAAGCGAAGAAGAGATTTAGCAAAGATCTCAGCTACAGAACGCGCGGTCGCAAATTCGGTCCCCTGCACGATGTCAGACTTGTTTCGGGACCCCAGTGCTGATCCAGGGCCCGTCAATCAGCCCTCCGACTCTGGAAAGCACACGATCACCACCCAGCACATGACCGAAGTGATGCCTTCGAGCTGAAGCAGACGTACACACGAAAGCAGCTAGACCGGCGTCAGCTGAGATAGCACTTTGCAAAGGAGGGAAAGTTGCTTCGCTCCCGTGCTGAGCCTCCTGATCCTTCACCTGGCCAAGGATAGCCTGTGCAGCATATGCGTTGAGGCCAGCAGTCCTCAGAAAGCGTTCCCACAAGGTCTCATCTGGCAACAGCTTCATGCTTCTGTTGGTGATGGTTGCAGATTGAGAGATCGTCGCTGCGATCCACTTCGTCAGCTCACGCTCGTCACCTGGTACGTATCTGACATCGATGTCGCAGTCCAAGGTGGAGATGAAAGCCATAAAATCAGCTAGCGCTTCGCAGTCCCGTGGGTCTAAAGCGGTTGATGAGGTCTGACCTTCGTGCTGTCTTTGGCGTCCTTCGCTGACGAGTATGGTGAGTCTCTCGTAGTGCAGGGCGACCAGGCAAGTGCGCTCGCGCACGCCGAAGAAAGCTGTCTGGCCGGGCAGAGAGCGCTGCTTGAGCTTCTGCAGCGTCGTCATGACCAGACCAGCCGCTGGTGAGAGCGTGATGTCCGCTTCAGGGTTCGATGTGACTTGAGAGCTGTTGCTGCCCGGCGGCGCAGCAGATATAGCGGCTCGCTCTATCATATCGAGATTTGGCAGCATTGTCTGCAGCTCTCGTACGAGTGCTCGATTTGAAACGACTTGTGTGGACGTCACAATCTGCATCTCTCGACGAGCTTGTATCATCGTTGGGTTGGACAGAGCCTCTTGAGGCTGTTGCCATGGTGCCGAAGCTACTGGTGCAACCATTACTGCGGCTGGAACTGGAGGCTTGATTGGTTGTGGGTGGTGGTGGTTGACCTGGTGAACAGGATGGTCTGCTTGCCTTCCTTGCAAGCCCATGAACCCTACTAAGCCTCCTCCCTCAAACAAATCGCTGACACGAGAAGGCTTGAACTGCTTTCTCATCTGTTCCGGTCGATCTGCAGCCTCCGAGCCGTTTTGCCCCAGCTCGAGCTTTCTCTTCAGCAGAAGTGCGCTCATACTGCGCCGAGCCGGCTCTGCTGGCCGCGGCTGCGCGTTTTCATATGCTTCGACAGGTATTGGACCTTGCAGAGGCATACTATTGTCTCGTGGAGGGAGCATTGGCGCCAGCAGTGGAGCGGTATACGATGTCACATCGATCGGCGAGTTTGGTCTCGGTTCGAGCTGCACATCGCTGGGACCGACTTCTCGTTGTGGGTTTGGGATGGTATGCGGCTGTGTGGAGCCATCATCACCTTCATCGGCTCCAACACAATTAGCCGGCTCCAGCTCCTCGTCATCGCTTTCTGAGGCGTCTAGCAGTCTCAGCCCATCCGTCTTCGAGATCAGACTATTGACGTCGAGCTCTTCATCGAGCTCAAGATCTGCCATGTAGCGAGAAGCTGACTTGTCATCATCAATCTCCTCCGCAAGGTTGACCTTGCCAAGCCTGGCTGGAAAGGGAATCCAATGCAGCGCACGTTCGAGCCTTGACACGCCACCCCAGTGGCTCTCGCCTTTGAGCAGCTCGTGCTTAGTGTAGCCCATGAGCGCTCGCTGTGCTGAAAACCCGCAGCCAGTACCGCCGGGACGAGTAGACGCTCTCCAAGGGACTGCGGGCTCGTTCAAAGGAGTCGACGGAATGGGCATCCGCATCGTGGTATCGAACTCAACGAGGCTTTCGCTCCTCGCCGTGTCATTGATCGCCCCAACGACAGGCAAGAGCTCAGCGACGAGATACTCCTGCAAGTTCTTCTCGGCAAAGTCAGGATCGAAGACTGAGAGGTCAGGGTCGGGTTCTGGGACCAACGACTGAACGTCATGAGGAATTGACACGCGCTCCAGTGACCCAAGTCCCTCTCTCGAATGCTCTGTGCCTATTGAGCTTTGTGCAAGCATTGGAACCTCAACTTCGAGCTGTGACGGCCGAGCGCTCGCCTCCGGCGGAGAGGACGTGTCATCCAGGGAATCTAAGCCGGGGAAGAGCATTTTTGGATCAGTGGTCTCTTGGCCAAAGCCTCTCATGTTGTGGCGAGCCAGATCCGGAGATACGTCCATCCGCAGAATGCTCTGATTCACATTGATGAGATCTTTTGCAATCAGATCTTCTGGCGAAGAAGTAAGTGGCATTTGCTGCATCGAGTTAGGAAGGACCGGCGGGCTGTGCGGCGGTGAGTGGGGCAGCAGCGGCGGAGTCATTGCCTGCGGTGCTTGTCGCGCCCGACCCAGCCTCAGACAGGCATTATAAGCTTCTTGAGCATCGAATGATGGCAGGCTCATGAGCTCCTTCAAGTAAAGCATGACATCTCGGTCAACCTCCAGCTTCTCAGTCCGAGCATCGTGTTCCTTGCAGCCTGGAAGGCCGGCTGCGTCTTTGGGCCAGGCAAGAGCTTCACCCTTCTCGACGTCAAGGTTGAATGGTCGAATTCCATGGATGGAGATCGTAACGGCATTCTTGCGTCTGAGGTTTTCGAGCTCCTGCTCAGGATCACAGCGGAGCAACGGCTCGATGAGTCTCAAGTCGGCGAAAGTCTGATGGACATCTTGCACAGCCAGCAGAAGGCGACTGTCATCTTTGCCCAATGCCATGACCTGGGCAAGAAAACTGGCCGAGTCCTTGTCGACCTCCCATTTCTCCAGCGTCGCTGGATTGCCCAGAGCGTTCATGCCGGTGGTGAGGTATGGATCCGTCATTTCGTCAATCTGTGTCGGTGGTGGCGTTGGGAGGCCGAGTGGTCTGAACGGATCGTCGAGCAGGTAGTCCTGACACAGACCTTCGTCCCTCGCTTCCTGGGCAAGCGATGGCATCTCGTTGAAATACGCAAGATCGGATTCGTCTTCAGCAGACCAACAGTCGCTCACAATAGCATGTCGGTCTCGGTCGATGGCAACAGAGTTGTCGTCATCCATGACCTGCGCGCCGTCAATGCAAGCTCGCAAACTGTCTTCTCCCGTCGGAAGTCGCTGGCTCACAAATTCCTGGCTCGCATCGCCGTTCTCGTGCCGACTGAAGCCGTGGTGGCCCTGTAGATTCGACGCTGGATGCTCATGCATATCACAAGTGAGTGTAGCATCCTCTGGAGTCGCCATGTCATTACAACTATCGAGCGAATGGTTGTCACTGGCACGGTACGTGACACGTCTTGTTTCCTTGTCATATGAGAAAGGGGGTTCAATGTTTCTGAACAGATCTCCACCGATGTTCTGAATGCGTGTGAGGAAGTCGGTGTTGCCCTCACATGTCGACTGCCGGCTCTGCATGTACGGATCTTGGCTGTCGCCGTAAAGATCAACGTCGTTCAGACGAGGGGCACTGTCGGCGCCAAGAGCAGTGGTAAGCGGTGTTGACCGACCCTGCGCATTGATGGCACGGAAGCCGGCCATATTACATGTTACATGCGCTTTGATCACTGGAATGTGGCCGGTAGCACACGACCGAGCAAATTAGACGAGGTATGAGGCTTAGAGAAGAGAAGATAAAGTGAGGTCGGCATAAACTTGCGGTGTCGAGGTCGCACCTTCCTCTTACTTCACAAATGCCTGCTCTACATGTACTGGGAAACGTGGGGTGGTGAACGGACAGGAAGATCCATTGCTGTGCTTGCACACTTAGCAAGATAATCTGAGATCGGTGTTCGTGGTAGATATTGACTGTGTTGCCCGTAGCATGCGATGCAGTCAGTCCACATATCTACATGTAGCTCACATTGCGGCCCATGACAGACTTGACTGTCCGTGACAAATCGACAGACCAATCGCCCAGCCGTCGCGAGACTGTGCCAATCGGTCAAGGGTCAGGACAGCAGACCGGTTGTCTGAAGCTACTTGGCTGCTCACTAGACAGCCTCTCCTGCTCGAAGCTGCAAGAGCAGTCTGACGGGCCAAGACGCGCTCAGGCAAAAGCGCGGTAGGACTTGCGCCAACACTAGGTTACGAGGCGTCTCCTTCTTCTTTGAAGATTCAGGACAATGGGAAATAAATATTATACATATATATATATATATATACCTATATATACATTAGGGGATGAGCCAAAGGGGCGGTCACATAATGTGGGTCATGCTGGGCGCTGGTGCAGGGATGGTGCAGTGGCAAGAAAGTCTAAAAAGTGCAGTTCGCGTGCCTTCTGCGTTACGGAGGTAGCCGATTTTTCTCACGAATCTCTGCCACCATCATTCTTTGCAGTGTCGCATCTTGATCTCATCGCGCTGGGTATCGGGGGAGTGTTGGGAGCTGAGGATATCCGGTGCGCCGCTACTTCCGTCCATCGTCATCATGCTCGTTCGATCTGCTGCACGGAGACAACGGCGTCATGCATCACAGCTTCTCGCGGCCTCCTTTGCGCAACTGCATTTACCATGGCTCGCGCCAGCACAGCTCCGGTGGACTGCATCGCAGATTGTGGCAGACCGAGAGGTCCGTCCGTGGCGACGACAATCGAGCTTGTCCAAGTTGCGACAATCACACCAGCAAAAGAGGCAGCTTGCCACAGCGGCCGATCAATACCAAGACTTACCACTGGTTCAGTATCCGCCACCTGGCTATAGCGCCGGCTTTCGCAATACTGCTGACAAGAACGTGCCGTGGGACTTCGGTAAGGCGAAGTTGGGGAAACAGCCAGGGACGGACCCGTCGTACTCGAGCCTGCGACCCTACCAAGACCCCATAATCATCAACACTACCCTGCAACGGCCAGAACACTTGATCAAGGTGCAACATGGCATATACGGCACCGCTATGGACCTTTTGCAGCACCTCCATACGAGTATACAGATTGGTCGTCTGACCCGAGCAGAGGCCATCATCCGACGATTAGCGGAGCAGACATCAGTCAAGGCACCCGAATTAATCCACGCGCATACATTGTATTTGGAGGAGCTCCTGCGGACGTTGGCGTCCCAAGGTAAGACTGGCCAGGCGCAGCAGACGCTGACGACTATGCAAAGATGGTTCGAACTGGAGGTACGGAAGAAAGGAGTGCAGCCGGATGGCAAGATGCTGGTGGCGATGACAAGAGCTGCGATCAGAGGCATGGAAGGCAAGCAGCGAGATCGAGCTATCAGGCGATACGCAGACTGGGCGGAAACTCTAAGCTCTGACATCCACGACGAAGTGCTTGGCGGATCAGAACTTTATGATGACAACGAGTTCACGATTCTTGGTCGTGCCACATCGCAGTTCTACGAATTGGAGCCAGAGCCGAGTGTGCAGCCAGCCTTGGGCCCGCCACTGCAGAAGCAGAAGGAGTTCGCGTGGGGTACACTGGACCATAATGTCCTGCCACAGGTGAGGGCCACCGAGCAGAAAGGAAGTGGCTTGGAAAGTGTCAAGAAGTCGATGCAGACTTTCATCGGCCTACCACCGCTACCGCAAGATGCCGCAATCGAAGAACAGCGCGAGCGAGCACTTGAGCGCCAGCGCCTGATGGAAGAGACATCCGTCGAGATCGCGATTGACAAGTGGCGCAAGGCGGATGATGATCTTCGCAAGATCGGCATCATGACGGCCATGCAGAGCAAGCCGATGGGTGCGTTGATGTGGCAATGGTACCAGGCGCTCTTACCAGCTATACAAGAAGAGCTAGCAGAGGTCAAAAAGCTTCTCAACGAAGAGCAGGACAGGAAAGCCGACGATCGATATCACTATGGTCCGTACATGGAGCTCCTGCCTCCAGAAAAGCTAGCTGCAAACACGATCTTGTTTGTCATGTCGAAGATGGCTCCTGGAAAAACCAAGAAATCGAAGTATGAGTCGGAGCCGAAGCTAGTGAATCTGACGACAGGACTAGGAAAGCTGTTAGAGGCTGAAACGGTTGCCGAGGCGGTCATGCGGAGGTCGAAGGACGCCGGTTCGAGCAAGAGGAAAGGTGTCAGGCGTGCTCAGAAGGCTTTGATGCAGAAGCTCAGGCGAAGGGGTGCTAGTGGGCTCTCCGTTGAGGAACGATTGGAACTTGCCGAGTCAAATCTGCTGTCATATGTCACATGGCCAGTTGCGACACAAGTCAAGTTTGGAGCCATGCTCGTGCAGAAGCTGATTGAGAGTGCCAATTTGCCTGTCACGCGCGAGCATCCACGTACGAAAGAAGAGATCACCCAGATGCAGCCGGCTTTTCTGCATCGCATGAAGTGGGTGCTTGGTAAGAAGATCGGTGTCGTTGCACCAAACCCGGCGCTGCTGGACAAGCTGCAGAGCGAGCCGTTGGGAAGCATAATCGCAAAGCAGATGCCTATGGTCGTTGAGCCTCAGCCGTGGACCGGGTGGTATCAAGGCGGCTATTTGCACTACTCGAATCCGATCTTGAGACTTGCAGCTGGCGCGAAGGACGGCAAGGACTATTTCATGGCCGCTGACCGCAAAGGTGATATGGCACAGGTGTACGCGGGTCTGACCGCTTTGTCCAAGGTACCCTGGAGAGTGCATCCCGGCGTGCTTAAGGTGCAGATCGAAGCCTGGAATTCTGGGGAGGAAGTCGCCAACTTCGCCCCTCTCAGCCCAAAGTGCGACATTCCAACAGAGCCGGAAACTGGTTCAGATCCCGCACCTCGGCGGCGATGGCTGCAGCAGCTGCGCGATATTGAGAACAGAAAATCAGGTCTGCACTCAAAGAGATGTTTTCAAAACTTTCAGCTCGAGATCGCACGGGCCGTAGCCAACGAAACGCTGTACTTCCCGCACAACATGGATTTCCGCGGCCGTGCCTACCCAATACCGCCATATCTCAACCACATGGGTGCTGACAACGTACGTGGGCTGCTTGTCTTCGCAGAGGGCAAGCCGCTCGGCGAGACTGGACTTCGATGGCTCAAGATTCACATGGCCACTGTGGCTGGGTACGATAAAGCCAGCATGGAGGACCGCATCAAATTCACAGAAGAGCACATGGACGATATTCGCGACTCCGTTCAGAACCCGCTTGACGGCAAGCGATGGTGGCTGCAGGCAGAGGATGCATGGCAGACACTTGCGGCATGCTTCGAGTTGACTGCTGCTCTTGACTCACCCGATCCAACGCATTATGTGAGCCATCTTCCGATTCAGCAGGATGGTACCTGCAACGGTCTTCAACACTACGCTGCATTGGGCGGAGACGAAATAGGCGCCAGGCAGGTGAACTTGATGCCAGGTGACAAGCCTGCTGACGTGTATACTGCTGTCGCCGAGATTGTCAATGCTGAGGTAAAAAAAGATGCTGAAGCCGGCCACCCAATCGCGCAGAGGCTGCATGGTCGTATTACGAGGAAGTGTGTCAAGCAGCCCGTAATGACCAACGTCTATGGCGTGACCTTCTACGGTGCAAAAGAGCAAGTCTTGAAGCAGCTCGAGGTCTTGTTTCCCGAGATCGAGAATCGTCCACACCTGGGGGCCATGAGCGGCTATATCGCTGTCAAAATATTCAAGTCTCTTGGCACGATGTTCCGTGGCGCTCAGGCGATTCAATTCTGGTTAGGTCAATGCGCGGATCGAATCGCCACGTGCTTGACGAGCGAGCAAATCAAACTGTTGACGACTGGTGAAGATGTTTATGTTGCCAAGACCAGGAAGAACGGCGGCCGCAAGTCAGACAGAAACGTGGTCTCTGGCCCTGTTGTGGTCAGCACATCCACCTCAGCATCTGACAAAAAGGCCATGACGGCTATTGCACCGCTCTTCCGATCGACTGTTGTCTGGACAACTCCACTTAGGCTGCCTGTAGTTCAGCCCTACCGCAAGGCTGGTAGTAAAGAGATCAAGACCAATCTCCAAAGCATCCGACTCCAGGAACCTCAGGTCTGGGATCCGGTCAGCAAGCGAAAGCAGTTGCAGGCGTTCCCGCCCAACTTCATTCACTCGCTCGATGCTACGCACATGCTGTTGTCTGCCTTGAAGTGCAACGAGCGAGGTTTGACTTTTGCCTCGATTCACGACTCTTTCTGGACCCACGCTTGCGATGTCAATACTCTTAGCGAGGTTCTGCGCGACGCATTCGTGGAGATGCATTCTGAAGACATCATAGGTAGATTGAAGGAGGAGTTCGAGATGAGGTACAAAGGCTGTATGTACCTCGCTTCTGTCAATGCAACCAGCAAAGTCGGCAAGCGCATCATCGAGCTTAGGCGGACGCTCAACGCGACCATGACTGGCAAGGGTTCCGAGCTCGCGCTAGAGACTGAGCGTGTTAGACTGCTGATTAGCGAGGACATAGAAGAGCAAGAGAAGGGTAGGAAGATGGTGACGCCTGCTAGCCTTGTAGAAGCCGCGGGCAAAGATACGCTGGCTGAGCCAAGCGAGCTTGTCGGCCTGAGCCTGGGCGATATGCCTGACAATGCCGATGCTGTTGAGGCAGAGGCTGGGGTAGCCAGCCAAGACAGCGAGGCGGACGTCACTGGCGATTTCGAAGTTACAAATACGGACTTCGACTGCGTGGCTGACGACTGCATGACCGACGACTGCGTGGCTGACGACTGCGCTCAAGCTGCTGAGTCTCCTGCGGGCGCAGGCGGAGGGACCCCAGATGAAGCGATCGAGGTCGACGCTGAGCCGAGTTCTTTAAACTCCGTCAGAAAGAAGAGCGGAAAGAAGTCGAAGAAGAGGTCGAGAGGCAAGATCAACGTGTGGCTGCCTATGCAGTTTCCGGAGATGCCTCAGAAGGGTGTATTCGATGTGAGGAAGCTACGGGAGAGCAGGTACTTCTTCCATTAGAAGCATGGTCCCTTTCGAGACGTTTGTACATTATTGTGTACATTGTGGGAATAGCGGAGGAGCTCAGGCATTTGCATGCATGTGTGACCGGGTCGGACATCTGTTGTAAGATACTAGTAGCGGTCTACGAACCTAGGCGGGAAAGCGCCACGTAGCATTTAAGGTTGAGACTCCACATTGACGTGAAGTCGGATGCGGAACTACGGGCGCTAGCTAGACTCCATTGCCTCCGGGAGAGATATCACCATACGTCGGCATCCACGCTATGCATAGGGCCGGCACCGCCCGAAACGTGCGTTTCAGCATTGCCGAGGATGGAAGCAAAGACCGTCCAATTTTCGGGAAATACATGTGCTCTGCGCAATCTGCATCCGACCGGGAACGATGTCTACTGCTCGATCTACCTGCTGGCCAAGGAGTCTCACTCTGGCATCATTACGAATAGAGATATGGTCTGTGTCGTTGGCTCGACCATATTATCTAGTATCTGCCAATCGCACGCATTGCGCGGCAAAGAATTCAATTGGAGTAGCTCACAGCTTCCCGGAGTCAAAGTCTGCCCGTGCCCGTCAGCAATCACCTTCATCATACGCGTTTCGCTGCACATGATGCTATCAGGAGCCATAAATGTAGTTTGCGGGTTAGGAAGGGTAGAAGACAGGCAGCCAGTTGAAAGCCGACGTGTTGGCTGCAAGTCTTGTTCAAACAATCTCAGTCGGCATATTTTCAATCTTACCCAACGCAACGCAGTACACGATATGCCAATTGATATTCAGCATAGGCAATGCAAGGGAGTCTAGCGCAATCTGCGACCAATGTATACACGTGCGACAGGCCCAGCGGACCTCCGCAAAGCGTCTCAAGTCAGTTGTCCGTATCAGGATACATTGAGCTTCTTGCTTTGGCAGGGAGCATCTTCGATCCTTCTCCGATCCTTCCTTGCTCTGTTATGATCAGAGGCGGTGTGTGGGGATGTGGGCTGCCGGGTTTCGTTTCATCTTCGGCAGTGGTTCCTGGCGGTTGGCAAAGTCTCAACGCGCGAAAACCGCTCGATGCTGCCCTATAGATTCCGGCGGCATCGACAGCATCTACCGCTTACATCTAGCTTTGCTCGGCGAATCTGCTCCCATACGTCGCCGTCCGCCTCGTCACACGTGAACTCGCAGATGGCATGAATTCCCACAACAACCTAAATGAACCCAAGTGACATTGCACAAGGTTGTCCTCAGCACGTATCGGCCGTCTCGCACCATACACTGTTCCCAGAACGCTATACGTCCCATGCCCACTGCCCCGGTTTTCCTAACCATCTCGGCGGATTCGGCATTCCATTGATGTTTCGCACCCCAGCACGAAGCAGCAGAGAACCGTACCGAGAACCTGCTTGGGGATCATTGGCCGGCGGAGTCGCCAACGAGCATTACGTCGCTGCCAGCGCGGGACGTCGGGCGTCGGAGCGTCGGGGACCGTTGTAACTCGTTGGCTTGCGCCTGCGACTGCAAGCAGCTTGGCAGGCTTTGTAACCGAGAGTCACGAGCGCGAAATGGTGCAAGCCTCGAAGCGAAGTCGCACAACATGTCGACACATACAGCAGTGCCCTGCACGTGGCCGCCAGGCTGTTCCAAGCAGTCTATCGTGCTCTCCACACGCAATCAACATGAATGATCGCGCAAGCACTCTGCCTTGGCAACGGAGCGCGTCCAGAATGAGGCATCGTGGTGTGGCCACGTGCAAATCATCGTGGGACTTTCCCGGGTGGTGTGCTGCCCGCGAGGGTCTCGCTGTCGCGCTCGGGATCGGTCTTCCGACAACGCGTTCAACGACTAGGATGTCACCTTAGCTGAACAAGGATGCGCAACGTCGGCGAAAGCGGGGACTATATTTTCGCAAAAATGACCCGGCTGCGCGGAATGTTTTTAGCCTTTTAGCCTTTATTCTCCACTTGGAGATGTGGTGGAGTGGTCGAGACTTGCGAAGCATCGACACGACCGAAGTAGTGTCATGTAAACGCGACCATCTCAGAACGTGGGAATCAATTAGGTTGCAGACTATCTGCGTAGATCATAGCTAGAACTTGATCTGAGCGTGGAGAGACAAAGCTTTGCTAAAGTCGGTCGGGCTCGCCGTCAGCAGGTGTGCGCCCCACAAGTTATAGTGTCTGCAAGCGTTTAAGCGATACAGGGATGGGTACCGGGTGACGGGACCTAGTGGAAGAGCTGCAGTATGTAAGTTAGGCCAACGTGGGTGGTCGGTCGGGCGACTTTGCGCTTTCCAGCTGCTTATCTTGTTCGTCGACCTCGACCGCGACTTTGATTTCGTTTTCTTGAGCCAGGTAGAGAGAGCATGGAGGGCCAGCGTCGGAAAAGCGAGACCCTCGGTGGACTAGGGCGGGCATTCAGTAGACTGCGGGCGACGATCAAGCGGCGAGGGTCTGGCAGAGACGGCGCAGGGCTGGAAGGCACAGCAACGGCCAGGAATGAGCCCACAAAGCCAGACGAACAGACAGGAGTGACCGGCGTAGCAGGCGGAAATGACACAGAGGCCGTGGAGGCTCCTTCCGCAGCGACGTCTAATGTCCTGGGGCTGTCGGCACTAGACGCGGAAGGGGCCATCGACGTCGATGAGCTGGATCAGCCGACCCAGGTGACTGGCATTGAGCGGGGCACCGGCGAAGAGCAGAGAGCTCGCGAGTTCTTCAGCAAACACGGACTGCATTATCAGACACGCAGCCAACGGGCAGAATCATCTTCATCGCCGGCCAAAGGCAAGCGAGTCGAAAAGCCGGTGCGCATGAGGGTGCATTGGAAGTGCCATCAATGCCAGGGAAGCTTCTCTCGTGACAAAATGTGTCTTGGGTGCGCACATCGGAGGTGCGAAGACTGCATACGTCTACCACCAAGGAAGCTTCGGGAAACCACTGTGAGGACCCCACAAGAGCTGGAGCAGTCCTCGCATGCTGCAAAGGACATCGCTAAGGCACCTGTTCTTGATGAGCCTGTATCAAGCAGCGGTGTACTTGCCAAAAGTCCGGACGCCGGTGCGCTTGGACTGCTCGGCCTTACGTCTGAGCCGCCGCTGGCAGACCAGACGGAGACGGAGGACGAAGCAGACGCCAATTATGCTTTTGGATCATTCTGGGTTCGTCCCAGGACTTCTGAGATGCTCATCGTGCAAGCGAAGCGCCAAATCGTGCGGCGGCAGTGCCACCAATGCGAAACGCTTTTCCTACCAGCGTCAAGAACAGAGTGCAGAGGCTGCCAACACATTCGATGCAGTCTTTGCCCACGATGGCTTCAAGGCACGTCAGGGGACGAGTGGGTTCCATTCGAGGAGGCACCGATGGTGCGCGCTGTGCAGCGTGTATACAAAAAGCCAAGACAACGTGTCCGGTGGACATGCGACCAGTGCCAGGCAGTCTTTATCCAACGACGTATATGTTCGCGTTGCGGACATGACAGATGCGAGACTTGCACACGGTACCCGTAAGTCCTGCAGCTTACCCTCTCTACAAGCAGCATAACTGACTCCAACTGCAGGCCCAAGAGGGAAAATGTACCCGATCAAGCGATAGTCCAGGCTGTCATCGAACGTCTTGCTGCTTATCATTTGGCCTCTGAGCCACAGCGTACTGGGCTCATCGCCGCGGCATAGCATCGTCACGCGTTCGACGTTCACGACAATTATGCCATGTCTCATCTCGTTCATGGCGAGACCAATGGCACTTTTCACGGTCTAACGAATGTATTGGCGGTTGACTTGGAGACGACTGATTCTTTTGTGACACACTCATCTCGGTCTGGCTTGTAGCATGACGAAGGAGCATTGATGTTGCTGGGTAGACGCTCATTAAAATTTTCCAAAGTTCTTAGCATTCACGTCGTATCAGTCGTTCCGAAAGGCATCTCCAAGCGGCTCTCGTATATGTCTGGCGATGCCTGCAATATCACGCCGTGATATATGTGGCTCAGCGAGTCAGTGGAAGTTACAGCGGTACAGAGCAAATATCTCTCTCCACTTCACCGCCCAGCAGCACGCATCTGGCGCGACGCTCTTGACAGCTCACTTGCATCACGTTCCACGAAAACGTAGTCCTGCTCTGAGCCGCCCTCCTCGCCGCCTCCCTGCGTGCTCGACAATCCAATGCTCATGTTGCGCGTGTTCCACGGCAGCTCGCCACTATCCGATTGTCACGCCACGGCGTCGGAAGCCGGCATTTGCAAACTGTGGACTGATCGGTGACGTCGGTGTCGAGGCTCGAGTGATGGGCACTAAGGCACGGCCCATAGTGTTGTGGGGTCAAGACTTCAGCTCAGTCTTATCATAGAGTAACAGGGGGGTGGAAGCTTTGACGATCGAAAGTTCCAGGCTGCAGCTGTTGGAGAGGGTACCAGAACACTGGTCGCACCGTTTTCTGTGCCGTTCCGGCGGTAAAAGAACGATTATCTCTGGTAACTGTGATTGACAGTTCCATACATTATCGAAGAGAACGCCCACAGTGACATTCACTTTCAATCCTCGTCGTCGATAAAGCTTGTGTGCTTCATCGACAGCAAGCTCGATCGCAGCGTGCTCTGCGGCTCACCTGCACGATCTAAAATGGTCAGTCGTGTTCTCTAAGTTGCTTCCGGCTGCCAACTGTTGCCCACTGCGCTATCACCGGTGTATCTCTGATATTAGCGAAGCCGAAAGCCCGATTGGACCTGCAGCATCAACGTCGATTCCGCTCGGCACATATAGGGCTTCGTTAATGTACTCCTACGCTACATTAGGCACCCATTGGCCCTGCTGGAATGGAGGTCTGACATGTTGACTCTCCTTCTTTCCCTCTCTCCGCTCTGCATGAATATCTCAACAATCCACTCATACCACACCTTCCTATTGTCTGTCTGCCTCCACATCTTGACCACCAGTTCAGCACCTTCCGGCACAGTCAATGGTGTCTTCAGCGGGAAGAATATTGGGAACCAGCTGATCATGTCCTTACTCTTGTTGTCCATCGTGACAGGATTTGTCGACAACTCAACAGCCTCATTTGTCGTCGCTGAGGCATAGAGCACAGCCTCAAAGTAGCCAGCAATGCCATGACAGACACCAGGATTCTGACATGTGAATTTACTGGAGCTATGACGGGCATTGTGCTCATTCTTGCCATCTCCGCCAACCCAGCCAGCCGGTCCGGAGATTACAGTGCCACCAGCGCGCTCTTCAGCTTGCTTGAGCATTGATGCCGTCGATGGGTGTGCGAAAGACCAAGACTCTTGTACGTCTGGCACATCAACATTTTGCGCAGTCTTTGGTTGCAGAGATAAGCAGTCATATTGGTGGAGCATTACGACGTATGGTAGCTCCCACTTCTCGACTTGCAACATGTTCAAATCCGTGGTCGTTCGAGAGAGCAAATCGGCATACAGTCGTGGGCTGGCGATTGGTGTAAGGTGCGCACTGTATCTTTGTGGGATGTTGATGCCGTGTCCTGGATGCAAAACGTGCTGCACGCCGTCAAGGCACTCGGGGGAGAGCTCGTTGTCTGCGAACGATCCCAGAAGCTCAGAGACGAGGATGTCGACTTTGCCAACCTCGCCAGTCGACGTAAATGGCCCCGGCCAAGACCGCATATCTGTCTTGACAATTGTCACGCTTCTGTTCCACAGAGGGTCGGTAGCGTTCCTCCGTTGCAAGATGACATGAGCATTTGGATTCTTCTCAATGGCCAGTGCTTCGACTTTGGTGCCAGTGCTTCTGCTGGCTTGCAGCACACGAGTTACCAACGGTCCTCGGCCTGCTCCAACGACGGCAACTACAATAGGTCGATCTATGCCCAGCGTGACTTTGAGATCTTTGAGTGCGAGGGCCACAGCCCGCTCGTACCACTCATACTTCACAGGGTCTTTCTCAAACACTTCGTAAGTAATGCTTTCAAGGTTGTCCGTCAATGGCTGCAAAGGCGACTGCATGTAGTCCTGATAGCCTTGACCAAACCTTTCCATTGGTGGTCGAACAGGCTGTGTGTTCTGAAGATGACGTATGTATTTCAAATGCAACGTTGAGTCTTGAAGCGGCCGTTGAGGTGCTTCAGCCGGAGTCGGCTCTGGCTTTGGATCATCAGCTAGTGAGCAAATTGGTCCGACGTCCTGTAGTAATATCCATGGAGGGAACCGCAAACGACAGAAACGGCTGAAGTACTGCTGTTGCTGCTTAGACAGCACCGGATACGCTTTCGCGTTGTCAATAAAGCTGATCTTTGGGACAGTGAGAAGTCTGACAGGTTCAGAATACCATCTCGACTGCAGAGCGGGTGATGGAAGGTGACGCGGGAGCTCGAGTGCTATGTCTGCTCGTTAGTATGAGACATCCACTGTGTTGAGCAAGAGCCTTTACCACGCTCTGATGACTCTAAACCCGGTCTGAACAACGTAATCGATTGAACAGGAGCCATGCGAAGCGCGTCAAAACGAGGAACTATAAGCAAACAAGTCGTTGACATACCAACTGCGACCTTAGCGTTGTAGTTGCATATCGTCCTGATTGTATTCCAGTCGTCCCATTTGCCGTATGTACTCGACATTTTATTGATGCCGTCTTGTGGGTCAGGCAGATATTGTTCCCGTGTCAGATCACCAAGGTGAGTACCCTCGAAAGACTCATCTGCCACAAGTTCGCCAGCCATTGGCATCCAGATATGCAGTTGCAGATAAGGCCCAAGTCCTACGGCTTGCTGTATTGCTCTTGCGTACTGAATCACGTCACTACCATCGACTGGACCGTGAATCAGAACAGCGCTCGCCCCAACGAATGCTGCATACGCCAATTCCATGTTGAAGACCTGCCGACTGACCGAAGCGATCAAAGGGTCCGGCGACCCAAGGTCGACCCACGAGCTCGTCACAGCAACGAGGCTTGCGTTGCTATCTTCTGGGCCGAGGTCGGTATCTTCGGGAAGCAAGGGAGAGATCAAGGGCATTGGATCCGAGCCTGCATGGGAGCCTTGGGATGATTGGTCAACATGTTGTTGCAGAGCAGAGAGAACTCGCGACTGGAATTTTTTGGTTGTAATTGGTGTCGTGAGGACATCATAGCCCACTTGCTGAGCCTCTTGCACAAAATCCGGCGTCACTGGTCGAGTCCGTCGAGTCTCGTGCTGGCCTACGCAGAGGACCGTTGGGGGCTCGTCAGGCGGCAAAGATCCTTCGCCAGTAAGAGCAGTCATCACACTGCTCGAAATGCCTCTCTGGCGGCTGACTGATGTGACACTTTAGCGCTTGAACGTTTTCTGCTGACAGCGTAGCGCGGGAAAGTCAAGGTCCTATTTTTCGGTATATGCTAAGCGGGATTTGATACTTCAACTTCTTCCGCCTGGACGAAATTCTCGGCGTGTAAGTCAGAGGACCCTTCTGATGTTCAAGAGATGCAGTCAGACTCACTACCTAGAGGTTAGGCACGTGCGCCGTCTTGATGCGGCACCCCCATGGATTCCTTACGGAACCCCGAGTTCAGCCACACGTGGCAAGATTTAGCGTATTCTGATTGATGGACTTCGTTCGATTTTTGATTCAAGTTAAGGAACGCTCTCTTTTGGCCTGCGGTCGTACAGGCTCGCTCTCGCTCGGGCACCCTGCGAGAGCTCGAGAGAAGGAAGGAAAGAATCCCAACCCGCTCGCCGCGGAGGCAAGTCTAATCCAAGCCCCTTACAACGACCGCTCGCGGCGGGGCAGAGGCATACTGAGGTTGTTGCGTGCGGCTAGGCTGGGATTCCGTATTAAGATGGCTAGGTAAGGTACCTATGCTCAGCACAGCTTGTGACTTGACAAGCGTCTGAGGCGGACTCTGCCATGACTTCGCCAGGCTCGAACGCATGGTCACTTCAGACGTTGGCAAGGTCATAGGTCACGTGGAGCGGCCAACGATGTCGACTGGAAAAAAGTCTCAAATGAGCAGCATACTGTAAGCGGGACAGTATAGGGTTCTATCAGTTCTCAGGTTAGCATGGCTGACACCCTATTGCCAGACATGACTGCTTGTCGATACAGTAGAAGTGGCTGATGATGCTGTGGACTGCTCGCAGGAAATTTTATTCAGGTCATCAAATGTCGGCTCTACCTATCGACCGATTGACTGGTTGTTTGACTGAATGAACATTGCCTGTTGCAAATGCGTCGAGCGCTAGGCCTACCTTGTTGCTACCGCGTGCGAATTTAATATCTGGCATTAAATCTGGCTCTGTCCGGTCGACATTTCGATGCCGGGCTATGCGGATTTTGCGGGCAACGCTTTTTCACACGAAGCGTCAGCGCCGCGGTCTTTGCGCTCTCTCCTAGTCGGGTCAATGCGCGTCCGCCATACAATGATGACGAAAATATCGGTGTGTCTTGACCATGTGTTGCTACAAAAAGACAGCGACGACACAACATTTAAAGCTCCACTCCATCCTGTCGTACCCCTACAGAAGTCAAGACTTGACGCCAAACAAAATTATCTACTCAAAGGTTGACTAATCTACATCATAAGTCAACATGCCAAGCGCAGGAGACATGGTTCAGTTCTTGAGCGGCAACGCCTTTGGCAAAAACCCGCCTCTTCCCTCCTGCGACCTCACGGGCAAGACCATTGTGGTCACTGGAGCCAACTCAGGATTGGGTCTGGACGCCTGCAAACATCTTGTCCGTCTTCGGGTCTCTCATCTCGTACTTGGCTGTCGCAGCGCATCCAAAGGCAAGATGGCGAAGGCTGAGATCGAGAAAGAAATAGGCTGCACTGAGACGTCGAAGGTCGAGGTCTGGGAAGTGGACTTGGACCGCTACGACTCTGTCCTGAGCTTCTGTGAGCGGTTGAAAACCAGCTTGGGGAGACTGGACGGATTCATTGCAAACGCCGGCCTTGAGTTGGTCGAATTCGAGCTGTCGGAGGGCCTGGAGAGGCATTTGACCGTCAATGTTATATCAACATTCTTGATGGGTTTGGAAGTTCTGCCCAAACTCCGTGCAACAAGTGAGAAATTTGGAGTCGACACCAACCTCAGCTTCGTGGGGTCCTGCATCCACATAATGGCTCCTGTCACTCAACTTACCTCGATCCCGATGGACCAAGACATCTTCAATGCGCTTTCGAATCCCGAGACCGCGCAGATGGGCATGCGATACGCCCTTTCCAAACTTCTTGGCCACTTCGTTTTCAATGCCATGCTTCAGCACTTAACGCCTCCGCAGGCCAACGGTAACCAGGTCATCATTAACCTCTTGAACCCTGGCTGGTGTGAGTCCAACCTCGCTAGAGCCAAAGGGCCGGAGGGCCTCGGAACTCGCATCCCAGCTGCGCTTTTCAGGAGAAAGCAGGAGGCCGGAAGCCGGACGCTGGTTCATGCTGTCACGGCTGGGAGAGAAACGCACGGCAGGTATTTGAGTGAATGCAAACCGGTTCAACAAAGCTGTTTTGTCAGAAGCGCAGAGGGGAGGCACGTGCAAGATCTGGTGTGGGTTGGCTTCGAGACGAGGGTGAAAGTTGTGGATAGTGGAGCGATGATCAGCATTGGAAAGTGAAGACCTGATGCTTGGCGGGATCAGGAGATGTTAGTGCTTGTGTGCGATGCAATGAGACCCAGTCTGCTGGTCTTGCGGATCTTTCAAACCTGTCACGACCGTGTTTGAGGTCGAGTCTGATGGAGAGACAATGTGTCAGAGGACTGAAGTAGGAGGTAATGGTTCTGAACGAAGCTCAAACCGGAGGTTGTATCGTAAAGCAGAAAGCTCACTTTGGTGCTGACAACGGCGCCCACCCAAGCTTTTGCAACTCAGCGGTCGAAGAGATGCTTGATTTCAAGACGTAGGGCGCAAACAAAGACTCACTGTATCAACTGCCACAAGCGGTCGGCAGCTCCTGCCTGCTGCGTGAATGTGACTTTTTAGATGCTTGCGTACACGTTGCCGTACACGTTGCATGAATGCAACATTGCACTTTGCGATCATCAATGAGCCTGCCGGCTCCACAAGTTGTCAGGCTGCAAATCCAGCGCTGGCACGCTCCTATCAAAGATTTGAGGCTGTGGATAAGAGGATATACCTTATCAAATCGTCGCGGAGTGCCACAAAACAGGTATGTCACGCGTGTTTCGTTATGGTACGAGCACAGCGTACGCAGGGTCTGATGACACTCAAAGAGGACTGTAGCACATTGTTCTTGAAGCAGATTGCGGGACAGTTCATGTTTTCTCACGCTCACGAAATCCTTGGCAGATCGAGGTGCTGCAGATTATTTTTGATGATGATGATGACAGGCAGCGTTTGCGCGCACTCCATCTCTGTCTCATTGACAGTAGACCTCGACCCCGATGTTGACTCGAAGACGCGTTGTCAGGACGCGTTGACCGAGATGCAACTGCGCAGAAGCTGGCTGAGAACACCGTGTGGCGAGGCCTGGCCTTCGACGCCCGTCACTGAATCTTGTCTTGGTCTTGGCGATGAGCTTCGGAGGTAGAGAAAAGCGCAATGCCGACGATGCGGTGCCGACTCCGAGATATGTTGTGTGAACCGTGCCGACCAGGGCCCTGAAACTCAACAGACTCGCTTTGCTCGACCGTGGTATGGCGACTGCGCGATGCTCCGAACTCCTCTCTCGCCGCACCGATCAGAAAGGCTCGATGTTGTTGTCGCAGGTCTGGAAGGCTGGGTCGCTAGCAAGCAGAGCGTTGATGGAAAAGCTGCCTGCCTGTATGTCACCCCTGCTGCAGACCACTGGCAGTTTCTCGGTCGTTCCTGCAGCGAGACGTGGATACAAGGCGGTGGTGCGCAATTCAATACGCCGTCCACAGCACACGACACCACGGTGATCGGCAAACAGAGGGCTCACTGTCGCTTCTGCAAAATCTCAGTTTGGTAGCGCTCACCCCAAACGCCCAACGTGCGTGCATCACACAAAACGAGACTCGCGTTGCTCGACGCCTGAGCGTCATGCGGCGTAACATCCAGACACATTGAATGCCAGGTAACCAGGTTGTCCGTTTGCCATCGCGAGTAGAATTTTACTTATGCTCATTCGCGGTCATTCCGGTCTCGAGAAGGCTAGAATCAAGTGCTTCACGAGCTTCCATTTCTCCAGAGTTTCGGGGTCTCGTGCGTTTCTTCATGCTGTTGCGGTAAGTCGGTGCTATCAAACCCCGACCTTCGACGTTCCTTGGCCACGGGGACTTGTGTGATCGCCGCTACACTGAAATAGGGCTCAAGATCTGGGTCACGACGCGTTGATTCGCTAACTGGAGCGTGAAACGACGAACCCTGCGCCAAGGTCCACGCGTCGTGCTCGACAGATGCAAAAGTCTAAACCCAGCCTGCCAACTGTACAGGCGGACCCCTGCCCTTGTGATGCTTTGGCGCGGTGGTCGGGTGCCCTTAATGACAGGATGTGCTGCAGTGGAACGATATATTAAACTGTTGGTCTGTCCGCCAACCCCCTCCTCCGTACATATAACGACAATTCTCCAGGCAATAAAACAGTCGTTGGACACCCATCACACCACAATGTTGGACTACTCAGAATCGCAGAAAGCTGCTGCCCTTGAGTTCATGCACGCACTTGTGTACAGACAAGATGAGCGTGTGGTCGACCTCATTACCCCTTCGCACCCACCCGTCTATCATGCATACATTGGTGCCGAGCGCATGCCTTCTCTGGACGACCTCGCAGACTCACCCTCCATGCGCATGAAGAATCTGCTAAATGCTGGCGAGAACAACGGCGCCTGGAAACAGCTTCACAAGACCGACTTGGACAGTCTACTTGGAGCTAGACTCAGAGCGTTTGGCACTTCGAACATGTGCTGCGAAAGGATCATTGCTATTGTGCAGCGCGAAAACCTCTGTGCCATTCGATTCCGCGAGGTCAACAGGACCGCGGCCCTCGACAAGACTTCGACATTAAGGCTACACTTCGACGGCGACAAGATCGACTCGATCAACGAGTACATCGACGCTAGGAAGAGCTCCGGCTTCAAAAGGGCCATCGGAGTCGAGGACTTGCCAACGCTCTCCAAAATTTGTGTCTCTATGTGAGCAATCGCGGACCGGCCGCAGTGTCATTGCGGTCTTGTTGATGACACAACATACGCTCTGGAGACTTGTGGATGCGACATATGACAGCAGCTGAAATTGCTGCTAATGTAAGGACTGTCTGGACGACGTGCAGAAACTTGTCGCCGCACTCCACGCGAATGGTCCAGCACGGTACACTGTATCAATGAAGGTCACAGGAATAACCGGATCTCGCACGCCGCGTCCGGTGGCGAACCAACCCAGCGTCGGACACGATTCCGATATTGCTGGCATGCCGCACGCCACTACCTGTGACGAGAGACGACGATTCCGCGATATGATCAGATGAGACCAACGAGATGACGAGAATCACCGCTGAGGATGGTGAGAGAATCGTTCGCTTGCGAGCAGAGCACGCTATGTCTGGAAGCTGGTAGCAAAAACTATTGATACTTCAAGATCGCTAGCTTCAATCAAATTTTTGCGTCGTACGCGACTCTATTTTATCTCGCAGGTTACCCTTGCGATTAATGTCCTCGTGCTCAGTGATCCCCTTCTGCATGGCTGCCTTCGTCACCTGCTTTGACGAGCCGAGGTGCCGTGTTTAAATCAGACGGTCATGTGAGTACCCAACGAGCATTGTTGCAGGATGCAAGCCGAACTCTTCCTCGCTATTTGGTGCCATTCAATGCGGCGTTATGCTTTGGTCTGCCTTAATATCAGTCGAGCTGCTTGAACTTTAGGCGACAGCATAGCCTGATAGTACATGTAAATTCGCTCACTTCGCAGCACACACAGGTCGGGAGAAACGCTTTCATTGGAGCCTGAGGCCATTGCTAGAATGCTCGCTGTCTTCGGACCGCCGTTTCGGCCGTAGCGGCCCGAAAGGAGTGACTACTTTCATGTTGAAGTCCACTTACCACCCAGGCAATCTCGACCTCGTACAAAGAACCTGGAGTCTGTGAGACAACACCAGGTGTGAGAAGCTCCCCAAGTACGCTGGCTACGTCAATCTCTCGCTGAGTGCTTGGAATGAGACACGAGCAAAATAGCTAAGCAATCAATACCTTCTGGTTCTTTGGATCTCGCAAAGACCCTGCAAATGCGCCGTTGGCAATATGGCTCAATGGAGGGCCTGGAGGTGGCAGCCTCATGGGTGCTCTGAGTGTGGTCTATCCATTTTCCACCCCTTCTTGGTCAACCCATAAGCAGTTCAGAGCAGCTAGCCACGCACCTCTCTCCATCAGTCCTGTGGATTCTGGCGGTCCCACGCGGCAGTACGGCAAGCTTTCCTTCACGCTAGTCTACCAAGCCGGTCACCTCGTCCTCTCATACCAGCCCAAAACCGCTTAAAGATTTCCATACGTGCTCTGCTCGGCACGGACATCGCGTCCGGGACTGTAGACCTGCAGGAGGTAGCAGCCAAGGGTGACGAGTATTCGACTGAGGGGCCGGGAGATACGTGGTGGATGAAGAGCGACATGCTGCCGCCAATGCCTCGCGAGTGCTATGTGCCGAGGATTGATCAGTGTTCCGATGAGCAGAGGGAGTGGATCTTGAACGGCACGGCAATCGTGAAGAATTGGATCTTGTCGGGTCGGAACGTCAGTTGCATAGTAGGCTGGTGTCAGACTCGATGCACTTGACCAGGTACCACAGGCCCGGCGTAAGCTCATTTCAGGTGAACAAGGCCGTGCCTATGGGACCGTGTATCATTGGGGAAAGCCGCACAGAGTCGAGTAGTTATATACAGCAGCCATACAACAGCCGTCAGTCATCTCATCAAACGCCAGACACCATCGCTCGTCCCATAGACACAGATAGCAGACCCACACAATACACAAGGTCGATCCTTGCACCCAATCCTTTGTTATCATCTACTCTGGCCCTGTCGCTGCTGTTTTGCGAGCTCTTCTCTCACACTTGCTCCGCTAGCCCTGTACCATACATCGCCACCCCACCTCAACATCCTTTCGCACGCCGCCGTCGGTCCATCCACCGCCGGTCTGACATCCAAGTAGAAGACCGGCTCGCCCGTCGGCTCTGGAGGCCCTGAGTAGTAGTCAATCACATATCGTACTTCCCTCTTCTGCCCATCTGGAGTCTGCCGCTCGACATACCAATCGTGTCGGTCGAACGGCGGGTTGTCTGGAAACTGGCTTGGCCACACCTTGGCTAAAAATCCAAACATCCGGGCTTTCGGCGTAGGCTCGTTCGGCCTGCCCATGAAGCGGAGCAAAGACGGGTCCATGAATTCAATCTCTTCCCTCTGCTGATTGCGTATCTCC
This sequence comes from Teratosphaeria epicoccoides, assembly GCA_021401465.1. Classification (NCBI taxonomy): domain Eukaryota; kingdom Fungi; phylum Ascomycota; class Dothideomycetes; order Mycosphaerellales; family Teratosphaeriaceae; genus Teratosphaeria; species Teratosphaeria epicoccoides. The sequence continues at coordinate 68,441 of JADDMT010000017.1, forward strand.
TCAATCAACAGCTGCCTATTTGCGCCCTCCTCACCCTTCATGCAAAGATCCCATCCTCTCCCAAGGCCTCGGGCGAACCTACCCTCCCAGCCTTTGATCTCTTCCCATGCGCCTTCATTGAGGAAGTTGTGCACCGCGACCATACTTTCGACGTGTTCGGCGGGAGTGTCTGTGTAGCCCTTTCGCAACATGGCGTTGTACATTTGCTGGGGGGACGGGTACTCCCATGTTGAACCTGTGCCGTCACCGCGAGGGATGGTGGAGGCTTCACGTTCCAGCGGGAGGGTGATGGTCTGTTCAAAGGCTTCGCGAGTGTTGGAGATATTGGACGGCATGTAGTTCAGAGGATTGAGCTTGGAGATGTACGATGGGATTGAGGCGGCGGCTTGATCGGTACTGGATTTGTGCATCGGGCAAGCAGACGGTGGTTGTGCTGACCGCGATGGTGGTGGTGGTGGTGGCGGCGGCGTAGACGTATGCAATGGGCATCCCGGCTGTGTACAAGTATCATCATTAGCCATATGTCGCGCGCCAAACCTTCAGATCTGCCTACCGGAGGCTCTGCGCCAGCATGCTTAGGTGTAGGATGCGGCGCAACTCGATAAGCTGCTTGCACTGGTGCTGAGTCTGCCCAAAACCAGCCCATGGTTGCTACGGTATAGTCGATATGTGAACAGTAGCTCAGTTCGAGGCTGGAAAGAAGAGTGAAAAGCACATAATCAAAAGTTCGCCTCACAGGACGCGGTGGATCATCATCATGGATGTCACGGACCCTGCCTCTTGCACGTGCAGAGCGGGTAAGTTCGGGGAACACAAGCTCAAATAGGAAGGTACCTGTATACTCGCCAATCCGACTTTGCGCTTCTAAGCTGATCAAGGTAACCTCATACAAACTTCACAATGTCACCAGCTGACACCACACGCAATGGCGCCCCTTCTCGACGACAATGTGGGCGACTCTCATAAGCAGGCCATCGAAGGGCATGTTCAGTCGCCCAGATTCTTGATCATTGGAGCAGGCTCGCGTGGCAACGCTTATGCCTCAGCGATTGTCCGGTCCGGCCTAGGACTCGTGGCTGCAGTTGCGGAGCCTGTTAGATTCAAGCGCCGCGAGTTTGCATCGAGATACGTTCAATATGACAAAGATCGTCAGACAAAGTTCGCGCACTGGAAGGACTTCATTGTAGATGAGACCTCGCGCCAATCGACTGCCCAGATAGATCCACATGCTATAGATGGAGTCTTCGTGTGTGTCAAAGATGACCTGCATGCGCAAGTCGTGACGGCACTGGCGCCACTGGGACTGCACATAATGTGCGAGAAACCGCTTGCCACCACTTTGGCCGATTGTCTAGCCATCCAACGGACACTGAGCCATTACCCTCGGAAGATCTTTGCGATCGGGCATGTGCTGAGGTACAGCCCACACAACATGCTCCTGCGGCACTTGCTTCTCGAACAGAAGGTCATAGGCGATGTGCTGAGCATGGAACATACAGAGCCAGTCGGCTGGTGGCATTTCTCACACTCCTACGTCCGTGGGCAGTGGCGAAAGGAATCGATAGCTGCGCCCTCATTGCTGACCAAGTCATGTCATGATATTGACTTCATACTATGGATGCTTTGTTCGCCGCTACCTGACAGCAGAGGTGAAGGATCTCATCTTCTAGGCACCGTGTCGAGTGCTGGAAGTTTGAAGCAGTTCAGAAAAGCATGTAAGCCAAAAGCGGCCGGCGCAGCTACAAATTGCCTGTCTTGTCCAATCCAAGAAACATGCATGTACTCCGCGCCTAGAATATACCATGACCGACATCTCGGCAAAGGCAGAACGACATGGCCAGTCGATATCGTGAATCCGGAAATCGGATCAATACTCCAATCACAGGGCCCTACAGCCGCAAAGAGAGCCCTCATGGCTAGTCTGGCCGAGGACTACGGCGACTCAACCTCAGTACGAGACATCGAGGACAGACAATGGTACGGCCGCTGCGTCTGGGAAAGCGACAACGACGTCTGCGACGAGCAAACAGTAACATTCACCTGGCCTGACGACCCAGCCACAGGCAAAGGAGCGAAAACGGCGTCTTTCCACATGATTGCGCAAACAGTCGCGCAATGCGAACGGCGTGGTAGAGTCTACTGTACCGAGGGCGAGATCGAGTATGACTCCAGGTCCATAACGGTTCACTCTTTCGTCACTGGAGAGAGTAAGACGTATCATCCAGAGGTGCCCAAGAACAGTCGTCACGGCGGCGGAGATGATGGTCTGACAGAGTGTTTCCTCAAAGCCGTGACGGCCGTGAAAGAGGGGAAGGGGGGAGTTGTGGAGGCGCAGTCTTCGTTGCTTGGCTGCACTCTGGGTGATGTGATCAGGAGCCATGCGGCGGTCTTTGCGGCTGAGGAGGCGAGGAGGGAGGGCAAGGTCGTGCGATGGAAAGAGTGGTGGGACGCCAACGTGGAGAGATAATTGAGATTATCGGATGTTGAGAGCTTTATAGGCTCATAATGGCTACGACGGACAAGCATTAGTATACGGCCTTTATTTTGTATTGATTTGACGATCCAACTGGATTTGTTTGAAGGGGCAGTATGGTTGTAGATGATTGACATTGGCAGGTCACACCTGTCGCCATCGCAGTCACCTGCTACGCGAACGGCAACAGTATATGCAGCACACCATTCAGCTTCATTCATGTCGTCTTGAAAGACGCTCTGCGACACTGATGAGGATACGCTGGTGAAGGCCGCCTTGGGAGATTGAATAGCCTTTTCCATGGAGCCATTGTTGAGTTGTAAATGAAGAGGCTCGTACCTATGCAGATAAGGCTTGATTGTAACAAGCTGAGGCCTTTGCTCATTCTGAGTCTTGAGTGTGATCCCAGGCTTCTGCTTGTAGAGTGGAAATTGGAGTGCATTGTCGGAATTCCATGGCTCTCAACACGTGTCGCCGACCTCAAACGCCTCGTCAGGCATTTGACCTTCCCGAGGATCTTCCTCGTTCGAATAGACCAGCGGTCGGAGCCCCTCGATGACGAGCATTGCTCGACCGGATGAGGTACTTTTCCAAGTCGCCATTTGCTGCTCTGACCCGGTTTTCGTGTTGGAGCGGCAGGGCTTGCGATCCACGGATCATTGCTTCGACGAAGTCATCCGTAGCTGACAGATCTGCGTCGGCGAGCACCGCTTTGCTATTCTCGCTCCGTGCTGTTGATACGGTGGATTGGCACGACTAGACGTGTCGCACAGAGTCCTCAGCTTCTTGCGAGCCTGGTGACTGGGTTCGACGAGATCGCTTTGAACACCGTCATTGTACACTGGCACTCGACGCTTTGTCGAGTGCTGCGCAAGGTATTGGGCGGCCTGCTTGGATTTGCTTTGGAAGCCTGGGATGGCGAAATCCTGCGGATGATGCTTGGGGCTGTAGTCAACTGCCTTTTGGGCTCGCTCCGCCTCGAGAATCTTGTTCCATTTGGATCTGGAGCTCGCTGGGTCATCAAAGGCTCCTCATCCGCTGTGCTCCTGCCACTATCGTCATCGCCGTCGCTGCTGCACGGGTAGGGCTGCTCGCTCTCCTCGTCAGAATCACTTTCAGGCCCCAATGATGGCAACGATGACCCTGAGCCAGAACGACGCTTTGCCGTTCGCTTAGGTCTCGTGACCTCGTCCCTGATGCAAAGGTCAGGTTTGATCGGCCAGACGACATCATAGCGGGAGAGCTCACATGATGTAATACTTCACATCTCATTTGTCTTTCTCTACTTTGACATATCTTAGCGCGCGAATCCCGTAAGTGGTCGGAGTCGGTGTGCGTCCATTCTCATCGACGTGCTTGTCACCGGGTGGTTCCGTTGACGTCTGGATCAACGGCATTGAGAGAACGTTGTTGGGATCGAGCCCTCGCAAGGGCCCGCGCAGACATTTTCCTGTCTCAAGCTGCTGCGCTTCGTCGGAGCCGACTTCCACGGGTAGTCGACCCTCGGCTTTGGCTTTGGGGGCTTGCAATGGACGAACGTCGGCGACATTGCAGGTGGTAGCAGGATGGTGGAAACGACACACCCTGACTATTCCTTTGTTAGGCGGCATCGCTTGGTCTAGTTTGGTGATCAAAGCTAAAACATGAGTGCGTAGGTGATTCCGCCTGTACAGAATTGAGATCATTGCCAAGACGAGCAGGCAACCGCGTCGCGCCTTCCGAGCACATTTCGCGTGGGGAAAGAACGTTCGTAAAGCCTGTCGGTATTTCCGACACATCGCGTAGTTGGTACTCTCAGGCAGCCGGTCAACTGTAGTCCGCCACCAGACAACCAGGTATGGCACGAATTGAAGGTTTGAAATGCCCTCGAATGTGCACCAGGTCTGCAAGTCAGCGAATCAGGCTAGCAACCAGCTCCGTCAATCACTGCGAGCTCTCGATATCATCATAGAAGCAGCACAAAAAGTAATTGCCAGTATATCAGCAGCGAACAGTACCTACGGTCTGGCCAGGGGATCCCATATTCCTCACCCAACTCGCATGACACCTCTTTTGGGTTTGCAACCCATGAAATCATAACTCCACGCTTCCTCGCTTCAAGCTCAACGAACGCTTATACGCAGCCACAATAATCAGGTAATACGTCGACCAGCTTAGTGCGCAAGCAACCGCATTGTTCGCATCTGATACCTCCCAAGCTGCATCACGTCTGCCAATAAGTCTTCGTCTGGGTCCGAGTCATCATCGGCTTCAAGATCCACTTCCAAATGGCCATCCGACGGCAATGATGATACGAGACTGGGCACATTCTGCATGCTCAATGCCTCAGCATGACGTTTCTTCTTCTCATGCTCTTGTTCCCGCCGTCGCTCGTCCTCTTGCCGCTGCCGCTCAGCAGCTTCTTCCGCTCGCTTCTTCAGGATGGGCAGCTCGGCCTGGGCAAAGTCCTGCGCGTCCTTGAATTGCGCCTTGGCGTTGTTGAGCTCCAAAGCACAGTCGCCATCTCGCAGTATTTGGTGGGCGGCCCTCTCACACAGCGACTGACCTTTATCCAAGCAGTCGTCCACCTTGTCAAACACCCCAAGGTCGACATCTTTCCCCAAACGAGTGGTCGAACCTCTAACTAACCGCGTGGATCGGTAACACATCTTGTGCATATCAACCACAGCTTCCTCGCCACCGCTACCGTTGGTCCCTCCACTGCTCGGAGAGTCCGACCGCGACATACTGTCGACCTTTGCGCTTATCTTTGCTTTCCGAACGGAATTCCGGCATGCGCCAATCGCACGCACCAGTGTCTCGAACTTTTCCTGGGTCCCGCCGTCATAATACACCACGACCATTGCTCTCGACCGAAACTTGTGCGGGCCCGACTCGGCGCCAGAATCCACGGAAGCAGTTTTGCGTTTCCTTTGTGATAACCTCAGCGCGTCCGAGTTGGTCATCGGCGGTAGCTGTAGCCGCGGTTGCTTGGGTGCTTGGGAGTCCTCCGATTTATCTTGGCTAGAGTCTTTCCTCTTCATTCTGGAATTTCGTGACCTTGATGAAAAAGAGCTTGTCTTTTCCCTCTTTAGACCGTGCTCTTCCTCCTCCGCCGGCTGACTCTCGAATAGGATATCATTTTGCTTGTCTGTTAAAGTCTTCAAGATGCCCTCCAAATCTGCAATCCATCCCGGCACACTCTCTAGCAAAGTCTGAAAGCTGCGCAGTGCCTCGTCTGCCATGAATGCGGCACAGCTCGCTATGGGCAAAATGATTGTCCACCTTGAAAGTTCATCCAGTCCAGCCGAATGACTCAACGTGCTGTGGAGTATCGCAAGCTCACTGCATTCTGTGCTGGCAGCAAAGCTATACGATGCTCAGAAAGAAAAGGCAGTCGTAACTGTAACCAGAAGTGTCGGTCTAGGCACAAGGTGATGCGCGCAGCGAAGCCTCACTGCTATTCGCCCGCGAAGTGGAGCAGGCAAGTGCTTCCGGCGAACTGCCGATCACCTCCAAAGTTCTTCCGTCTTTGGTCGAGACGGCCAGTCTAGGGATCCGATGCCTGTCGTCGCAGATAGGGCAACATTGCTGTCTCCAATGTTCAGGCGGTGAAGTTGTTACAAAGGAGTGAAGAAAAGAAGGAATGAGGTGGTGATGACAGTTCTGATGCCTTCTACATCTACTCCGTAGCAAGCTTCCGCTTTTTATTATTACAGTTCACACACGACGCTTTCCCGCCCCGGGTGCTAACCTTCTTGACCATGCATGAGACTACCCGCAGTAGTAAAACTCTTGAAATGGACACGAGCACCGGCCTTGCCGCCCCATGCTGCTGACGCCCCGCGAGTATTGCACCCACCAGTCCTGCTGTCCAAATGTTACACGACAACGGGTAATGCGCAAGTAAGCTGCATCCTGCGTTCGCAGGTTTGCGATATCATCACTATGAAAATCAGCCTTTCGAGCCAATCTACGTATGACAGACGCAGCGCGGCCTGAGTTGCGCTATTCGCTACATAGATGTACGGCATAGGCATAAGTTCACGGCCCTGATGGCCTCCAACCTTTCTGTGGCTCTCGTTTTGGCGGCCACGCATCAGACGGTATCTCGGGCATGAGGTTCTGCTGTTTGACGTCTACCTTTACAAGTATTCAGATCGTGCTGCATGAACTCCATCATAACGGTCCTCATACAATATGAATGGAGCTGTCAACATGCAAGCAGACTACCATCACAGCAAATGGTGGCTTGACACGACAGCTCCGCCCACTTTTTCCTGCTCGCAGACCATTGTCGCATGGGGGGGACGTCCCCGCCCTACGCGTGCTGCAAGCGCGGAAGCCAAGTTCCAGCGTCTATGATGAGGAGGGGTCCGGGAGCGCGCAAAACGAGCGTCTCAGCTTGCGATTTGGAATAGCCCATGTCAACTTTAAGGGCCCAGGTGTGTGGAGTTCATGCACGGCATCCTCCGCATCTATGTATTCGAGATATTGGAGCACCAATGGCTTGTTGTGCGTCAGGCACAAATGTTAGAGGTATCTGGCCAACAACCAGCCGGCGAATCACGATGCTGAATGCCTATTCTACACATACCAGCCACGCTACCAGACCGATGCTGTGTGTGGGTACACGAAACCTGAGGTCCCAGAGTAGCAGTAGATCTCGTGCGACGTTGCACCTATCGACCCGCAAGTTGTGTAATGCAGTGCATTAGGCCGGGCAGCCAAGCATCTTTGGCTACAGACCTTACACTAACTCCTCAAGGCAAAGGCACGAATCAGCGACTTCACCAGTCAAGCCATGAACCCAGGACTCGTGCGCGGTCAATACGATGCGATTAACAATCATATAAAACTACCAATTTGCCGGCTGTACCGTCGGTCAGTCAACAAGCATCCTTAACAACCCACGCAACGAGAGATGTACCGGTACGCGTGTTGCATGGCTACTGCAATGCCCCAAGGGAAAAGGTGCCGTGCGTCTGAGCCTCAGTCCCGACAGGTGACAGAGCATCGGGATATCATGTAGGCGAGGCCGATAGACAATCTGTCATATTAGTCTCAGCCCGATGCGTAAAAGGGATTCTGTCTCCTTGAGCGAAGCCTGATCCAGGGCTGCGTTTACAGTAGCTACCCGCCTTCCACGCCCCATCCGCATCTGCTCACTGATGGTCTTACCGTCAACACCGTCCTCCTCGACCTCCTGCTTTGTGTCGCTCTCATCCTCGTCGACTGGAGCCCTGCCTCTTGCTCTTCAGGACGCACCTTCTCGCTGCCGTCGATTTCCTCAGCCTCTTCTCCCTTTTGTTCTCCTCCTCATCATAATCCTGTCCTACCTTCTCACCGTAGGCCTCCTCATCCGCCTCCGCCTCGTCGCTGTCATCGCCTGCATCGGCCTCTTGGTCTTCTACTTCCTCATGCTCCTCCTCGTCTTGCTCAATGCCATCCTCTTCGCCATTTTCATCGATATCTTCATCACCATGCTCCTTTCTCGCTCGATTCGTCATCTTCACCGTCTGCCTTCGGCCCAGCCAACTGTCGCAGACAGCGTGCCCTTGCCCTCGCACGGGATCTCGGAAGAAGCTTCGACAGGACTGGCCGACATGTTTCCCACTCTCCCAACTGGCTAAGTCTCACCCACGCCAGACCACTCATCTCAGTAGTCTGCAGAGGCGCCAAGATCGAATCCGCATTCAGTGCCTGCTTGCCGAAGTCCTTCTTCCAGTCCTCGATCTGGTTCTAGACAGCAGCGACATATACTCCCTTGCGCTTGACAATAGCACTCGTCTTTCAGCCGAACGCATTCACGCTCTTCAGCCATTGCAACGCATTGCCATTGGCGTGGCGATCAAGCAAGCCACGCAGGAACAAAGTTGTGTAGCGCTGACTGCCTGTTCCGAAGGTGCCGTTCGCGTAGAAGATCGCCGCGACCTCTTCGCGTATCGGGTGTTCCACGGCTACCAGGACAGGCTTCGGAGTGATTACGTAGGAGTGGTCATCGGCTTCATGGGGCGTGAAATCCTTGATGATGGTTGAATCTCTCAACATGTAGTCGTATATCCGATTTCCAAGTTCTGGGGGCAGATCGAGGAAGCGGAAGGACTGCTCAGACTCCATTTCGCCCGCGTGGTCTTTGGCATCTCCTCGGCGACCGTGCCAATGGACATGTCTGAATCCTCGTACGTCGCTGAGTGCATGGGGGGGTTGGTATCTTTGGACGTCGGTAGAATTCTCTGTGTGGAATAACGCTCTAGTGTGCGTTTGCAAATGAGTGGTTGTTCTCGTGTTGGGAACCGGCAATGCACACAGCGTTGCGTATGCCCAAGATCTATGCAAACGTCCAGCAAAAAATTGAACAGTCGCAGTCATTTATGCCAGCTGGAAAATGTGGTTTTGGGTTGGGCCTGAGCGCTGGACTACCCGTCGAGCTTCGTATCGCCGTGAGGATTCAGGCCTGCTCTTTGTGCATATAATTCACAGAGCCTCCGTCATAGAGTACCATTGCTGAGTTTGACCCGACCAGAGATACTTATCTGGAGTAACATATTGCCGTGACTGCTTTGTCAGCCGACGTCAGCCCTTCTGCTCATGGGTGAAAGTAAGGTGCCACGTCCAACACCAGTGTCTCGGATCTCTCTTGTCAGAGATTCGGCCCGGCAAGCAAGCGCGGCCCTGGCGAATGAGAAATTGATAGAGTTAAGACGTGCTTTGTCTAACTCAATTTGTGAATTTCGCGAGTCCATGCTGGTCAGTCCACTGCATGGACAGTGTCATCAGGAAGTAATGCGACGTCTGACAAGAGACCTCTACCACTCCTCTCGGGCCAAAGATGGGGCACGCCTGCCACTGTGAGTGGTGAAAGAGTGGAGGATATCTTTCGACCACCGGGAGCTCCCTGACGGTGCATCTGTAACGCGTTTCAACTGTCCGCGAGCAGCCACGTATCTTTGATGGTGCCGACTCGATCAATGGGAAGGCCAAGAGTGAGTGCCTGCCAAATCAGCTGCTGGCAGTCGCATCATGCATCGTGCAGGCATATATCCCCATCTGATCTGCCATTGAAGCACCCCAAACTCCATAGTCGCCCAACACCGACGCTAATATACGCACAGAAAGGGCATAACTTTATGGCAATCGCCTCACCCCAACGTCTTCATCTTCTTTTTCTTCTTTGCCGCACCGTCGCCCGGCTTCTTCGAGAACTCGCGCCAGGAATTGATGCGCGTATCTCTCGTCTTCTCCCAATCCTGCTCGTGCTCCCTCTTCCTCTTCCTGGCCTCCAACTCTTCCTCCTCTTTGCGCTGCTGCCTCCCCTCTTCCTGCATCTGCGCCTTCAGCTGCCTCTGTCTCCTCGCCTCGTTGTCCGCCAGAACAAACTTGACCTTCTCCTTCCATGCTTTCATAAAGTCGACGTCCGGATCCTTGACCTCTTCGCTGTCAGTTGTGAGTTTGCGATCTCGGATGAGCAGCATGCGGGCATCGGCGATGGCTTCGTCGAGCTTTGCGCGCTTCTTCTCATCCAGGAGAGCTTGATAGGCGATTGCAAGGCGGTCGAATGCATCTGGTGCGAGTGGGTTGGAGGATTTGTCGGGATGTATAAGGAGGGACTTTTTGCGGTAGGTCTTCTTGATGTCTTCATCCGGAACACCGGGCTGGAGGTCGAGGACGTCGTAGGCATTGGCGCGGAAGGCGGAGCGGATGCGCTCAATCTCACTGTCCTGGTCACATGTTAGCTGAGTGCATTACAGAGGTCTGAAGGTGGACGCACCTTATCAAACTCCTTGGATTCTTTTGCGAGTGAGTCCAAGAAGTCCTCGTCCTCCTTCGCCTGTTCGGCCTCAAGCTTCTTCAGGTCTTTCTTCGGTGCATCTGCCATGTTTGGATGAGACAATGTATCTGTTCAAGTCTTCATCAATTCATCAATCAAAGGTCGATCTTGAGAAGGTCTCAAATTAGTCCGCGAAACTTCACATGCAAGTAAAGCTTACCTAATTCTTGAAGTCTCCACCAAAACTTTTTGTTCTCTCCGCATGGATCGATAACACGCGGCCTGCGACATGGCGCCCACGCAACACACTGGTCGCACGGGACCGGCGAGAGCCAAGAAGCTCCGAGGAGCTCAAAAGCGCAAACGCGACGATGTCGACGCCGAGAAGCTCGAAGCTGCCGTCGGTGATCTCGACGCCAAGGCCACCTACACTTCATTCACTGACCTACCTCTCTCCGACCCAACCAAGGTTGGTCTGAAGAGCGCACATTTCTCGTCTCTCACAGACATCCAGGCAAAGGCGATACCACTCGCGCTCAGGGGCTGCGACATCTTGGGAGCGGCGAAGACTGGCTCCGGAAAGACCTTGGCCTTCCTCGTACCTGTGCTGGAGAACTTGTATAGAGCACAATGCATTGGTCCCGACGCCGGCCTCGGCGCGATGATCATCGGTCCGACGAGGGAGCTGGCGATACAAATCTTCGAAGTGTTGAGGAAAGTCGGCGGGAAAGGACATTTATTCGCTGCTGGGCTGGTAATTGGCGGCAAGAGCTTGCGGGAGGAGCGCGATGCCTTGGCAAGGATGAACATCGTGGTGTGCACACCTGGCAGGATTCTGCAGCACTTGAGCCAGACGGCTGGGTTCAATGTAGATGGGCTTAGGATGCTGGTGCTGGACGAGGCGGATCGCATTCTGGATATGGGCTTTCAGAGAGACCTGGATGCTATTGTGGAGTATCTGCCTCCAGATAGACAGACTTTGCTATTTAGCGCAACCCAAACGAAGAAGGTGAGCGATCTGTCGCGGCTGGCGTTGAAGGACCCGGAGTATGTGTCTGTGCATGAGGCCGCGAGCACAGCAACGCCGAAGACGCTGCAGCAGAACTATGTTGTCACGCCAGTACCAGATAAGCTGGACACTCTGTGGTCGTTCCTGCAGTCAAGTAAGAAAAGCAAGATATTGGTCTTCTTGAGCTCAGGCAAGCAGGTGCGATTCGTATATGAGTGCTTTCGGCACATGCAGCCTGGCATACCTCTGCTACATTTGCATGGACGACAACGACAGACGGCACGCCTGGAGATCACGGACAAGTTCTCGCGTGCAAAGTACAGTTGCCTGTTCGCAACCGACGTAGTAGCACGAGGACTGGATTTTCCGGCTGTAGACTGGGTGGTGCAGATCGATTGCCCTGAGGACCCTGATACCTATATCCATCGGGTTGGGCGAACGGCGAGATATGAGAGGAATGGTCGGGCAGTGCTACTCTTAGATCCGAGCGAAGAGGAAGGTATGCTGCAGCGGCTGGAGCAGAAGAAAGTACCCATTGAAAGGATCAATGTTCGACAAAAGAAGCAGCAGAGCATCAAAGACCAGGTGCAAAGTATGTGCTTTCGAGATCCTCAACTCAAGTACCTTGGACAGAAAGCTTTCTCGAGCTACGTCCGAAGTCTGCATGTGCAGAAAGACAAAGAGATCTTCAAGCTAGAGAAGTATGACTTGGAAGGCTTTGCCGCGAGCCTAGGACTTCCAGGTGCACCACGCATCAAGTTCCTGGCGGCTGATGCGGAGGAGGCGAAGAGGCTGAAGAATGCGCCGAGAGCCATCATGCATATTTCCGGCGATGAAGACGATGAAGGTGACGAGGAAGGCACGCAGCCGAAGAAGAAGGAGAAGGAGGTCAGGACGAAATACGATCGCATGTTTGAGAGAAAGAACCAGGATGTGCTGGCGGAACATTACACCAAGATGATCCGGGATGGCGACGCTGATGCTGATGTCGATGGTCTCAATGGCGAGCAAGAGGGCGGCGAGGATCTTTTTGATGTCAAGCGCCGCATACCTGCCAGTTCTTCACCAACAGCTTCAGAAGCTGAGAACTCCAAAGACGAAGATCCGAAAAGCGCAAGAGAAGGCGCGCCCAAGCGCGTGCACATCCCAGGTGTAAAGCAAGAGCTCATCTTGGACTCTAAACGCCGCGAAAAGCTCCTCAGATCGAAGAAGCAGCTTCTCAAGCTCAAAGAGAAGGGTAGCAAAGTCGTCTTCGATGACGAAGGCATCGCACACCAGATCTATGAGTTGAAGAACGAAGAGGACTTCCGCAGTCGCGGTGAGGCTGGGGAGCAGCGACGGAAATTCGTGGAAGAAGAGGCTGAGCGGGTCAAGGCTGCTGATGTGGCTGATAAAAAGGCGCAGAAGGAGAAGAGGCGTCTCAAGCGGGAGAAGAGGAAGGAGAGGGAGCGTGCGGAGGCTGAAGGTGATGAGAAGAGAGTTACTGAGTTTGGGGCCGATGGAGAGGACGCGATGGCGAATTTCATTGCAGACGCCGAGACGGCGGAGAGAAAGAAGGAGAGCGGAGGCGAGGATGATTATGAGGCTACGGGCGAGAAGCGGAAGAAGTGGTTCGAAGAGGAGGGTAAGGCGAGTAGGAGGAGGAGGATGCAAGCGGAAGAACCCCGAGAGATCGAAACATTCGATGAGCTCGAAGCCGCTGCGGCGAGGTTGTTGGGCTAGACACGCCTTGCTCTGGTGTCTTGACGGCTCACAACCAGATTGAATGCCGGAAGCGTGACTGCTTTTTCACAATTCGATCTTAAGGCTTCCCATACATGCACCCACGGGATGAACTCAGCAGCATCAGAAAAGCACGTCTGAACTCTATGTCCGCGCCAGCCCTACTCGGTAGGCTGACGCGGGATGATCGCCAACCTTGCATTGCCTTCTCGTGCTGCCAAGCCATCATGTGAGTTACTGATGGTATCGTTTGACAAAGCTGGGCTGCCATGTGGACGCTTTTGGATGGTCCCAGCTATTGTGTGCAGCGCCCACACGTAGTGATGTGTCGGCGTTTTGCTTGTTCTGCAGACTGCCGGCATGCAAGTCATGTGGTCTTTAACCTAACCATCGGGTCAGGCATCGTTCGCGGCAGCGTTTCCAGGTCGTTATCTGCGGACGTGCCCCGCTACTGCCCTCGGTCCTACCCACCAAGGACAACGCGCCGCCAAGATGCAGGGCTGTCTGCCGTGTGTATATCAGGTAGGCAAAGCTCTCATCTCGGACAGCCGATTGGGACTCCCAGCTTATTCCTGATCTCGGCAGCCAGAATCCCATAAAACTTCGCAATCACAGACCTATTGTAGCTCTTTAGCACAACCATTCCGGATACTGACCACTGCTCTTCCATCCGTCTCTGTGTAGCCCTCGACTTCGACTGACAGATGCTGAATGTCGGTTTCCGTACTCTCCATCAAGTCAGGCCGAGCGTTCATCCCGCTAAAACATAATTGCATTAATCCGCAATCATGGAAAAATCATTGCTTGCTGCTGCTGCAACACTCGCGACTGTCGAAGGAGGAGAGAAGTCAGCCTTGAATGAGGTTCCAGGTGGCCAGAAAAGGATCCAGACTTTTCCTCGCCATGACTCCGCGACCTCCGTCACAGACGATGGCGTTAACACTGGCCTGAAAGACTCAGTATCAACAGCAGCAGCGTTTGATGACTCGCGCGTTCGTGTCCTCAAATTGCATGAATGGAGGGAGGCCGCAGCGAGCATTGCTGAGGCCTTCTGGCAGGATCATTCGTCCCGCTACTTCCTTGATACGCCTGAGAGGGCTGACTGGACTGATGAGCAGAAGTGGTCGCTGCATTTGAAGATCATGGAGTACATTACCTACGCTCACCTGCTCAAAGGTCTTGTTGTTTGTGCCGGGCCAGCATATGATTGCATCGGACTGTGGTAGGTGCATCTCTTCGGCAGCCCCACGCTCGAGGGTACGAACGTGCAGCTGCTAAAGTAACACAGGATGCCGCCAGGCAATAACATGGACGACATGCTAACCATTCTTCGCTCCGGGATGTGGAGACTCCGATACGAGCTATGCAGAGAAGGCCGCAAGCGCTTCTTCACCGAGTTCCTCCCTCTCCTAGGCGACACCAAAGCCCGAGTCCTAGCAGATCGCGATCTGGATAGCTACTACCTCGTCTATCTTGGCACTCGTCCATCTGCTCGTGGCAAAGGCTACGCGAACAAAGCCGTCAATTTTGTCACGCGCAACGCCGATGCTGAAGGCCGGGCCTGTTATCTGGAGTCCAGCAATGCCGTGAACAGGATGATGTATGGCAAGATGGGGTTTGAAGTGAGGAAAGTGATTTACTTGCAGCGTGCCGATGAGAATGTGGAGCTTGATATCATGGTTCGGGAGCCGGTGCAGGTGAAGGCTGCTCATGGCGGAATTACCAGATTGAACTGACCGAGGGCTTGGACGATCTTTCTTCAGCGGAGCTGTGAGTTGTGTTGCAGTCACTCATTTGTTGCTAGGCGTGATTTAGAGTCCTATCCATAGCACCACGGGGTCGCAATGCTGTCAGTGAGGCCAATGTTGATGAGAGGTGAAAGGATGCTTGTGAAGTCCCACCGAAAATCACGTATGCTTGCTCGGCTCGTGACGAAAAGTCCCTCATTACATGGAACAACCAACGTTACCGTCTCAGATGTCAAAAGTCACTGACTCCCGGACTGACCCGACTAAGCAAGCTCTGACTCACTGATTCTCACCTCACCGTTGTTGTATCAAGCATCCACTGTCAAAGTGTCACCGTCACGCGTCACTGCCAAGCATCGCCGTCAACACAAGTATTTTTGCCAAGAATAGAAGCCTCAACGTCAGAGCTGAAATAAGTACGATAGCACGCCACCATGCCTCTGCTGTAATCGAGAAATTATTTCCAGTATCGACATTGACCACATTGGCTGCATCCAGACATCATGTACGTCCACCCCTGCCGGAAATATGTCACTCACAACACAAGTACCACCAATCGCCATGAGAACCAAACTATTGTCCCATAGAATGTACATGTATTCCACGCAACTGCAAATGCGACACGCTCAAGACCACACATCCTCCTGGTACTGGCTGCTGGCCCTCATGCCCTTCACGATTTCCTCAGCCTTTTGCTTCGACACATCGCGCTTCTCGGAGATGATCTGCGCCAGCACCTCGTTGACCTCACGAGCCATGTTTGCCGCATCACCACAGACATAGAAATATGCTTTCTGCTCAAGCAACTTGTTCACTTCGTCTGCGTGCTCTTTGAGGCGATGCTGCACGTACACTTTGCTCGGGCCCTCTCGTGAAAACGCGGTGATAAGCTCGAAATTGTCGCCCAGATCTTGCTTGTATTTCTGATAGAAGAGTCAGTGTCAGAAGCAGATTTAACAGGGAATTCGCGACGAAACATACCTCCCATTCATCCTCATACAAGAAGTCTTCGCTCGACTTCCGGCAACCGAAGAAGAGAATGGTCTTACCCACGTCCTCGCCATTCTTCGCCAAATGTGCCCGCTCCTGGACAAATCCGCGGAACGGCGCAACACCGGTACCTGGACCAATCATGATGACGGCCCTGGTCGGGTCTGATGGAAGCTTGAAATTCGAGTGCCTGACGTGCACTGGGACGTGAACGCCATCATACTTGTTGCGTGGGCCAGTAATCGCGTAGTTCAGGCCATGAGGATCCGGATTAGGGTCTCCATGCTGCTTCTGCTTGAGTGCTAGAAGGTAGTTGGTCGTGACTCCCTTGACCACATGTGGCGCTCCTGGGGCCTCGAGCGACTCAACCACTGCTGTAACGGAGATCTTGTTCTTCTGGACTAGCGAGCTGGAGGAGATGGAATAGTACCGAGGCTGAATCTTGTGGAGTGCTTCAATGAAAATGGAGAATGGGATGCTCGTCCACTTCTCAACACCAGACTGTGACTCGAGGAACTGTGCAATGTTGTAGTTCTTTACCGCGACTTCCTTCGCAAAGGCCTCCTTATCACTGCCGATCTTGGTCATCTCGGCCTTAATGGATTCGTTTGGTGCGAATGGGGCCAGCTGAGAGACGAATTGACGCGAGACAGGCGCGCAGATCTCCATGTGGTAACGAACGACGGCATCGTACGTCGTCGGTGACGGGAATGGTACCTTTGCGGTGGCATCAAGACCCTTTACGGCAATGACAGTGTGACGCTTCTTAGACAAGCCCAAAATGCTCAAAAATCGGTCGACCTCCTTGCCAGCGTTTGTGGGCCAGACTGCAACGTGGTCACCAGTCTGGTAAGACAAGTTCGAGCCAGAAATGTCAATCTCCATGTGCAAGCAGTTCCTTGTCTCGTCATTGAACAGCTCCCTGGACTCAGCGATGGGCGCAATGTAAGGATTGCTCGCGTTGTACGGGCCCTTGGACTGGCCTTCCAAATGGTTCTTATTTGGCTCGCCAAGGTACACGGTGTCATCGTCCGCATTCAAATCTGATCTCTCTGTGATCTCGTAGACAGGCTCGTACACCGCCTCACGCTCTTCGAGGTTCAACGCGGATGACAACGCAGCCCACATGGGCTCCTTCCAAGCCAAGAAGTCCTCTTCCATGGTGCCAGCGCCATCGTCACCCTCACCAGCATCGCCAACGCGCTTTGCGCCGAGACGGTCCAAGAACTTCGACACGTTGCGGACCATAGAATTGTAATGTTCATATGTGTTGTTTCCGAGCCCGAAAGCGACGTAGTTGAGGTTGCTCAATGGCTTCTCTTCTGCGCCGCCCTTCTCACCGAATGTAACGTCGTCACCACTGAGAAATTCATAGAACTCAACCGCATTGTCCGTTGGCTCACCCTCACCGTACGTCGCCAAGACGAAGAACGCGACTTTGTCCGGCGGAAACTGGTCAAGATTATCATAGTCGTACTCTTCCAGATCCGCGACCATAGTCTTCAACCCGAATCTCGACGAGCCCTCTTTCGCGAGGCGAGAAGCATAGTCCTCAGCGGTGCCGGTCTGCGAGCCGTAGAAAATGACACAGTTCTTGCCTGTCTCCTCCAGCGTCTCCAAGATGTTTCTGCTCTTGCTTGCCTTTGCAGCATGGCCGTTCGCGAACGATGAGGCATATGGGTCCTTTGGTACAGCCCAATATGTGCCTTTTGTGAAGTATGCGATGGTGCCTAGCAGCAGCGCTACCAGGACAACAATGTCCAGCGTGTCTAATTGCGCCATGACTGCTGTTGCCTGTCCTGTCGAAGCTCGCAACGCCCGCAATCAAGCGCGTATTCAAGACCCCACGAAGGTGGAAAAGATTTGATGGTGACAATGACCGGCAAAAGCAGAGATCAGTGTGGCCGGACCAATCTTCGCTCGCTAGGCTGGGATGAGCCGAGTGAGGTGTGTTGATGGTCGTTGACTCAGTGTGTCTCGCTGGACAGCACACCAGCACAACGTGATATCTTTGTGACGAGTCGCGATGCTATCGAGAAGAATCCCTTCCACAGACGGCCGTGCATGTAGAGATGGTGCTTTCGATAAAGTACGGCGGGGCCGGCCTAGAAGAAGCTTAAGCGTCGGGAGACATGCGGTGCACTTGGCAGCCATACACACCGCGTTGTCACATGGGGACGACGGCGAGATGGCAAAAACGCTATTGAGATCAGGGTCATGACGCGACTGCGAAGTGACGCGATAGCAAGTGTGTTACACAATGTAGGCCAAGCATGGCAGTGATGGCTTGCGACACAGACAAGAAACGTAGCCAGTCGGTGCACATTTCACGGCGCAGCACTTGCCACTTTGGGAGTCATCAACTTGACGGTCATGGCATCATGGACCCTTGTTGGCTCGGAACCATTCGCCGCCTTGCGATCAGCACTGATCGCGGCACAATTTCAGCGCTTGAATCATTTCCGGCAGCACATTTCGACGCACGTGACGGTCCCCCGGCGGAGCCTCAATGGCCTGCTCAGCATCACGAAGACCTCGTGATCCACGAAACGAAACGAGAGCGTCGTATGCAGTTCGGAAACGCGAACTCCGACTCGTCGATGAGACATATCCATGCTACCTGGCTCGGGAAGTGCTCGCGAACAGACGCGCACAGCGCCAGCACAAGTACCGCTCCAGCACTACTGAAGAGATCCACACCGCACATTTGATCCTACCGGCGCAAGTCCCTCTCACACCCAGTAGTGACCCAAGTACCAGCCGCGGAGAGAACTTGTTGTGGCGCAGAACGGTTAGACAATTTGGAGATCTTTTCTCCTGGAACCAGCGCGTGTGTACATAGGTCCTGCAGAGGTCTATGCGATGTGCCAATTCATCAATTGCTATCTGACAATATCACTCCTTCTTCTGGCCGTCCAACCCGTTAACGCTGACACCCTCGGGTCTGGAGACGTTCTGCTCCGGGGCCACGCCGTGTGTTATCTGGCTCTTCTCAACAAATGGAGCCCACTCAGAAGAGTCACCGATCTGCTCGTCGAAGAATTGATCAAAATCTAGGCCACGCATCTCAGCTTCGTCGCTCACTCTGAGGTGCAAGCCGGGGATGAATTTGAGAATGAGAAGAAGCAAGCAGCTGACCACGAACGAATAGGAAGAGATGGCAGCGATCTCAGCGAATTGCCTGCCGATCTGAACGCCATTGCCATTCCAGCCACCGCGAGCCGATGTTGCACCGTCCAGAAATGAGATTGCCTCGTCAGCAAAGATACCGGTGAAGAAAGATCCCATCATGCCACCCACGCCATGCAGCTTGAAAACCTCGAGACCGTCATCGACATGGAGCCAGTCATTAAGGTCTTGCAGAAGTGAGCAGACCGCCCCAGTCAGGAATCCTATGAGAGCAGCAGGCCAAACCTGAACGTAACCTGCAGCCGGCGTGATCCCGACGAGACCAGCGATTGCGCCCTCACAAGCACCGACGACGCTGAATTTGCCGCGTGTGCGAATGTAATCAACCAGCACCCACCCGAGGACACCAGTACTGGCTGCCGCGTTGGTGTTGAAAGCAGCGTACATGGCCCTCACCGACGCATTCAGCGCTGAGCCTCCGTTGAAGCCAAACCAACCGAACCAGATCAGGATTGTGCCCAAGAAAACCATTGTGACGTTATGCGGCTTGCCATGACTGCGCTCACCAACATGCTTTCTCTTACCCAAGACCAAGGCGTAAGCCAGGCCAGCCCATCCGGAGGCGATGTGCACAGGCCCACCTCCAGCAAAGTCGAGAGACGGCAGTTTGTAAAGCCAGCCATTGCTGTTCCAAGTCCAGCAGGCAATCGGGCAGTAGACGATGGTCGCCCACAGGAACCCGAAGACTATCGAGGGTATGATGCGACCTCGCTCGAAGGAGCCGCCGATCACGATCTGAACAGTGCAGGCGCAGAACAGCAACTGATAGAGACAGAACACAATCTCCGGGATGACTGCGCTGCCTGGCGACGGAGCTGCTTGCACCTTCATCATGCCGAAATTAGTAAGGTCGCCGATGAATGGACCGGCGGTGCGCGAGTATGCGAGTGAGTAGCCCCAGAACATCCATTGGAAGGTCGTGACGGCCACGACCATGATGGATTGGAAGAGAAGCGAGAGGGAGGATTTGCGACGCGCGAGGCCGCCGTAGAGCAGGCCGATGCCTGGGATGATGAGCCAGACGAGGAAGCCTGAGGTGGTGCGTATGGATATCAATGTGTGCTTTCTAAAGGTCCGACGACCTGTCGTACTCACCGCAAACGATGAGATATGTGTAATGATACTCGAACCCAGAGTACTGGACATTGACATCAACGCCATGGCGCGAATCGCCTCCCCATGGCTCAGACTCGTTGAAGACAGGCTGTCAATCTGGTCAGCCAAATGCGCACTGCATGTGTACCTAGAGTTGTGACTTACAGCCTCCGCCATAGCGTATGTAACGCTCAGATTCCAAACTCGTCCAAGTGGAAAAACAAGGAACTACTGTAGGACCTATACAGGAAGGAGAAAGTGTTGAGACAATGCTGAGGACGTTCGAACAAAGAGACACTCGTACCTCGCTCGCGCGGCGGGCGCACCCTTACGATATGTATACCACTCCCAGACGCCATACTTGGCGCGCCAGCGTGGTCGATACACCGGTGCCCGCCAACCACGACGCGATGCCAATAAATGCCCGTCCTCATTCTCACCAAGCCCTGGCTCCTCCAGGATTGCCTGCCGAACGTCGCGTGGGCAAGGACCTCGCACGCACAAAGAAGAAGCCAGATAGGCCACACAGGCCACATATCTCAGCGTCCCCGGCCCTCACTAATTGAGAGATCCTCGAAACCATCCATGATCCACGCCCCGCTCCCGATTCGTGTGCCGCTATACCACATCCTAGGCGAAGAGACTAGGCCACCTTGGCATCAGCAATCCGTAGCGAAAATCGCAGAGGGTTAGATGACCGCCAGAGAGTCGGCTGCAGGGTATCGCTCTATAGATAACCCGCAAGACTGTTGGGCGAGACAGGGGATCACGGGGTTAAACCAAGTATCTTGGCGGGCTGCAGTCGGAATGCCTCGATAGGCTGTCAGCGGGCTTGGCATTGGGTAATAGCTTTCACAAGCGCAGAAGGAGATGAATGGTCTTACGGTAGGTGTTGTGACGTGCTGCTATGTTTTATTAGTAACTCTGCGCGCACAGGTGCGTCAGCACTCGAGATATCTTCGTTGTGATGCGTACTTCGCAGGGCCAAAATCACGGCCTTGGCCAATTTAAGGAACGTGTACTGTACAAGATTGTCGCCTCCCTACAGATATAGGTGGAAGACGAGCTATGTCTACATGCCGTCTATGCTATGCTCGAATTACTATAGTCACCATGACGCCCTTCACGGTTATACAGCCCGGCAGCATGGCCTCCTGTGGTCGGACGCAGCGGCTGATCTGCTTACCAATCGCTTACGGCAAGCTGCTCATTTACGGCGCCTCCCATTCAGGATTCTAAATCGCAAAGTCAGCAAAGTGTGTATACTGGGGCGGTGCTCAGCCTTCAACTCACCTTCCGCAATATCGTCACACCCTCCATCACGTTCGATAAGCAGATCCATTCCTCATCCTCCAACTCTGCACGCTCACCATGACTCAGCAGCACAGGCGTGCTCTGTGTCTGCCATCCTGTGATGGTCTTGGGCCTACCCGCCTGTCCAACCACATCGACTGCTTGACCGACCCGTACGTTTACCTGCACAGGCTTGAGATCCTCATCGAGCGTGACAAGAAATCTCGGGTGCATTGCGGTGACGAGGAAGTACAGCATGTAATGGTGGTCACCGAGAATGAAGTCCTTGGGATTGCTGACAAGTGACATTGCAGTTGTGAGCAGGCCGGCGGCAGCGACACGAGATAGGACTGTTCGATCGGTGTGGAATGGGCTGATGCTGAGGGTGCCCTTGCCCATATGAACCAGACCTTGCGCGATGCGGACCATGAACAATGCGTTGGCGTCCCGGTGGTAGTATGACGCGAGCTGTCTCAGCAGCTGCGCCAGACGGGCGTTGTTGGTACCGGCACCCAAGATACCCATCGCAAATATAGCGTTGACAGCTACGTCGATGTCATTGTCGTGCGAATATCTTGATAACGTGTCGTAAACCTTCATCTGTGGGTTGCTCGGGCTGATGAGACCCATGGCAAGAGGGACAGCCTTGCGAACGTTGGGTTCGCCATAGTGCATCAAATGTCCGAACTGGCGAAGTACCATATCCTGCCCAATCTCCTCGCCCATCGCGACGAGAGAAAGACCAATTATTGCATAGGCCTGCACCAGCGGGTCGACTTCCTCTTTCTTCTCGCCTTCTTTGCCATCCTCCTTCTTGTCGTCTTCTTTCCTCTTATCGTCCTCATCTTTCTCCTCGACATGCTCATTGCAGATGTGCAGAAGCTGCTGCAATTTGAGCACAGCGCCTGTGCCAGTCCATGCACAGATCTCAGCGAGTACCGACGCCGGCTGAGACATCGGGTGGTCGATGGCCTTAAGTGTCTCCAGAATGACGTCTACTTCCTCTTGCTGCCCGAAGTAGAGCAGCGCAAGGCCGAGCGTCATGAAGCGAGTCCACTTGTTCTTCAGTTGCGATGCGCGATCCTCATCCAAGAAAGTCTGAATGATGGCTTCTGAGACGTCAGACTGCGCAGACCCAACAAATACGAAACCGAGAGCAAGCGCTGCCATGGCTGATACTTGCATGTCCAAGCTGGTTTCCGTCACCATAGGGAGCAGGATCTCGAGCAAATCAGCGCTGTTCGACCCAGCATAGGCGAGACCCAGACCCATGATTCCTGCGACCCTGACAGCAGTGCTCTTTCCGTCCATGTCGCCCAGCAACGCCAGAGTTGGGTCGGAGTCCAACTTGACACCACTGTTCATGATTCCCATGGCCAATGCCGCACCTGCCTTGATCTGCTCTTCAGGTACGTAGGTGTAGTGGTCGATCTTGTCCAATCCCATCTCAACGTCCCACAACATGAGCATGCCCAACGAGGCAGCAGTCGAAATCTGACCCTCCTCCTTGACTTTCCATACCCAGCTGCCCTTGACACCCTCCTCTTTCAACATCAATTTGTCCTCACCAAAGCCCGCATTCACGAAAGCGTTCACGAAGGCTGATGCGAGGTTGTGGCGAGCGGAATCGGTGTTGGTCAGACCTGCGGTCCGCGACGATTCGAGGTGTGACTTATAGATGTCTTCGGGGATCTTGGGATCCAGCACATTGAGTTCGCGTCCCAGGGACTTGTAGTACTCAGGCAGCTTGACGTTATTCAGGCACTCTTGGAGCTCGATATCTTCCGCATCCTCGTCTTCTAGCTCGAGCGGTATCCGTTGACGTGCAAGGATGAAGGCTAGCTGACGCTTCAACGCCTTGTCTGATGTTGCGGAGAAGTCGGATTTCATGAGCTCTATGTCGTTAAGTCTGATGGCAAGCGACATGGCTTGGGTGAGTTGCTTGTACTTCACGTAGATGTCGTGCGCTGTCCGTACGAAGCGGTCGTTGTCGGGGTATGTGAGCAGTGGCACCATCGACACCATGTACAGACACACGCGCGCATATGTGTTCTCGTCCACGAAGCCCTTGATCTCCTCAATTAACTCCAGCTCGGAAAGAATGTCGACCGCGTCTGCCTCTGCGTTGTGCGACAAGAAGAATGGTACCAACGTCCGCACCAAGCGAGTGAGCTCTTCTGTGTCCTTCTCTTCGTCTAGTCTCTGCTGGTACTCTTGTCCAATCTCCAGCGCCAAATGCCGCATGTACTCGTGACCCCAAGAACCAATCTCTGTGCTTGGCGCAAGCAGGCGGTATTTCAGAGTATCTCTTCGGTCCTCATCATCCGAATATGTCATGCCCAGGACCGAAAGCGTATCTGCCAGACTGTCCTTGTCTGCGCCCTTTGACCATCGTTCGTAGGCTTCGACAAGCTTCTCGTAATGCGGCCTGAGAAACTTGAGCGGCTTAGGCACAGCCGTCATCGAAGATGTGGAGGTCTTGATGCTGGTCTTGATGGCCTCCAATGCCGGCTTGTACAGGAATTCGTCGTTCTCTGTGAGCCGCTCCACCAGCATATCCAGCTCATCCTTTAGCTTCTGGTCCTCCTCACTCAGCTCTTCTGCGGGCAGGTCAAGGTCGCCGTCCTTCTTCGCGTCCTTTGCATCTTTGCCATCTTTTGCCGTACCGTTCACACCATTTGGTTGCTTCTCGTTGGCCTTGCCTTTGCCCTTGTCCTGCACCGCCTTCTCGTCCCTCGCCATGCTTCTCAATCAACCAAGGCGGACGTCCGCTCTATTAATGCGCGGTGATCCTTCTGACTGCGCGCCGTCCTGAGTGCCGAAACTAATACTTGTGATGGATCGCACAACGACGAGGTCGATGGGATGTCTCTGATATGGCGTTGGCGAGCGTTTCTCGATGCTTGATGTCGTGTGCTGCAAGCGAGGCGGCGACCTGCACGAGAAACCACCGCACCGCCAAAGCTTCGGTCCACTCCGCGAACTTCAACGTGGAAGCTTTAAATCCCAGTTTTCCATATGCTACTCCCTCCATACATGTACCATCAACATTCATATTCTGGTCTGCTCAGGCGATCCCGGAAATATCCTCAATTACCAGTCTGGTCGCATAGCCGCCATGAAGTTGGACATCAAGGCCATCCGCTATCTCACGTCTGAGGACTGGCGAGTTCTTCAGGCCGTACGTACCGCATGATCCTTCACCGGAACACATTGGCTGACCGTCGCTGACAGGCCGCTGCAGGTTGAGCAAGGCAGTAAGAACCACGAACTCGTGCCTACACCACTCATACAACAGATCGCTGGTCTAAGAGGTGGCAGTGGAGTGCACAGATGCATATCCAATCTTGCAAAAGTCGGGCTGATCGCCAAGGTCAAGAATGCCAAATGTAAGTGCACAATCATGCGCGGGACGTCTTTTGAGCCTCATTCCTGATCTTTTCGATTAGATGACGGATACAGACTGACATACGGCGGGCTCGACTACCTTGCCCTCAACACCCACCGCAAGAGCAATGCAATCTTCTCGCTTGGCAACCAGATTGGTGTCGGTAAGGAGTCAGACATCTACATCACTGCATCGCCGGATGGCCGACAGCAAGTCCTCAAACTCCACAGACTGGGTCGCATTTCTTTTCGGACGGTCAAGACGAACAGAGACTATTTGAGGAAGAGGAGTACCGGATCATGGATGTACCTGTCAAGGCTGGCTGCGCACAAGGAGCATGCATTCATGCGCGTGTTGCATCGGGAAGGCTTCCCAGTCCCAGAGCCGGTGGCATGGTCAAGGCATACGGTGGTGATGGAGTTCATCGACAGCTTTCCGCTGCGCATGGTCGAGGAGGTCGCAAACCCCGGCAAGCTTTACGCAGAACTAATGGATCTCATCGTCAAGCTGGCACATCGAGGACTGATTCACGGCGATTTTAACGAGTTCAACATCCTTATCAAGGAGATTCCTGAAGAGAGGACCGGTAAAGCCAAGGTGCAACCGATTCTGATCGATTTCCCGCAAACCATATCCACCAATCATGCGAACGCAGAGTATTACTTTGATCGGGACGTGGCATGCATCAAGCGATACTTTCAGCGACGATTCAAGTATGTTTCTGACGAGCCCGGACCGTACTTCAGAGACGCCTTGAGAGGCGCAGATGTTGAGGGCAGATTAGATGTTGAGGTTGAGGCGAGTGGTTTCAGCAAGAAAATGGCGAAGGAGCTGGATCGGTATGTCGAGGTTGTTGGTGGGGACCAAGAGGAGAGCGAAGCTGCGAGTGCTGCGAACGGTGTGCCTGAGCGTGCTGCGGACGGCCAAGCGAGCGAGGAAGATGCTCCGGACGACGGACAGGGAGAGGAGGAGGAGGATGACTTTGGTCAGGAGCATGCGCGGTCAAACTCGCAGACCGACGATCAGATCCTTGCAGAGCAAATTACCAGCCTATCTGTGGAGGGCTACTTTGCAGTTAAGCCAGTGAAGCCTTCGGACTACGGTCTGATGCCGCTAGATCTTGGTGGTCTGCAATCAAATGCTGGTGCTGTATCGGAGAAGGTCAGGACGAACAAAAAGACGACCGGCTGGTCTATATGATAGTCTCAAGGGATGCTCCAGACACGCGACAGTGAAGATGGTGGGTGGTCCTGCAATGCATTTACGAGTCCAGTGAGTATGTGCAAACCAGTAATCGGAATGACCGCTCATCGCCGCTTCGCCCCTGGTCCCTTGATGTCCTGATCTGTTGTAGGACCAGAGCGGATGGATCGAACAAAACACGAATGGCCAGACGCGGTCATCAGACAGCTTCGGCCTCACAAAACCGTCCCATTATTTCCGCCGTTTGATATTGACGTGTAGTGACCTCAAAATACGCAGGCACGGACCCCCGGGAGAATTGTCGGCTGCTCGGCGTTTCCATGCATGGCCGCACACAGATCAATTTTGGACGCAACATTGAAAACATTGAACATACATCCCAACATCAGCTAGACATATTCGCAACGATCGCTGGACAGCTTCGAGAATCCCTGAACACGATAGACAAGTTCCCATCATGGCGCACCGCTTCGAGTGCGACAGCGGCACATTGAAGCACATTTACTTCTTCTTGCCGCCTCCACCACTGTCTCTCGCAGTCGACTCGATCCTGGAGCTACCATCAGAGAACGCAAGCGCGATGTCATCCCCAGTCAGACAGGATAGTGTTCTGTCACGTCGCTCGGAGACCGGCAGCGACAACGGCAGTAACAGCGACTCCAGGTCAACGACCAACAGTGCATCCTCCTCTAGCGCGAGACTGAATCCGTTGGCGCAAGATTTCGTGCCGTCACCGGAGAAGAACATCCTCAACAGGAAGACCTCACGCGAATTCAAGAAGCATTCGAAGTCGAAGATCAAGACCGAAGTGCGCGCCACTGAGGACAAGGGCGCCGGGACTTTTGCCACTCGATTCATCACACCTGGCACCTGCATCCTTCGAGAAGAGCCCCTGATGGTCATCAAAGGTGGCAACTTCATATCAAAAGTGTATCCTGCCTATTGTCAGCTCAGTGCTGAAGCGCGCGCTAAATTCGATCGCCTGCACTGCTTCAAGCGGGACGATTATGAGCAGGCTGCTCGCATGCACCTGCTCGGTGCTGGTGAGGAGATGGTGCGAGATGTTGATGCATTCATTAGTGAGCAAGTGAGAGTTATGTCAACATTCGCATGCAACGTATTCGGCATGAGCGGACTTGGGTAAGCTTTACTCTGCTTGATATTAGCCCCGTTTAGGTGCTGACGAGTCGCATAGTCAAGGCATTTGCTACAATGCATCGCGCTTCAACCACTCATGCCGACCGAATGCCCATCACTCCTACAATCCGAACATGGGGAAGGAGGTCATCTACGCCATTCGCGACATCCAACCTGGCGAGGAGATTTGCTTGAACTACCTCGGCGGCGCCGCATCTTACCAATCCTCCGAGGAGCGCCGTGACAGGCTGATGAGAGATTATGGATTCTACTGCACCTGTTCTGCCTGCATGGAGCCTTCCGATAGCCAGTCAAATGGAATGCGCGGCTTGCTCAACGTGCTGGTCGCCGGCTATAGCTCGTATCTCAGCGGCGAAGAGACCTGGGCCCCACGTCCAGCCATTCCTGATGATGCTGCGTCTGCACTGGCGATATGCGAGGAAATGATCTGTTGTTTTTTGACCGAGGGTCTCAACTACATGGAGTTGGCTAAGGCCTACCGGTCCGCTTCAATTGAAGCCTCGAATCTAGACAACCCGGAGAAGGCGTTCGAGTATGCTGGTCGCGAGGCAGAGGTTGAGCGCACCTGTCTTGGCGAACGGATTGAGGATCTTGTCAGGTGCGGCTCTGCGACTAGCTGCTGGATCGAGAAGCTGAAGCAGCAGTTCGGTGGCGCTGAGTATGGAGGTCATGGTCCCAATAGGATTCCGAACCGTTCCAACAAGAAGAAGAAGAACGACACCAAGAAGAAGAAGGCATCGAAGTCGAAGATGGAGAAGCAGGCGAAGCAAGCAGCAGAGGCGGCAGCAGTGAGGGAATCCAAGAGAATTGAGCAGGAGAAGTGGAAGGAGGAGCAGGAGAAGAAGAGGGAGGAGCTGAGGAGGAAGAGGGAGTATGATGCCACATTTCCTGCTTTGACGGCTTGAATCGAAGTGTACGTGGTCTGATGATGGCTTTCCGTGGTTAACATGCATGTGATGCGATGCGAGACTGTCATTAAGCATCTTAGCGAGGCGTTGGTTGGCTGCATTGTGGTTCGGGTTTGGTACAGCATGACACGGGATTGTGTAAAACGTTGCGTCGCATTGCGGTATGGTTCATTCAGAAGAGCATGATGGGCATGTATGAGTATACGGAACGGCAAACGGCATAGATTGTGATGATGGCCAAAGTTGAGTTTGACAGAAATCGCGCGGCAAGCCTGCGGATTGCTAGTATTGGAGTATCTCGCCTCCGATCAGGTCAGGATCACTGACGAGAGTGAGTCGCAGTACCGGCCAGGCCTGATGCTGCCGAGTCCTGGTGTGCCTTCGGCAGGCAATATTTCCATTGCGAACACTAGGCTACATGAGCAATGGATCATGTGATCCTCAGGGTATCGACATGCTTCGTCACATTGCGGAGGTTGATGAGGACATTACTATCTAAACGTGGTCAATTGAGCCTTGCAGCCCTGTGCCGATGCGGTTGACTGATTTCAAGTCTGAGCATTACACTGCAATGGCACCTCCAGCGATTCCTCCGCGCAGGCCGATCCTTGATGAGCGAATGTGATGATCCATTATTCTTAGGTCGTGCCATAGCTTATTGCTCCTTCCTGGACAGTACAGTTTGTTGTTGGTGTTCTAGATTCAGAGCTGAGAGGAGATCATGAAGTCAACTCTCTTCCGAACCCATCTCTGTTCTGCGCAAGCACGACGGGAAGACGAAGGCAGTCGCGAGTCTCGCCTGTAGCAGGATCTCACTCAGTAGTGATTCTACAGTCAACCATGCATCCAGTCCTCCGGTTGATGGCAAGCGTCAGCACATGGCGCGCAGGGTCAGACATTGCGAGCAGCCAACAGCATCATTGTTGACGTGGGCAAGTCAAGGGTGTCAACAAGTAGTCAACCTGACAGCCTGCAGGCAGACCTGTCACAGAGCAGTCAGCCATATCAATCGGTGAAACGGCTGATTGACTGATGTTGCCTCTCGTAGCATAAGGTGCGACGCAGGTCTTGCCTATGAGGGTGGGCAGCACGCCGTATGTGGACTGTGTCTCAGACTCTCAGCAGTGGTCTGGGTCATCGGCTGAGCATTGGGAGCGAGATGGCCAACGTCTTCCTGTGAAATTTCATTCCGACGGAGCGACCAGAGGCACAATCCTGCCTAGACTTTTGGGAACGTGAACGTGGTCGCAAGACGAAAAGAGAGAGAGAGAGAGAGAGAGAGAGAGAGACAAGGAAGTTATTCTGGATGCAGCGAAGTGCAGGGCGAAACTTGACTCGACGATTCAGGTAAACCGGTGACTGACCGGTCAAGACTGCACGACATGCAATGGATCCCCCTCTCAGATAATGACACGGGCCCGTCTGCCGCATCATGCCAACACGCACGCCAAGCCGCACGCCGCTCCTTCAAGCATTGCTTCCGCCCGCCACGAGCTCGCCAGAAGCCCGCTCTCGACCAATGATCGTGTAGCACTCTCCATATCGCGGCGCCTAAATCTAGTCAATTGGACCAAGCGACGGGCGTTCAGGATTCAACGTCCAATCACGACAGCGCACTTCCACTGACAAGGATCCTCCGGCTCAATCACTCACTGCTTGGGAGCTTCACCGATGCTGAATCGTGGAAGACCAACCTGGTCTCTAGTAGCCCCATCTAGACACCCATTTCGCCTGCGGTAGTGGCTCCATATGTTTGACTCGACGACAATCATCGCGATGCAGACAAGTGTTAGCTAGCATTCTTCACGTGCCACTCCACTGATTATCGGAGCGACGAAGTGTGCAGACCGTCAAAGCATAGTCATGTCGAACGGCTTAGTAATGACATTGACGTGGTGTATGGCAAGTCTCGGCGCGTCTAGCCCAGTCCAGCTTCCCTAGACTTGTGGATTGTGTCGCCATGAGCAGCAAAACAGCAGTTTGAATGTAGTGACCGAGCCCGACGCCTCTTCATCGTCTACTTCGTTGGTCCAGACAGTGCAACCATAATATCAAATTGCCTACAACGCCGCGCCATGTCATGCGCCGAACCTATACTGGCAAGCACATCGAATCCACCAAACGCAGTGATCCCTCTAAACCACCAAAACTGTTCACTCCTCATTGTGCGGAGCAGGTCTCGCTGGGGAAAGCAATGTGGGCGTCGTGACGAGGACGTGGACTCAGCCCAGTGTGAGATCTAAACATCCAGCTCGGCGATACAAAGGGTCATCATAAAGCAGTTGCAGTGGCAGCGTTCGAAGCTCTTCGGAGCCTGCTGCGCTTTCTGAACTCCAGTCTCCTCGGGCAGCTGTCGTCAACATGCCTTCGGAGGGTGTCTTTTCTGGAGAAAGAGGTTTTGCAAAGAGGGCAAACGTGGTTGCGTTGTTTGAGGTGAACCTAGGAACATCAGCTTGGTCAACTCGAAGGGAGCGGCATGACGTACACTTTGTTCGTGACGCCAAAGGTCTGTTCGCCTCACGAATCGCTTGTCACAACTGTCGTACATGCAAGCGTAAGGCTGACTCCTGTGTGGGTCGTGTGTTTCCATATGCGCCCTTAGGTTGTAGCTACGTTGAAAGAGCTTTCCACACTGATCGCAGGCACAGCTTGCAGTCTCTGGCTTAGTGTATCCTCGCTTCTGACGATCTCCGCATATATCTTCCAGCAATGAGTCTGGGGAATCGCTCCGACGAGGGAGGGCATGGGCATGACGTCCCCTGAGGTCTGGCTTCGTGTCCTGATTGCCGGATTGAAATGTGCCGTCAAAAGAGGGGGCTAGAGATGTTGGATAACGCCCTGATATCGATGGCTCAGTATTTCTGAACAAATCTCCAGGGTTGACAGAGAAAGAATTGTCTCCAGCGCCTATCCAGGGCAGCGCCCGCATGCCATCCTCGGGCTGGTCTAAGGACGGCTCGAGCTTGATGCATGGTGACCCAGCGGTCACATAGCCCTCAGAAAACGCGCACGGAGAACATGATACAGAGGCATAGGAGCTAGCGCTGTACGTGGACATGCTCGGGGAGTCATCGTACTCTAGGATAGAAGGGGTCGCTGCCGGGTGACTGTGGCTCCATAATGCGCTAGGCATTACTGTCGATGGTGATGTATAGCTTTGATCATAGAAGTCATGTCGACTAGTTTGCGCCCTCGCCCCAGGCCTAGCAATGTAATCTGAGGGCCATGCGCAAGGGAGGCTGATGGGTCGCGAGTCAATTCTGCTGTGATCGATCTGGTTCTTCGAGACCATTTCCGGCATTGAGACCAGGCCAAGGCCGCGGGGTACTGAGATAGTAGAAGCGTAGGAAGTAGGCAGCAGCATCCCAACCGTTTCTTGGTCCTGGCCGGCGAATGGTCTGAAGAGATATTCTCGAGATGCAGAAGTAGAAAGTGTCTGCATGGAGCCTGCCCGTTGTGCCATTGCTGCACGCAGCTTCTCAGGATCTAGGTGAATCGTCGGAGTTAACACGCCTTAATCAGAAGTCAAACGTTCGTAGCTCACCAGGACTGGGGAAATAGCTCATGATTGTGATACACGTTGGTCATCTGTGGCCCGGGAGTCCGTCGGGACTCTATCATTGATATACCGATGGCGAGGCGTCATGTACGTGATTGCTCATGTACGTCAGGGATGCTGCTTGTTGAACCAAAATTATGCAAGGCAGTGTTGAGATAGCAGCGCGGTTATTCATGAGTTCTGAGAAGTGAAGGCCAATATCCCGATACGCTAGAAAGAACTATGCTGCCAAACCAGAACCGCAAAGTAGCGGACGCTGCAGGAGGCTGCAGCGGAAAGCGTCAAGGGTCAACTGATGACTAGACCTTGTTCAAATGTTGTAACATCGTCGCTTGCCGGATGCGACCAACCCATAACGCCTGTCCAGCAGGAGTGGCGAAGGAGCAATACCGTGCGAAGCCAGGCAGACACAGCCTAGGTTTGGGCAGGCTATGCAAGTCCCGCCGCTTGATCCATCTCGGAAAAAGCTGACCCTGCTC
Source organism: Teratosphaeria epicoccoides (assembly GCA_021401465.1). Lineage (NCBI taxonomy): Eukaryota > Fungi > Ascomycota > Dothideomycetes > Mycosphaerellales > Teratosphaeriaceae > Teratosphaeria > Teratosphaeria epicoccoides. The sequence continues at coordinate 100,405 of JADDMT010000017.1, forward strand.
GGCTTCGAAGTCGTCGGGCGCGCTTGCGTAAGTTGATGAAAAGTCCCCATGGTGTGGTAACCTACAGCCACGCGCCATGTCCGTGTTGCCATCCCATGCCTTAGTGCCGGGCTAGCTGGGACGATGCTGGTTGACCGCGCTTGTGCGGAGTCTATTGCGAGTGTGGGGCACAGCTGATGCATCTGGCCCCCAATGCCCTATCGCACCACTCCACCGCGGAATTTTAAACCGCCAGAATGTTGGTGATCAAATGTTCGTAGACTCTCTTTGCACTGCCTTTTGATGATAGCAGATTATCGGTGCAATGGCTTTTGTTTGATAGCAGGTCATTGTCGGAGATCTTCCCTCATGGATCTCAGCTCCATTCTCAAGTCATCCACCGCTCGGTGCAGGTTTTCCAGTGGCTCGAGTGCCGCAGTAGGTTCCTTCAGCGGCTTGCTCCCGGAATCTGAGGCGCACCGCGCTTGCATAGCCAATAGAGACTCAGCCCGCGGCGGTGCAGCATGCACTGACAATGGGCGGCGGAGGTGCGTTGGTGTGCCCTTGCCGTATCTGGTTGGGCGCAAGAGTCCGTATGAAGGCCTGGTCCTGGGACGATCCCTTAATCTAGCCGCTAGAAGCTCATATGCCATGATAACCCCTACCAAAGGAGCATGGGTTGCCTTCAGCAGCACGATGCGTATCTGCCTCAACTTAGCGGCGGACAAGATCAACCTGAGAGGCCGCAAAAGTAATGGAAGAAGATTGCTGCATTCGATGATCAGCCAACGTCCAATTGGGATGGATGTTGTCAGTAATGCGACGACATGCCCCACATGGCAGGCCAACTAGGACCAATGTCTTCGACAGAAATGGTTGTGTACGATTGGCCTGGGATCAACGTCGCAAGGGGAATCGGCTGCAGTCCCACGCTAGGCCGACCTTGTTGCGTTTAGGTCAGTGCTGCCTCAGGGGCACGGCAATTTTTAGCCAAGATCAATGCGCAGCCGAGTCGCCGCAGTGGTCATATTTTGGTGCGTTGTAACCGGTGGGACTTACAGTGGACAGACAAAATATGTCAAGCGGTTGGACGTGGAGGCCTCGAGGACGTAGACCGAGTATACTGCCATGTCTGCAAGCACAGCCATCAGCAACACTGCCACCGACTGCACAGCCAAGCTTGTCCGGACTTACACTCTTCTCTTGCATGATCGATCACCTAAGCAAATACGTCAGCCAATCGATGGGAATTGGGCGCTTAGTGAGACATCTACTATACCTTTGTAAGGCTGTTACTGAGTAAGGCGATCAAGGACGTCAGTAGCAGTATGTTCGTCATGCATACGAAGATGAACATCAACGGTGGTCCAAGAATAGGGGATACCTATTCTCGAGTCAGAAGCGGTTTTGCGACTTGTGGCTTTGCAAGAGTGGGCCCGGCCCATACCTGCTCGGCAATGTCCTGCACAGTCGTCAGCCCACGTAGACACTTTTGATCTGCAGAGTACTCACAAAGCCAAGGTAAGACGATCCAAAGAATACTTTGATCAAGATCCAATTCATCTCGCCTTAAAATGTTCAATGTCAGTCTCGTGCACCTGCTTCGCGAAAGTCGACCTGTTGGCCAAAATTAGGACGGCATCGTCAGGCCCAATGACGCCTGAAGGAGAGGCTCGATGTATCTTCGAACGTACCTGAGGGTCTTTGTTAGCAAGTCAGTCAATAGCTGATGATCGAGGTCCGCGACGATCGTCCTAGTCAAGCAATTGACGGACAGTGAGGCTTTGATAGCTGTCTGACAGATTGACAGAGCCGTCAAACATCAAGCTCGAAGTGTCCTGAGGGAAGGAGTCACGTCGCTGCTTACCAACACTAAATGTACCCCTTGCTAGGAAAGCAAAGGTTGTATCGAAGCCAACATAGAGGATGGCAACCAGGCCCAGGAACTTTACGAAATCCTTAGTCTGTACTCGTCAGCTACTGGGTGCACCCAGAGAGCGTGCTTGCAGCATCGACTCACCATTGCCTTGAGACAAGGCAGCAAAGTTCCAAAGTAAGGATGCAGACTTAACACCGAGCAAATGCTGCATGCTCGTTAGTCCATGATCGGACAAATCCATCCTCACAAATCGTACCGTGGAACCAAGAACAGTGCTTCTATCGACAGGATATCGAAAGCGGTGTCAGTGAGCTTGACGTTCTTCCTCAAGAGCCCGATGACCCTCACGGTGAAGAACGCGACGCCAGTTGCGATGATGCCAAGATCCCAGATACTCCAGAAGTCCTTGGCATAGAATGCTGAACCGGCATCCCAATACTCCGCAAGCTCTGACGACGCTTGTCAGCAAAGATGAATCGGCATTCATGACAGGGGCACCCACCATTGTACGAGAATGCTGCAAGCCAAATGTACAACATGTACTCGGCACCTGCCATGTGATAGACAGGCTTTTGGACGAGCACTATGTAGTAGAAAGCGAGGAACGCCGCGAAGAAGAGCACTTCGAACATCTTTCCCGAGAATCAGTGGCTGCGCTCTGGGAAGATTGCTGGTGGGTTGCCATGCGTACCTTGAGGTAAAGTGGCACACGTAGCCCTGTTTGCCGGCAACATCAGTACCTGATTGGAGGTGCACAGGAGAGCAAATCACTCACCGACAAAAGGGATCTGATCTGGCCTTGCTGTAGAGCTTTGCCTCTTTCTTGGAGTGCGCGCTTAAAGTCTCCCAGAACACGATGTCTCCGTTCCAGATCCCGTCAATGATCCGCTGGATCGCCTTCTGGCTCAGGAACTTCTTGGCATCAACGACCGCAGCAATCTCCAAGGCATTCAGACTGGCAAAGCTGGAGGCAAAGCAGGTCTCATCTTGTGATCTCGAAGCTGATGGATCTTCGTCGTAGAAACTGGCGTCAAGGGCCTCGGCTCCCTCGTCCAGCAGGGGCGTCTCCTCCGTGCCGTCAAGATCTGGATTGCCATACTCCTGCACCGGAGACTGTAAGTGCTCTGTCCGCGGCACCGCCGGCAGCTCGTTGCACAACGCGTCGATGGCCTCGCGCTCGGTGAGATGCGTGACAAAGCGCCACGCCGTCACTTCACAAGCAAGTGCCCGCGTCGCACTCAGACCGCGATCGTCATCGGCCTCAAGGACAGTGAAGTGCCATTTCAGTGCTCTGCAGGCCGTCAGCCGCAGAATCGAAGACCTTAGGCGCCAGTAAGCGCGAACAGCAAAGCTGAGACCAGAGCCGGATGGCTGACATGGTCCACGAGATACTGGACCAGCGGTTTGAGCTGCTTCGGGTAGACAGCCTTTCTCAACTCCTCGAAGGTCTGAGGCGCATCAAAGTGATCCACGAAATACTGACTGCGCGGCACTCACGTCGTCAGAGACTAAGGCGCGCGGTAGATTGATGGAGAGGTACCTCAGCTTGCGGACCAGGGTGTCAAAATCCTCCCGCCCGTCGATCTCAGGCACTGTGACATTATCATCGCGATGGCGCATGTTGACGGTCACCCCTGCATCGGCACTCGTTCGCTTGTCAGCATTGGTATGTAGCACTGGACATGTACCGTGCGGCGGAGGGTGTTGTTTTACTACACGCGACGCCGCCGGCCCGTGATGCACGTCGCTAAGCTGGCGTCTAGTTCCGTGCCGTCGCGCTTGCAATGAGCGCGGTCAAACCCAATCAGCTTGAGTCTGGGCACAGCGCACCCGATGCGGATAAATGACTCACGCGATTAGCATTGATTGATCGACGTATGTGATGTGGTTGACCAAGTGCTGGCGTTGATCTCATTATTGACTGAGATTTTAACCAAATTTTGATATCGTTGACTGTTACGATTACCAAATTGATGCCGTTGATTTTGCTGATGAAAAGGCCGAATGCGATCACTGCATGAATACCAATCAACCTTGCACGTTATAATCTCGGCGGTCTTTTGTTGAAGCAACTCGTCGGGCGAACGATATGATTGACTGCTTGACAGGTCGAGAGTGTCCAGAACACATTCAACCCACAGCCAAGCGCATCATCGCCCCTACCGGCGCGTTACCGCTTCGACCAGCCAATCGACCATCATCGAGCTCGTCAAAAATGTCATCTGGATTGATCGATCAACGAATGGATCGACTGCCACAACCACGGCATCGTTCTAAGTCCACTGCGACCATTCCAACCCACCCCTATACTGATACCCCGTCTGCGGCCCCTCCGCAGCAATCAGATACCCATTCTCACACCTCTCATACTCAACCTTAATCTGCTGCTGATAAAACTTGTCATACCGACTCTGCAACGCATCATGCAAACTCCCCACATCTCCCACCGGATGCAGCACCGCCCAAGGCCTAGCACACGTCTCGCCTTTACAGGACTTCATGACCATCATCAACGCATCGAGACGGCTCATCAGGCTGTTCAGTTCTGGGTGCAGGAGGGGGTCTCTGCGATTTTGAGCTGCGAAATTATCATAGAGTTGTAATGTGAGGCCTTCGCTGGTTGGTATGTAGAGGTTTCGCAACTGGCCCGGATCCTTCTCGAGGTCGTAGAGCTCGTGTTCACCGCTACACCACACGGAGTAGTACAAGTCGTAACCCGAAGCCTTCACGCGGATCTGCAAACAATCGTCAAAATCAATCCGTGCCTCACAAACGGTTCCAGGGATCAGTATACTCACTGCTTTGTACGTATTATTCCAGAGCACAGTCAATCCTTTTCCGTCTAGAATCATCGGGGTTAGCGCAGATCATATCTGCATCCTCCTCGACAGGCTGACTTGCCGAATCCGCCGTAGTAACCTTCCGCGAGCGCCATGCCTGTGATGGGAAAAGTCAGCACTGCCATCAACGACACGCTGCCACCTCGAGCTTGCCAAATGCCGCACTTACCCCAATACTCAACAGCGACATGCTCTATCCTCGCCACCCTCACTGTCTCCTCCTCAGCGTATGGGATAGGCGCCCCATCGAATTCCTCTCGAAGCTCAATTCCCGCCATCTCAAATATGGTAGGCACAAGATCAATGTGCGTGGTAACGCTCTCCTCCACTCGGCCCTTCGGCACGCCAGGTCCACGAATATACAGAGGCACCCTGATATCCTCCTCGAACCCAGTTTCTTTGCCAGGCGGTAATCGGTGCTGGCCGACGTGAAAGCCATTGTCAGAGGAGTAGATGACATACGTATCTTGCAAAACGCCAGCCTTGTCAAGCTGCTGGATGATCTGCTCAACCAGCTCGTCCACCCCCTGTAACGATCGTAGGCGTTGGCGGTAGAAGTGGTCCAAGAACTCAACCGTGCTGTCATTCAGACGCGGCAGGTCGGCGATGTAATTCACGCCGCTGGGCATCTGAGGGTTGAAATTTGCAGATCGAGGGACTCGGACATCCTCAAAGAGATTTTGATGCTGGGGCAATGGCAAAGGCTCGGTAAAGATTGCCTGTCCAGTGATATCGAGATTCGAATGTGGAGCCACAGGAGCAATGCCCAGAAAGAAGGGTCGATCAGATGCCAGCGCCTCCTCAAGCAGCTCAGCAGCATGCGTCTGGGTCAGTACCGTAGTATGCAGGTTATGATGCTCGACCGGCTTCTCGTGCCCTTTTTGAGATATCGGATTCAGATACGCATACGTGCCGGGATCGAGCAAGAATTGATTGTTGGTCCAGCCAGCCAGGTGCGGCGAAGCATAATTGTGTATGTCATGCGAATTAAACATTTTTCCCGCATAGAACGTCGCATATCCAGCCTCCTGAAGCCAGATAGGCAGGTATGCCTCATTGTGGCCTTCGGAGATGAATTTTGGGTAGCCGCCTTCACCTTTCGTCAGTCCGAGGAACCACAGATCGGCCGGCTATGGCACAGACTGACCATAGGGCGGATGCACATCCGTGACATTAGTGTTATGCGGGTACTTCCCCGTCCACAGTGACACCCTCGCAGGACAGCAGATCGCCGTCGTCGTGAAGTGGTTCTTGAACTGCGTGCCTTGCTCTGCCAAATGCTTCTGCAGCCGCGGCATGTACGCGGTAGATTCTAGGACCTCATCTTGATCATCCGACAAAATGAAGACTATATTCCTCGGCTTTGATGAGGATGATGATGATGTCCTGGGCAGCTGGAGGGGCGTCTGCGGTTGGCCATCGTATGCTGCGGAGGTCGAGAGTCGGAGCGCAAGCAAGCTCAACACGGCGACGATAGAGTGCTGACCCTGAAACTTCATGCTTCAACATGAGTGAAACCCAACATTGTTCTTGTGGTTGCCCAGCGTCCTCGCTGCGTGATGTGAGAGTGTATACCAGTTTTCATGGGTCATATCCCTGCAGCCACCTGCATGGCGCCTTGCTACGGACGCATCTCACACCACATTTTCTCAGCGAAGCAATGATGTGGACTGGCTTGAGTCTCGATCAAAATCGTGTCGGACTTTACGTCGACAATGACGGCACACCATGCAGCTGATCAAGTGCAAAATGGCAGACGAAGATGCGTTGGTACATTGCGCATATGCTGAGAGCAAATATCATGCTTAGACACCGCCTCTGCTTTCCAAAATTTGCTTCCCATTCACTTCGTCAATGTCTGGTCGAAAACCCAAGATACATGAGTAGGCAACACGACCAGATGTTTAAGACAGTTTCCTAATTGAACTTCTCGGCCTATGATACATATCTACGGCTCGGTGTAGGTGCAATACAAAAGAAATCTTCCACTTCCAACGCGTCTAACTGAACCATCGTCTTGGCCCAACACTTTCCTCCCTCCTCTGGATACTCGGGCCCGGCGCCGCGTCATGGTTCGACAGCGGACCCGTGCAGCTCGTACTGCTCACACCACCAATGCTGTGAAAATACGGCACATTGTCAGGCGGATTGTATAGCGGGTCTGGAGGCGAATGTGGCTGCGCCCAGCCAGCACCCTGCTTCTTGCTGCGGGAAGACTCCGGGCGACCTGACGATGAGGAATCGCCGGAATTGCGGTTATTGAGCCAGCTCGAACCGCCGGTGCCCTAATGGAAAAATGTTGTTAGAGATTGCGAATTGATGACTGAAAGGTAGCGCAGAGACAGGACCTACCTGAACGCCACCCTGCTGGTACTTCGCCTTACCCGCCTGCTGCAACTCATCCCGCGAAGCTGCGCGAGATGTGCTAGAACTTCTCTGGTGCTCCTGCTGCTGTTGCTGGGGACCACTAGCCGGTGAAGGAGTTTGCTGTGGCTTCTGGGCTGCGCCAACCGAAATGCCGCTGTCGGCACGGCTGTAGTCGCCAGAAGAGTCGGACTGCATACCGCCGTCGGACTGCCTTGTCGCGGAAGGCTCACGATTGCTGTTGCTGCTGTTTCCGCTATTGCTACTGGCCAGCGGCTGACCGCCGTAGCTGCTGATGCTGGAGCCATTGATGGTAAACTGAGGGTTCCCACGTCCATTGTTGTGGATGTTCTCGGGCGCAGACGATCCCTGAGAGGCATCGTAAGAGTTGGAGCTTACACCATTGGGACCCTGGGCTTGATTACCGTGAGGCGGGTCGCGATTTGCCGGGCGACCGGTGGTTGACTGTTGCATATATTGGTCGTTCAGCGTTGAGCTAGATCGTGCATTCTCGTAGACGCTAGACGCCGAACCAGTGGGCGAATTGGACGGGCTGGGGATGACACCGAGCTTCTTAGTAGTAGACTGCGGCGCGTTGTTAGAACTAGATTGTTGTTGACCCGGCTCAGGCCAGTCATTGTGGCGTGCGGCCGAATTGCTGGTGGCGGGTCGGCTTAGGAATGGTGCCACGGATCGGGACGTACTTTGGTTAGGCGCTTGTGACTGAGGTCGTCGTAAGCTACCGGACGATGGTTGGTCGTTGTGCTGTGGTAGCGGCTTCGATTGGTTGTAGGCGTTTTGTGAAGTCGGTTTAGGTGAGAAAGATGTGCGGGTTTGAGTGCCGTTGTGTGTATTTGATTTGGAGTCACTCGGCGGAAGGCCATCCTGATCATGATGTTCTGTCTTGCTTCCGGTCTTCTTCCGCTGATGGCCAGATCGACTCTTTCCCCGTCCCGTACGCTTCGTGCGAGTGGTGGTAGTCGTCGTCTTGGTCGTTGTTGTGGTCGTGACAGTCTTGACGTATTCGCCGGTGTCACTGTCGTATTCGATCTGCTCGTCAACATCGACATCCTCGTCGACATTGTCCGCCGGGCTGCGCTGAGCGTGTCTCTTATTGTTACCACGACCACACTCGCGAGTGGTGCTCCTGCTTCGGCTATCGCTCACGCTGCGGCTCGTAGAGTGCTGCGGAGCTCCCCATCCATAGTCATCGTTTGTGTTGTTGTTATGAAAATCTTGCTCGGCCTTGAACTCCTCGCCCGCGCTGGAGTAAGCTGAGTCCGGAGGAGGCCGGCTTCCTGACCGCATACGGCGAGATGGTGCATACTGCTCGGGAGACACAGCCCGGTCTTCTGGTATAGTGTCCTTTCTCCGACCAAACAGCTTAGTCAGACGAGGACCTCTACTCTCAGATCTGCAAGACATGGTTGCTAAGGGACAGTGAGATTGTGCAGTGTGTTGCTCAGTCGTCAATAGAATAACAATAGTGGTACAATCTCTGTTGCAAAATCAACAGAGCCATTGAAACTCGTGAGGGACAGAAGCGCATTAAGCCAAACGGACCTGGCCAACCATAAGTATCGTACGGTATGACGCTCTTGGACCATGCTCGATCCCCAGGTGCCTGGCCGATATACCGTCAGGCCCACGGCGCCAACAATCATGTGGTTGCATGGCAGGCAAACCCTATGGGCGAGAACTTGGCTCTATCGTCCTGAGTCGTCTCTTGTTTGCAGCACCCGAACAAGCATGCAGCCCAGCAAACTATTTGCACTGAGACACAGCATGCAACGAACGATCATGCGATAGAGTTGTCGTCAGCAGCATAGCGGGCATCATTTGGTGTCTCTTGACTCGCGCGCACGACTCGCGTGCATAATCGGGGAGCAGATCGCACGCGCGCCGCACACGATTGGGCCACTCACGGGTCGCCTCGACGAAAGCGCTGCGAGGAAGACTCATGTCGGTTGTGCAACTTGTACCCAGGTGGTTGGCGCTGCCGAAAAGTGCTGTATATGGAGCCCGCTACTTCCTGCGCCTTGCCATACCCAGGCATTGTGACATCAGCGATGAACTCTATATGAGATGTCCTGCGAACACCGGAATTATTCATGAAGGATTGATTGCCAAGTACTTGTTACAAAGGCTGATCCGTGGCTCTGGAAGCCACCGCGGTCATGTTGTCTCCAGCGCACCTGACTCTCTACACTTTTCACGGTGTAGCCCAACTATGGTTCCCACAATCGCGTAAGTGTTTCATGATCCACGTGAGCTCGCGTGACGCGTGAGCTGGGATTGCGCAGACCGCCTGGTCAGCGTTGGAGCAAATCGCAAACACGAAAGGTTTCGCGCATCTTCTGTGCGGGGCATGGAACCGTGGTCCGAAACCAAACTTGGACGTCATGTACGTATATTCATAATTGTCACTACTGCCTGCGTACCATTTCTGCTCTGCCATCGAGGTTCGGCTTCTGATGCAATCGGCTCGACTTGGCGCATTAGTACTCGATCTTGAGTAGGTCCTGCTGTCCCATCCCTGACGAGACTCAGATTCGATCGCATACGAGAACGTTTCGTCTGCACTTGCGCGAACACTGTACGCACGGTGCGAGCCTTTCACCCCTGCAGACGAGCAAGCCAAGCATTTCGAGGTACAATATCTTGCTCCCTGCTTCTCTCGGTCGTTGTAGCCGAGCAAGCTTGAGGGGCAGTCATGGAAGATCATCGTGGGACGTGATTGATCCAGATATCACAGCCAATCCTTCGACTGTCTGATACTGCAGACACCGCGAAAGATTGGGACAGATTCCTGCACATTTCGACAAAATGGCGCCAATCGAGCGTGGCCTGCAGGCTGACCAGGCGCAATACCAATGCAAAAGACCGTAACAATGGTACACTCGTGCGGCGAGCTAAGATTCATCCCCATTCCGAATTCCGACGCCGGCCTACCGAAACCCGCGCATCGTGCTCAACGTACCTCGACGTCCTGCCTACCAGGCCCTACCTCAGCTTCCAGTCCTTATAACTCCACTTCTCCGTCCACTGCGTCTTCTTATCCTTATACTGCGCCCTATCCCTCCTCTTCCTGACCTCCAATTTCCCATTAATCAACAGATTCCGATACCGATCCGTGAGCAAATTACCCTCAGGCTTCAACCTCCTCAGACTATCCTGCAGCTCGTCCGGGAGCACGACCTCCAGGGGCGCCTCAGGAACTTGTAGCTTGCCGAACCTCCGCTTCTGCAGTCGTAGATTACCTTCATCAGCCGAAGAATCCTCAGTGGTCTGCAGAGTCTTGGCCTGAGGTCGCTTGGCCTTGTCTCGTGCCGACATCTCCTTCGCGATCTGCGCGATTCTCCTTTCCTGCGCTTGTCTAGTCTTCTGCTTCTTCTCCCACTTCTCCCTTGCCTCACGCTCTTTCCTCGCCTTCACCTTGTTCCTCTCCGCCGGCGTCTTGCGTCTCGGCATCTTCTGCGTATGCACCTCCTCTTCCGCACCCGACTGGAAACCCTCCCATTCGCTCTCCCATGCGCTCTCGTAATCTGTCGCGTACTCGTCCTTCTCCATCTTCTCGACCTTCTCAGCCTCCGCTCTCGCGCGTGCCTCCTTCTCTGTTGCCTCTGCCTCCGCTCGTAACCGAGCATTCTCACTTTCAATTGCCGCTGCGCCCTCACGCTCCAGCAGGGCTGCCCAGTCAGTGGCCAATGGGTTGTACGACTTGCCTGCCTCCGGCTTCAGTACATTTGGCACCGCCTTGCCACTGACAACTAACGACAGCGGGGCACGATTCAACGTAGCAGGTGGCACCTTCTCCTTTTTCTCCTCCAGGAAACTGAACCGCGGGTCCTGCAGCTTCGGCTTGACGTCCCACGGGTCGTACGATGCGCCACTCTCTTCCACGTTGAGTCCCACGTTCGCACCATCGGCCACATCCCTCAGTCGCTGCAACTGCCTATGACTGACGTACGTGCCGCTCTTCGTCCGTTTGCTGCTTCCCGGCACCTGCACCTCATCCAACTTCCTCTTCTTGTGCTGTGCGAGTCCTGGCACCGGACTTCTCTGCGCCAAGATCTCATCGCACTTTAACAGCCTCTTGTCTTTGAACCGCTTGGCAATCGCCTCGTCGCCGACGATGTCCGTGGAGAAGAGCGCATCGGCCGGCTGCTCAGCAATGACGCCGCCAGTCTTGATGATCTCGTCGCGCACATCCTCCAAGCCGGACTGCACTTCGGTGAGATCGACATTCTTCCTCCACGCTCTCTTGCCTTTGCGCGATGGCTGTTTGTGTGTCGCCGGGGCTGCAGTCTGCGTGTCGGCCATGTTTTTCTTTTAGATCAACCAATTTGTGTCAGAATATCAATCAAGAATTTCGTCTCCAAAAATCCGACTCGATCCCGCAGGGTCTCGGCTTGACTCGGCCCGCTTCCATTCTCGCCGACGGGACGGAACCTTTCGTTTGTGGCGCAACGATTAATTGGCAGCGGGCGAGGGCGATTAAGCATTCCCGTCGTGTATGTCCATGCGCCTTCAGGAGTCCGCCAGCAACACACCACTCACTAAGGTACACCCTGTTCTGTTCACGTCGGTCACTCGGTCCACCATAGAAACATTCACCAGCAAGTTACGAACTCATTGACCGATACATAACCAAATTCCATCAACTGTTCCTTAATCACAAATACCACCAGCAACCATGGCGCAAAGCTACACGAACCCGCTCAAAAAGTTCAAGCTGGTATTTCTCGGCGAGCAATCCGGTCAGCGACTCCTCCGATCCCCATGATCTTCTTGACTGACTCATAATACAATGTAGTCGGCAAGACCTCCTTAATAACCCGCTTCATGTACGACTCCTTCGACTCCACCTACCAAGCCACCATCGGCATCGACTTCCTCTCCAAAACCATGTACCTCGAAGACCGCACCGTCCGTCTCCAGCTCTGGGACACCGCCGGCCAAGAGCGCTTCCGCTCCCTGATCCCCTCTTACATCCGGGACTCCTCCGTCGCCGTCGTCGTTTACGACATCACCTCCAAGAAATCATTCGAACAGACGCGCAAATGGGTGGACGATGTGAGGGGCGAGAGAGGGAATGATGTGATTATTGTGTTGGTGGGAAATAAGACGGATCTGGGGGAGAAGCGGGAAGTCACGGCGGCGCAGGGGGAGGAGGAGGCGAAGAGGTGTGGGTTGATGTTTGTGGAGACGAGTGCGAAGGTGGGGCATAATGTCAAGGGGTTGTTTAAGAGGATTGCGCAGGCGTTGCCCGGTATGGAGGGGGAAGGGGGGCAGGCGCCGAGTAGTAAGTCTGCTGATACCAATCAGGAAAGAGAAGGCCCAGGGCTAATCCAGTTGCGTGAACAGCTACGATCGATGTCAATGTCAACCAGGCGAAACCGGAGAGCGAGGGCGGGTGCAATTGCTGAGACCATTGCGAGATCGGGGCAAGAGTGATATGGTTGGGCACGAAGTACGTCGCGCTAATTGGAGACGATGCGGCGAGTGAAGAGGCATGCGAATGAGAGCTCTTGGAGGATACAGAAGAGGATGGGCAGCACAAAGGAGTCTTTAGCGGGAGGCGCCATCGGAAACGGGGCAGAAAAGAAGGGAGGAGCAAGGCGTTGGGGCCGCTCGAAAGGACAAGACGTGGACGGCCAAATTGTTGACGATCAAGAGGACACTGGCCAGGAAGACATTGCGAAGTGGAATGAGAAGGCGCGTGGCGATGGCATTCCTGTAGAAGTCCTGTACAAAGTCTGTACAACTCAGAGCAATTAATGTCTCATATCTCCCTGTGCGCCTCTACCTCTCGGAGACGCCTGCATGTTCATAAATCATGCGCTCTGCGATGCTTATTCCCGCTCCAACGCAAGCCCCATCCTTCAAAGCCCCAGCTTCACCTACTCGGAACGCACCTACTTCGGCAACTTCTCCAGACCCACCGGCACCGGCGGCCCCGTCCCACTCCTCGCCCTCCTCTCCCTCTCCCCCACACCCTTTCCATTCCCCGTCCGAATCCTCAAATCCGCCCTTTCTCCCGCAACCAACCTCGCCTCCATCCGCTGCCTCACCCACTCATCCTCACTCTCATCCTTCCCCAACCAATATCTCCTTGTTGGAAACCTCAGCAAACCCCTGCCCAACATTCCCATCCACCCAGCCCCTTCCTCCCTTCCCTCGCGAAAAGGGTGCTCCGCCATCGTCACCTCGTCGACTTGCGCGTACGCCGACGACGAATTTTGCGCTATGTAGCCTCGAACTGTCGCGCGCGCGAAGGAGAGAATGGCGAGGCAGAAGTAGATCCGTACAAGCCAAAGGAGCGCAAGCACGACGAGGGAGGCGAGGGAGCCTTCGGCGAAGAGGGTGGAGGAGATTTGGCTCGCGGTGCTGGCGTAGGCCACCGCTTGCTGTCCAGACAACGCGCCCGCGGCTGGCGTCGCCACGACTACCACGTGGCTGACACCAGGGTGCTCTGGATCCGTGAAACCCGCCGTATCCTTCATCGTGTCCCCGCCTGGAATCTTCACTTTCCCCTCTTTACCAGCACTACCATCCACGGAATCTCCCAAATGCTGCGCGAGTATAATAAACCATCCCAGCCCGAACAACGTCGTATAGATCAAACTCACCACCGTATCAACGATGTACAGCCACGCCAGCCCGACGACTCTCAGTACTCCGGCCGTGTCGCCGCGTGCGCGTATCGCCGGACTCAGCCAGCAGATTAGTGCGAGCACGAGGAGCGAGTAGACGTAGTGGGAGAGCTGGAGCGGGTTGAGGTGGTAGCCGGTGAAGAGGGCGAGAATGCCGTAGAGTCCGGTAATTTTGTTGATGGCGAGGGTGAAGGTAATGAATTCGGCAGCGGTGCGGAGGGGGATGAGGTGGAGGAATGTCTGTTTAATCTATTATTGATCAATTGCGCAATGGTGGTGGATAAGGGGGTTCTCACTCGTGGCCGTGGAAAGCGGAACATAGGCGCCATGGCGAGCGCGCTCGAGAAGGGTCGGAGGAGGCGGAGGATGGTGTGCGGAGGTCGCGTGAGGGGTGTCGTGTGCCGTGTGCCTCGTCTATCGCATTACACTCCCCTCCTCTTTCTTTGTTCACCTTCCGTATGTGATTATTACCTGTATGGTCGGTGATAAATGTTATTATCTCTCGCACGCATTTGACGAAAGACGGTCCCGGTCGTTAGTATCTTACCTTCTGCGCCGGAGGAAACGGAAAGCGCTTGCCTCCGAGAGTCCGAGCATGAAAGGGAATGCGAGCCTTACCCGAGTGCAGGCAGCAGTTCATAAGGTAAGGTACCTCGTACCTACATGTGACTTTGTCTTTGTCATCATTCCATCAATATTTTCAGAATATCACAGCATACATGTAATTACCGACGTGTATTGATCATGGAACCTTATCCCATCACGACTAGCTGTCTAATGTCGCTCTAACTCGCAGCATGCATTGGAGATCATCACCAAAACACACAAACAGTTGCACATGTCCCCATTCACAACTGCATACTGCTGTGCACAACCATATTACCTGGTGCTCTTACATACTGACACAGTGCCTGCCTGCCTGCCTAAACCAACGAAACCGTAATTATTACAAGCGAGACGAATACCCTCCATGGCCGTCCCTCCAACCGCCCCTGCCCACTCCCCGTAGTCGAAGGTTTCAGCGTCCTCGTCCCCGACGCGCCACCTGGACGTGTCTGCGACGCTGTCTTCGAAGTGATCGTAGCAACGCCAAGCGTATTCCCGTTCTCCACAGTCGTTACTTGAGGGGCTGACATCGTGCTGCCACCCACTACCAGTCCGCCCGACATGACCGGGGCGCCTGGGACCACGACGTCGGTCGCCCCGATCTGCACCCGCCCGGAGCCGGTGTTAACTACCGTTTGGCCGTTTACTTGGACCGTTTGACCGGCCGGGATAGTCACGCCATTAACGACCACCGCTCCATCGCTGCTAGCGGTAACTACGAAGTTGGTCTCGCCAACGACAACATTCGTAGACGCTGTAGACCCTAGAGACGATCCAGGCACAGCAACCGTGGTCGAGCCAATAGTCACACTGGCGCCTCCCTGATTATTTGAGACCACCTGACCATTCACCTCGGCCGATTGACCCGCCGGGATAGTCACGCCATTGACGACCACCGCTCCATCGCTGCCAGCGGTAACTGCGAAGTTGGTTCCGCCAACGACAACATTCGCAGACCCTGGAGACGAACCAGGCACAGCAACCGTGGTTGAGCCGATAGTCACACCAGCACCTCCCTGATTATTTGAGACCACCTGACCATTCACCTCGGCCGATTGACCCGCCGGAATCGTCACGCCATTGACGATCACAGCTCCATTGCTGCCAGATGTGACTGCGAAATTAGTGCCGCCCACGACAACATTCGCAGAACCCAGAGACGATCCAGGAACAGAAACCATGGTCGAGCCGATGGTCACACTAGCGCCTCCCTGGTTGTTCGAGACCGTCTGGCCATTGACTTCGACCGTCTGCCCGAGCGCAACGGGGACCCCGTTGACGATCACCGCTCCATTACTGCCAGATGTGACTGCGAAATTAGTGCCGCCCACGAGAACATTCGCAGAACCCAGAGATGATCCAGGAACAGCAACATTCGCAGAACCCAGAGATGATCCAGCAACAGCAACCGTGGTCGAGCCGATAGTCACACCAGCGCCTCCCTGGTTGTTTGAAACCGTCTGGCCATCCACTTCCATCGTCTGCCCAGGCGCAACGAGGACCCCGTTGACGATCACCGCTCCATTGCTACCACGGGAGACCACGTAGTTGCTTCCTCCCACCGCAACATTAGTAGTCCCGACCGGCGAGCCAGGGACATCGATGCTGGTAGACCCGATGTTAACACCCCCAATCCCGTTGTTCTGAACAGTCTCGCCGTTCACGTCGACGATCTGCCTTGGTGGGACAGTGACACCATTCACGACTAGAGCTCCGTTGCTCCCGGATGTTATGGTGTATGTCTGGCCGTTGATCACAGCACTCGTAGCGCCACTGCTACTGCCGCCGCCAGGGCTCGCAGGTGCGCTCGGAACATTGACGACCTGACCATTTACCGCAATCGAGGATCCACCAATATTCTGTACCGTCTGCCCCAATATCACAGCCGAATTGCCTGGGTTGATCGTCTGACCATTGACTTCGACATTGCCTTGTGGGCTGGTAGAGACGGCGAACGTGTTTCCTCCAACATTGACCACCGCAGAACTATCAGGATTTGTGTTTCCTGCTGGCCCCGCTGGTGCTGCCGGCGTTCCAGATTTATCTGCAGGTTTGATTTGCACAGGCACAGCTGAAACAGGAGCAGCTCCCGTATTTTCCTCGTTGCCACCGCCTTCTTGCTGAGCCTTGCTCGATACGATCTGGTTCAGAATAGACGCTATGCTCGAGACCGGAATCACAGGCGCTGCCCCTTGCCCATTGTCAGTAGCCACGGGTACAGGAGGCTTCGTCATTGGGGGTACAAGCGGGGCCGGCGGCGGCTGCGGTGCAGGTGGCGCACTCGGAACAAATGGGGGATTTGCTCGGTTTGGTGGAGCAGGCGTTGTCATTGGCGTCTTGACAGGGATATCCGGCCCGTTGAGCGTGGGGACCTCCTCGTGGTAGTTGGGCGTGGAGTTTTCCTCGTCATCTGGCGATTTGCGCTCAGTCGGCATCGCAGGTCCATTGAGTGTTGTGACTTCCTCAAGCACATGAGGTGCTTGGGCATTAAACACTATCTCATCTAACGTCCCTCCTGAAACTGCCTTGGGCGGTTTGTAGACTCCGTAGATCCCCGGCAAACACCCTGACAAATTTCCATCCAGCCCTTCGATCTGAGGCGGAATCGACAAGATTGCTCGATATTCTTGTTCTCCGAAC
Organism: Teratosphaeria epicoccoides; assembly: GCA_021401465.1. NCBI lineage: Eukaryota > Fungi > Ascomycota > Dothideomycetes > Mycosphaerellales > Teratosphaeriaceae > Teratosphaeria > Teratosphaeria epicoccoides. Next base: position 117,369 of record JADDMT010000017.1, read on the forward strand.
ACGGTGCTGCACTCCGGAGTCGGAAAAGATCCGTTGCAGTCAAGTGAACCGTTTGCTTTGATGTAGTGGTTTGCTAGACGACGCTTCTCCAGGTCGTTCAAATCAAGTTGCTTGGGTTGGACGTCGTACGAGCCCTGAACTTTGTCTGCTTCAGTTGCGAGGCCTGGTCTGCCATCGGCAGAGACATTAGCAGCGGCTGTCGCGGCGGCCTGGTTGGGGTATTTGACAAGCAGCGTCGATATGTTCTGGAGAGGGAGCGCGATCAGTGCGCCATTGATTCTCTTGCCTATGACCGGATCGCGATCCACCGCAACTTCAGTACAACCATTCTGCCCACAGGCTTGGCATTTCTCTGCCACCGACGGGCCGGTCTTCCGTTTCTCCAGGTAATCAAATTTGAGATAGACCGACGGCGAAGTGAATGTGATATTTTGTGCGTATTTGTACACCTCGGGGGCCTGAGTGGCACTGGCATTGGCGGGCATGTGAGTGACATGGGCACTGACGTTGGCTGCCTTCGGCGGAAAGTAGAACAACTGAACGTTCTCGCCCACAATCCGACATTTGTCGATGTTTTTGTCGAAGGTACTGTTGCACACAGTCGTTGGCTGATAGTAGTAGGCAGGACACGGTGGTGAATTCGAAGGTACAGGTGCTATCTGAGGGACCGTAGCATTGGGCGGCAATCCAAGACTGTCGATGTAGGACACATATAGCTTGCGGCAATCCTCAGGTGAAAAAGTACAATTAGGTGGAGGTCCAGGAGGTTTCAAGCTTGCCACGTCATATGGCGGTGCGGCAGTCGTGATATTGACAATTGTCGTCACGATTTTCGTTGGGCCGGAATCGCCGTGCACTATCGGTATGTCATCCTTGGAATGGGAAGCATTGTAGTTGTGCCAGCTAGCCGCGCACGCGAAGAGCGAAGCGTAATCGGTGGCATTTGACAGGGTCGAGGATTTCGATGTCGTTTTTGAGGTTGCAATTGTGCTTGAGGTTGCAGTTGTGTTTGAGGTTACAGTCTTGTTTCTGAACGGCATCGAGTTTATGCCAGTACCACGATGCGCGTCTGGGATCTGGGCGAATGCAGCCGAGACTAATCAGGTCAGCGATGCCACATGAGCATGACCGCAAGGAAGCAAGATCACTACTTACTGCATCCAAATGCAGCAAGCAATGCTGTTGGCATCGCCTCCAGAAACGAGCGTGAGGGCTGCATGAAAGTATAATGCCACAGTATACAGCCGAGCAAATCCAAATCATCATCTGCTTAGACTGCAAATTATTATCCTCATTATGTTATGGCCGACCATGCCACATGCCCGTGAAGTCTATCGCGCACAGCGACTGGTCGACAACAAATGCGTTTCGCTCGCGCCACTGGCCAAGGGGGATTCGGCTACAGGTTGTGACGGCTCTTTGACTGATAACGCCGAGGCAGTGGAAGAATATCAGGCCGTTTGCTGTTGCCGGCAGATTATCCAGAAGCGACCGATACAGGCAGTGATATGCTGCCTTCAAAGCTGAAGTGGGCAGTAGTGAGATCGCGTGTCGAGGTCCTTCAAAAATGAGCAGAGGTAAGACAGGAGTGTTGAGAAAGGGTTTGCGCTGCGAACACGTTCGGTGTAGCTTCGTGGCATTGACCGCTGTCCACGGTAGAACCCTGCACATCAAACTTGACGATCTGCCGATGGCAACCGGCCTCAATTTTGGTATCTGGCAGTCCGGCTGAGCTCTGTTTGTCGTCGTGCCATATGCAAACTGTGTCTGAGAGATGCGCGTCGTCGTAGACGCATGATGAGGGTGTGAAATCCGAAGGAGAAATTGATGTCGATGCCGTGGGACACAAAGCTGTATGAGAACGTCGGCATTGCTTCGGGATAGTTGCCAAGCAGTGCAACGAGGATTGGCCTGTTGACAACGTCTTACCAGGGACAACCACAATTTAACAGTAGTGGTAACAGCCTGAACACGGTGGACTGCACGTTGGCCTCGATACCGTTGCGTGTTCAGGGACTGTCAGGACACCGCCAAAACTTCACGCATGACTGTCAACCGGTGACGAGATTTACGTGTTCTGTCATGCAATGCCAATACGCATGATCTGCACCGCCCCAAGCCAAGCCTGAGCAGGCCTCCACATCTGTCCGGTTAGACTTTCGGCTCTTGCGCCAGCTTTAAAGGTTGGAAGACGTCTGTCCACAGGTCGGTTGCCTCGCCGACCGTGCATCTCAACGCAATATCTGCCAAGCCAGCATCCTGACCACCCTCCATGGTCTCCAATTGACTCACCAAAGCGTCAAAGTCTCGCGCCTTCCCCACTGCTTGCGTGGTGCTGGGATCAACATTCGTATGTACGACATGCAGATGGAAGTGATAATACGTTGGATGATAATGTACGTAAAACTTCAGTAAGTCGTCCTCCAGAGCCGGGAACAACGTCTTGATTTCGGCGATTAAAGTCGATCGGAAATGCTTCAGCCAGGGAAGGTGCTTCTTCTTCAGATCCCGGAGAGACCAAAAATCTCTTCTGGTCACGATGGCCAGAAGGTGCATAGCTGTCGCAGTCTTACGATCCCAGTTCAGATCGGGTAGCAACAGGAAGTTGTCGATGGGGTCGCTCTCCTGCGACTTGAACAGTACATTTTCTTGCTCGGCTCTGCCTTCGATGATGTTGAACATCCAGTCTAGCCGGCCGGCTTCGCGTGATCGTTCGATGTAGCGTTTGACATACCTGTCGTAAATCTCAGGCGTTTCTGTGACGCATCGGTACTGTTGAAAAGCATACTTCTTGAAATGCTTCTCAGTAGCGGGATAGAAGAGGTCAATCTTCAGGTCCGGGGGCGTGGGCTGGTCGGGACTGGACTCAGAGATACTCTTGGCCAGATACCAGTTGTACACGTCGTTGTGTCCCAGATTCTTGACATGGGTCACAAGCTTTGAGAAGGAGCGCAAATATGCCGGGTCGCTGTCGAAGTTTCCTCTTTCGGCGACGAGCAGTGCGGGTTGTCCTGAAATGCGGCCTTCAAGGATGATGCGCTTTCCTCCCTGATCTTGGTTGTGGAGGCTCTTGAACTCGAAGCGGGGTATGAGTGACTCGTTGGCCGACATTTTGACGTTGTTTGGAGGAAGAGTCAAGCGAGAGAATATGGAGTCAGCTGGCAGGACAGCCTGGCAGGACAGTCTTGGCACACACTATGCAGCCAATCGGATGCTCCCGTTGACCCTGGCTTGAATACCCCTTGTACGCAGATCTGGCTATACAGTACATCACTTTTTTGCAGTTTCAAATCGAAATATTTTCATCCTAGACGTGAAGACTTTTTCCAAGGTCCAAACGAAACCTACATGTAATAAGAGCCACTCTTCTCTCACCAACAAGCTACACACGCGACTCTGAAAAATCCTATCGATCTTCTCAGCAAGAGCAATACAAGTACTGTGCTCCTTGCAGGGATATTGAATCGTTGAAGCTACGGTGGTACGCAGCCGGCTCCCTTACACCTCAAACGCCCGCTCTCGTCATGCAACGCACAAAGCATTGGGCAGTACCCAGCCCGAAATAGTGAACCTCGCGATCATCTCACACAATCGGGCGACCTAGGCTCACGTCTCGACAAAGCGTGAGCTCATCAACTCATCAACATGCGCACGCTGAGACTTTGATGGGTCTACACCGTCCATCTCCCTCAGCAAGACAGCCAGCACTTCGATAGGCGGCTTGAGCCCGAGCGTATTCGCGCGCTTCCAGCGCTTCAGTCGGGCGATGCCTATGCAGGGCTGCGCAACGGATTAGTGACACTTCGAATCTGTCCCACCTCAGATCATGCACTTACACCGTACTGCCCGCTCATGTCCCATTCTCTCAGTACCTTCTCATGGACACCAAGGTCTTCTTGATGTATCCGCGGAGCCAGGCGCTCCGACTCCTTCTGCCTCCAGTACCTCTTGATCTGAGTCTCGGGGATCTTCCTCGCCTGTTGCTCCTCATCGCCCACCCATCCTGCTCCTTTACTAGCCGTTGCACCGACCTCGCTTTCTTGCGCGCGACCACCCAGAATGTCCTCGACACTGACATCACTCTCCTCCAGCAGAGTCTTGACCTCCTTCTCTGCTTGCTGCTGTATAGCGATTTCTGCTGTTGTAGGCCGGTCCAGGTGCCACTCAGCCTCTGCCTTGACATCTGCACGCCCGACATCTTCGAAGACGGCCGGATCCTTCTTGGATGCTTTCTGATCTTGAGAACCGCTGCGCTTGGTGACTTTGTTTGACTTTCCATTGAACGAGAGCGTGGACTGCTGCCGCTGCGAGGCGGTGGGTGCGGCACGAGCACCTCCTCCTGACTTGCGCTTCGGTGGCATGTTTGCGATGGTATGCTGGCGATCGATCACATACACCTATAGCTGTGTGCTAGCCTTGAGATCATACCTGTATCTAAATGTTTAGAGACGTAAACAACCTGACTGTTGGCCGTGGGTCAGAGCGCGGCGGGATGACTTCATCTCGCCTGCGGCAACCTGGAACCACCTCAGAAAAACGCGAACACGACGCGTCCAGTGTTTCTCAAATTCTGTGCTCACATTCACGACATGGACGACCAAGTGGGAAGGCACCTGAGCGCCGAAGTAATTCCAATGCTCCGAGAGGCAGCGCTGCATGTGGGCCTGCAGAAGAAATGCAGAAGAAATGCAGAAAAAATGCACATACGGCAGAACGATGCCGATGGCGTATCCTGCTCGAAATGGCCTCATCACTGGTTCCTCGAACGATCACATGCACGCTTGGCCGGAGACGTGATGCGCTATATATCCGATGGTGCCAGCTATCTACGCTATCTCTTTCCGTCATACAGGCATATGGTCTCGTCTACGTCTCCGAGCCGTTGGATCATCATCGATCACATCCTCCGCTCCCGCACCGAAAACAGCCTCTTGCTTCATGGCATCTCCGGCCCCTACGCTGCCGCCATCATGATCCAGGACTTACTCTATCTGACTTTCCCCCTGAGTACCACGATGCACCCAAACGTCACTAACTTCTCCACCCCCCTATGATTGCTCAAGGCAAATTGGCCGTCTTCAAGAGTGGTATCTTCTCATGGCAATCACTTCAGACAAACAGACTATGGCCGACTGACTACCCAGCAAACGCGCCAGCAAGGTCAGGAACTCATTCTCAAGCAGCCTTTGCACTTCGCTTCATTGCTAGTATACCTCAGTGATCATGTGGGCAAGTTGCACCTATGCGCTTCACTAGCACTCATTGCTCATAGGAACTATGGCACAGGAACTCGGGGGAGGGTACAACGTAGCTGAGTATGGCCGGCATATACGTGAACAGCTATAATCATACTCTGCTTAGCCCTGTCACGCTCAAAACATCGTCGCCCGGAAATCGCATGTCAAATTTCACAGCAAGGATCAAGAATACCAATCACATGATGAAGCCAACGTGGGGAGCAGTGGGCCGGTCTCGCCGGCTGACCATGGCCACATTTGGCGAATTTGCCTCTCATCCTTTTGAGGGCTCAGCAATATTCCCACGGAAGAACATTCCACGACCGGGCGAGAACGTCGCCATCAAGGACGACGACCAAATCTGGTGGAAGAATGTCGTGTGCTATCAGGTCTGGCCAATGTCCTTCAAAGACTCCAATGGCGACGGCTATGGCGATATCCGTGGCATTATAGCGAAATTGGACTACTTGCAGGATCTTGGCATCGATTGTATCTGGATCTCGCCGACATATGAATCACCAATGGAAGACTGGGGCTACGACATTTCGGATTATGAGAAGGTCCACCCACGTTTCGGTACACTGGCAGACATGGAGGAGCTTATCAGACAAGTTCACGCGAAAGGTATGAGGATCCTCTTGGATCTCGTAGTCACGCATACGTCGGACCAGCACCCTTGGTTTCAGGAGAGCAAGAAAAGCCGTGACAATGTCAGAGGCAAGAATAACAAACATGGCTGGTATATATGGCGAGACGGTCGTCCTGGCAATCGACAGAGGAACCCATTGGACCGACCTGATGGTATGTCGATGGAGGAGTGGAGAGATCTGAAGACAGTTGATCGCACAAAGTACGACAGATTGTCGGACGAGCAGTGCGAAATCCTGGTCAAAGGAGAGCTTCTGGAAGCGCCGGTGAGCTCAGTGTGCAACTTCCGGCAACTCGCAGGCCAGCAGCTAACACAGGGATTAGTCGAATTACAAAGCTGCATTCGGTGGCAGCGCCTGGACGAAGGTCGAGTCTCGCGATCAGTATTATATGCATCTCTTTTTGGAATCTCAGCCTGATCTAAATTGGGAATGCGCCGAAATGCGCGAGGCCCTCTTCAAGACCGCAGTTGACTTTTGGCTCGAGAAGGGGGTTGATGGCTTTCGTGTCGACACTGCGAATCGCTTCAGTAAAGATCTGAGCTTCCCTGATGCCGAAATTGTCAAGCGTGGCAAGTGGCAGCCCGGCAGTATATACTACATCAATGGTCCCAAGATGCACACGTACTGGAAGGAGCACCTGCGCAAACACATGGATGATTGGGCTACGTCCCATGGCAGGAAAGAAGAGATCATGCTTGTTGGCGAGCTTCCTTTGACAAGCGAGGAAGAAGTCATGGAGTATGTTTTGCCTGAGAATAGAGAAATCACCATGGTCTTCGACTTTGACATGGTCAAGCTGGGACATCACGACAATCCTGACGAGTTTGACAAGCATGAAGTGCGTCACCTATGCGACGGCGACCCTAGCTTCACTCTTCCGCTGTTCAAATCGACGCTGATGAAGGTGCAACGCATGATATGCGAGAAGGGCGGTTGGGGCACCCTTTTTATGGAAAAGTAAGTACCTACTAAACCTCTGCTGACGCTTGACATTTTGACTGACTCGTGCCAGCCATGACCAATGTCGTAGCATACCTAGGTATGCCACGCCCAAGCCCGAATACTGGCGAGAGGCTGGCAAGCTGCTGGCGCTCCTACAGACTACCTTGACAGGCACCTTATTCATTTACCAAGGCCAGGAGATCGGCATGAAGGATATGCCGCATCACTGGAGCGCGAACGACTTCCGCGATCCGGATGCCGTCGCTTACCTGAGAGAGTTCGTCCAGCGTCATCACAAGGATGACCCGATGGCAGAGCGAACGGCAATGGAAGGCATCTTCAAAGTTGGTCGCGACAACTCACGTACACCCATGCAATGGGACGACTCAGCAAATGCTGGCTTTACAGGCCACAACCCGCCGTAAGCAAAGCCAAATTTACCCACTGCCCCCATCAGTCAATCAGTCAAAAAGCTGTCAGACCGTCACTGTCCAGTCAAGTGGTTGACTGAATGACTCGCTAAACTCCCTCCCATATCAGACGATTTACTGACCTCTTGCCTCTCGCTCTAGGTGGATGCCCGTCAACGAGAACAAAGACTGGCTCAACGTGAAGTACCAGCAGGAGTCTCGCCGGAGCATATGGTGGTTCTGGAAGGACATGATCACACTCCGCAAGGAACGCAAGGATCTGTTCATGCACGGCACTTTCGCCTGCCACGACTACGACAACGAGAATGTCTTCACGTACACCAAGATGAATAAGGAGGGCCGGACTGCGATCATTTTGCTGAATTTCTCGGACCACACGCAACCGCTGAATATGAGTCAGTCGCACCTGATTGGGTATCACTCCGACATGATCAAGTCTACCCGCGCTGAACCGGATGAGAATTTGATTGAGAAGGGTCTGTATCCGCTTGAGCCTTGGGAGGGTCGCTTGTACCTTCAGCGCAAGCTCGTGGAGCAGGACGATACCGTGAAGAAGGTCAACGGTGGAAACCACATCGCGTCTGAGGTTCACGACAGAGTCAATGTTCACGACTTCGCTGACGTTCTGCTTGCTGCATCACGCCCACATTCCGGCGCGGCTCCGAGCGAGAGCGGTGAGCACCAGTGTAAGGGGGAGCGAAATGGACTGGGAGACAAGGAAGGGCTGAACGAACTCGCAGTAGGGAGTCCCGATGAGCTCGCAGCACAATGAGCCAGATTTATGCCGATGACCGGATCTGTAGTGGCGTTTGCTTGCTTCACGGAGTTTATTATGTATTAATCAATACGAGACTTGCCAACAACAGCGCCAGCCCGGCGCTCCAGGCATAACCCGTGATAGAGCTGAATAGCTAGAAGCTACAATGACTATATAAATTCCTACACGCTCGTTCATGAGGACTTGGTATACTCGATGCCGCTCTACGTCAGTCGGCAGCTCGAATCCCAACACCGGCCCGGCGTGCCTTTGTATGGCGGACGACTGTTAGTTGCAAGTGCCTTTGAATATCGCCCGACTTTTTTTTCGCGTCAAAATTGCAGCACTTCTTGTTGTCCTCACTCCAGCAGGCCGCCGACATCCGGACATGCCAGGTTGATATCCCCGGGCTCAAGACGGTGGCTCGCGTCGGCCGCGACGCAGGTCATTTTCCGCCCGAGACTAGAGGCATCAATCCAGTATATTGTTCTTGTCGCTTGACCTATGGCATGTTGGCTGAACCTGCAAGAGTGTTTCCACGACGGACAGGACGGCGAAGATGGTTTGGAGATGCATGCTGGATTCGTGGATCGAGTCTGCCAGAGCGGTCGATGGAGTTATTGGAATAGAGTTCAACTCGCGCTTGAATATGCTTGCAGCAGTCGAGATCATGAGCTATATATCTCCAGATGATGAATACTATATCTCGAGAAGTATCATCGTACTTGGATGCTCGTGGAAGCACGGAAGCTGTCTTCTGGAGCCAAGACGAGGCTGTCGCTGACTCGACTCGTTACGAAACGCTTCTCCAGCAGTGCAGTGGCTCTGGACGCTTAGTTCGATGTCGAAGTAGCCTGAAGTTGAACTGTTGGGTGAAAATAATGAAGGCACATGAGATTGGTAGGCCTCTAAGATCTGGTTGTTGCGTATTAAGCCATCGGCCCAGTCATGGAATCGTTGCTGACCAAAAGCTCTAAACATCGGTGAGACTGTTTTAGACTCTGTGTCGAAGGGATGGCTATTCGAGCGCCGTCTGAGACCTTCACGCAGACTACACATGGCGCGGCTTCGCGTGAGTCCTGTGACTTGTCTTTTGTATACCGGACCACTTGGCCTCAACACCATGGTGCTCCTAGGCTACGCTCAGCGAGACAAACGTGGACGGCGCGCGATCTGCCTGGGCTGGAGCCCGCAAATACGAGAGCAAACCTCCCGTCCCGCCTCGAAAATTTGTGATATGTGCCAGACCCGTAGACCTGGTGGAACTACAGATTGGGGTCCAAACGCCAGATGGCATCTGAAGGTGGCACCTAGCGAGTCGGGATGAACTTTTTGGAGTCGTCCTCCTGCTGGGCGAAAGTCTCGGGAAACGCCGCGATCCCTGCAATGATACCGCAAGCCATAAAGCAGAGCGAAATGATTGACCAGATCACTCCCCAGCACTGCGAAGAGCCGCCGTACCGTTTCGCGAATTGACTAGCATCCGAACTGTTCACCTTCCTCAGAATCAAATCGTCGCAGATATCCCAAACGCTGTAAAGTGAAGACATCACCCCGATGAAGAGTACAAGGAATCGCAAGGGTTCCGCGTGTTTGATGAACCAGAAAGCAACCAGTAATCCTACGGCGGCCAAGATTGTGAGGACCGTAAGGTAGTCCTGGAACACTAGATCAGGTCATTGTCGGGGGGGTCAACAGCAGCAATGCTCACCTTCTTGCCCCACCAGAGCAGGAGCAGGAAGCAGCACCCAAGTACGATACTGGCTATTTTGCTAGCCACGATATCGAACCCACAGAATGTCAAAAGCATACCAATGACGGAAGAGCCTAGGTAGCCCGCTGGTAAGGTGATGGCACTTACACCACCTCGCATGTGGGTTACTCCTCCCTCGTGCGGGTCTAGGGAAATGGACTCTACCCTGCCGCCAGTGCAGCAGGCTGTAATCGCATGGCCGAACTCATGAAAAGCGATCACGAGCATCTAGGCGTCTAGTCAGCAGAGGCTTTCTTGCATGCGCGACGTCGAGCTCTGAAATGCCTGTTGAGAGATGGCTGCAACACGAAGAGTGGCTCATACCTTGAAGGGCCACAGCACGTACTTGACGTACGGGAGATTCCAGAGCAACGCAACCACAACCACATAGACCGCTATGATGCCCAGTGTGACCCCCTGGGCTCCTTGGACTGCAAGGCTGCGTTTGTCGAACAGGTGGCGTGCGATCAGAGGTCCGGCTGTAAGCACAGCGCGAGGCGATAGGTGTGCGAGATCGTTCTGCGTCGTGGTCAAAGGGGCCATTGCTTGAACGAATGTGAGTGGTATTGATTCACGAGGTGAGCTCCTGCACCGCGCGAAGTCTTGAACTCAAGTTGTATCAGCGCTGGGAATCGTGGTACGCGTACAACGCGTGCGCGGACGGCGTTTGTTGACGACGACGCTATTTTCAGCACAGCTTCAAACTGGGGGGTGTGAGAGCATCCCAAACTCATGGACCAGATGCGACTTGGATGATCCCACGCAAATAATGTCGTCAGAATCGGTTCTGACGCCTTTTTGACGGTAAGGTAACGGTAAGGTACGGGGGTATCATGTAGGTACAGGTAATCATCGCAGGGCTGTCGAATTTGTGGCTTCGCACTAAGTGCATTAGGAAGTATGTTTATCACGGTCTTTTGCCCCCCCATCTCAGGTCGACGGATCCCATACCATCTCTACACTACAGAGCGACATGAGCGACTACGGGTCTGATATAGATGAATGGACCGCCGACGTTCTACTGGCGGCGGACGATCACGAGTACGGCTCCGAGATCGACGATGCGGTGGCCAAAGATGTCGAGATCGCTGCAACAGCCGCCTTCGGTCGCGAGCGTGCTCTCAGATCGGCAAGATATAGACTGCGAGCACCTATTGAGCTGCCCTCAAGTGCAGGGATAATGTCTGCTCAAGCTGCGCATCCCGTGTCAAGATATGAAACGACAGTCAGTGCCATTCTTCCACAAACAGAATCAGCTTTCCTGCAACTCCCAACAGAGCTGAGGAATTCAATATACACAGCTCTCTTCGACGACACAACAAGTCAGCTTGGTGCTGTCCAATACCGATGGTCACACCCTGTCGGCATCTTGCTAGCATGTAGACAGACCCACTTCGAAGCTATCGGGCTGTTCTACAACCTGGCGCTCTTCGTCGCGACTGACTTTTACGCGCTGCGACGTTGTTTCATCAAGTTGTCACTAGCTAGCAGGACCCTCATCAGTAGAGTCGGTCTACACAGTCTGGCTTTGAGGAGAGAATACGAATGGGGCGACCTCGACCAGTACGCCCGGATGGCGGGAGAAGATATCGAAGAAGCAAAGAATGCCTTCAAGGCAGACACATGCTTACAGGTGCGACCGACAACTGTCACAGCGAGTTTCTTGTCACCAACGGGGCTGAAGATCTGGTCGCAGACACCGGTTTACAGTTTCGAGCACCCGGAGGATGATTCAGTAATATCGCGAGCACTTCAGGACACACCAAAGGATGAATACTGGTCCGCCAATTCCGTCCATGAGGGTGTCGAAGGTGATGTACATGCATCCCAGGACAGCATCAGCGAGGTCGGAGAGAGGCGCGAATGGCCACGGATGATGATTGGCGAACGCACTGCTCTTTGTCGGCGATGACGAAAACGGCGGATTTGTCGTTTGCTTTGTCACGACCGAGAAAAACTTCACGTCCAACGCTGCAGCTTTAGTGGACACAACATGTGATACGGTCACTGTAACACACTGGAAATGTCTCGCAAAGCCATTCCACCGTTTCTGCAACTACCCGCGGAGCTACGAAATCGCATAGACTATGAGACTCTCGCAAACGACACCAGTCCATTCCAGCTACGCGCAAAGCACTTAGCACCTGCCCTGCTTCGAGTGTCCCGGCAGCGTCGAGAAGAAAGTAGCAGCATATTTCACAGCAATAACATCTTCCAACTCTCCAATCCGAAAGTCTGCCTTACCTTCCTGCTGGGACTTGCACAGAAGCAGCGCAAGCTGGTTCCCGAGATACGCTATGACTGCGCAGAGGTCTGCGATAACCCTAAACCATGGTGAAAGGCGTTCCAAGGCCTGCCGGAAATGGACGAGGATGCCAAGCTCACGAAGTTGAAACAGAAGCTGGCGGGAAATGGCGTCTTTCTACAGAGTGAGGTATTGAAGGCCGGACTTAGAGTCAACGCAAGGCTTGTCTGGACTTCAGATCCGTTGGTGGAAGCCAAAAATGCCGTAGAGAATGGTAGCCTAGTGGGCAGGGTGATGTTCGTATGAATCAGGCGTCCTCGACTCCGGGGAATTATCACACGGAACCCCATGCTGATCGCTTGATCTTACATAGGCCGCATCCCGGGGCAGCCACGCCATCGATCCTTTCATTCACTGCTCTCCTGTTCTGGGAAGTCAAACCAATATGAGAAGAACCGAACCTCCCAATCCATCGCGAGCTCACTTCACGATATCAGCCACTGCATCTGGCCACGTACCCCAGACTAAAGCCTGATCAGCCCACCGCTGTGGCTCTGGCGCCAGCAGCCGCAGCTTTTTCCTCGCCTCGTCCACCTCCGCAACATAGACGTATCCCATGACCGGGCTGTCTCTGATCTCGTCCTCACCACTCTTCCCTGAAACGTACTTGATGGCCAATAAAGATCCAGTCATGGCCATACTGGGCTCGATTTTCTCAAAGATAGCATTGCTCGGCGACGTCGTGGCTGCCGGTTCATAGTCGTCATCGTCATCTTCTTCGGCAGGGCCATCGCCAGAAGTCTTTGTGCGAAAGAGGTAAGGATCGCTGAAGTTGACAAGATGAGAGTGCGGCTGTAGTGCTTCTCTAGCCGGAATGCCGAAGAAGTATTGCTTGATTTGTGAAGTCATGAGTTGCTTCTTGAACGCGCGATCAAGCTCCACTGTGCCTCCTGGCTTGGACAGACGTAGTACGGGCAGAGCCTCATTCACTGGCTTGCCAGCACTGTACCGACGATTGAGGTCGTTGTATAAACGCTCTGCCCCGATTGACAGGATGAGGTCAATGTTGAACTCGGAGATGATATGATTAATGATATCGTAGTTGCTCTTCGGATCATTCAGGCTGCCTGGGGTGTCGATGATGATCCCGCTCCGCTTTGCCCTTGGATCTGCTTCGAGCTTGTTTGTGACGGTGAGAGCGAGCCTCGTGACCAATGCTTTGAACATGTCTGGCTGGTCTGCCGGCGACTTGTAAGGGAAGTGATAGACCACTGGCGTTTTGACCGGTGTTGCGGTCGTGCCAGAGATTGGGCTGATGCCATAGCCACTCTCGAGGTCCAGCTGCGTGCCCAAAGTGACGGCTGTCAGACTAGACGGCGGTGACAACAGGCCGTCCCGAGGGTCCAGGTTGACGACGGTTGGTGCGCGGCCGACTTTGACCGCCCACGCCGCCGCACTTCGCACGAGACTGCTTTTGCCGGCTGAATCGGGCCCTACGACGAGCACCCGAGGGCCGCCGTCGTGCGAGGCCTCGTCTCTCGCAGTCTCGAGCATGCCATGCACGCTCAGCCACTCGACGGCGTACTCGGTCTCTTCGGCCCTGTATTCGCTGTCTGCGTCTCCGGTGACTTCGAGTTGGCATCCTTGCCATGTGAAGACCGCGCCTTGCGTTCCGGCTAGATCGTACGCTTGACCGAGCGCAAGCTCAATGCCGAAAAGTTCAGCATTACCAGATATGAGCTTGACTGAGTAAGGCTTCCCGAATGCAGCTTCGAAGCGCCATTCTGTCTGCGCCGCCAGGTCTTCCCTGCGAGGCGGATGTTGCGCGGATAGAGGCGCACTCGCGGCGCTCCCTGGAGTGAGGGTGGATTGGAGACCAAGTCCCGGCAGTGAGAGTCCTGGTAATGCCATGATCGAAGTCGGCCACAAAAGGTTGTTGGTTTGCGCCGGATGAATTGCGGACTTCAGATGCAAGTGGCCAATGCGCTAATCGCGTCTTTACTGGGAATATTTGATATGCTTCTCCTTTCTGTTGTGGTAACCATCGAGTGCCTTCGCCTTTCACTGTAGATTCTTGGATCTGTGGCGGTAGTGAATAGAAGACTGATGCGCAGCTTCTGCGCACCGAACTTCGGAGCGTCCAATTGATACCGCTTGGGGGCTCCCAGAACTTAGAACTATGAGCACGAAACCAATAACCACGGCACCCAAAGACATCGATTGAAAGTTTCCAAAGACCTAGAGGCCTTGAAGAAGATTTTGACCAAGGCAGACGTGCTGGTCCAGAGTCTTGCACATGGCGCCACAAAGCGAATGGGCCTGGGCTACGAGACGCTGAAGCACAAGAATCCCAGCTTGATCGTGTGCGACATATGAGGGTATGGCTCGACGGGACCTTACACCAATAAGAAAGCCTACGATCTGCTTGTACAAGCAGAAGCTGGCTTCCAGTCCGTCACTGACTTCTCTCCTGGGCAACCTGCAAAGTCAGGCATCAGCATTGCGGATATTGCAGCAGGCACAACGGCATTCAACAACATCCTAGCTGCCATCATACAACGCGGAGAGACAGGTAGAGGATGCAGGCTAGATGTCAGCATGCTCGAAAGTCTGGCGGAATGGATGAGCTTCCCGATGTACTATGCATCTGACGGAGCTTCAGCTCCACCCATGAGTAGCGCAGAGCATGCGAGCATCTATCCTTATGGACTTTTTCAAACGGGCGGCGACGGCACAGTCATGCTGGGTATTCAAAATGAGCGTGAATGGACAACTTTTTGTCGAGATATCTTGCAGAAACCTGAGCTTGTCGAAGATGAACGTTTTGCAACTACGTTTCTTCGTTCGCAGAACAAAGAGGAGCTGCGTCGGCTCATTGAAAAGGTCTTTCGTGCTTACGATGCGGATACTGTATGGGACATGCTCCAGGCCGCAGGTATTGCGAACGCAAAAGTCATTGACATGGCGGGCCTTTGGGCGCATTCTCAGCTTCAAGCGAGAGAGAGATGGACATCGGTCGACACACAGAATGGATCAATTCCTGCACTAAAACCGGCGGGTGCTACTGCAGGCTTTGCGGTCAGGATGGATCCCATTTCTACAGTCGAACAGCATAGCGCAAGAATATTCGAGGAATTTGGGATAGACAGGTGACCTGGTAGCCTGCTAAAATTGTCGTAGGTTTTACTGGGTTTGTCCATCCAGTCAGCTGCCTTTCGAATTTCCGAGGCTGTGTGTACTCAAGTACCCGTGTTCAGGTGACTCCAAGAGTGCGAAAGCTTTAAAGACAATATCAGCACGATCTGGTGATTTCGTACAGTTCCAACCTCCCGACTAGTGTCACAGGCGGATCGCGATAGACTGTAGAACGCCGAGGCCAAAGCACTCAGGCTTGATTGCGAGAGTTCTGGACTCCGAATGCTCATGATTCTACGACTAACTGCACTACATGAGTCTAGCGCGGTGAGAATCGCATGATAGTCCAGCTCCTAGTGAAAAGCCGATGCCATGAACAGGAAGCTGTAGACTAATTTAGGGCACTGCCTCAGCAGAGTGTCAGGGCACAGAAACAAAGTTCGGAATGACAAGGGCCAAGAGGATAAGAATAGGACTCACCAGGTGGACCGGCGGCACCGCTGGCAAGCGAATTCATAGATGGACGACTGTCTTGAACAAGGATGTGCGTCCCTAAACATAGTGCAGTCATGAGACAATTCCACAATGGATAGACAACGGCTTCAGTATACGGGCTTGGAAAACTGCATCCAGCTTGGCGAGTCCAAGGAGCTATTAACAGCACGTATATTGCCTATAAAGTAATGGCTGACCATTGACTTCATGACCATCCAGCAGCACACTGAAGCAGAACAGCTACTGATCGTCGAAAACAAGCAGCGCCAGCACCCACTCGCATAGGAAAACAAAGATCGACTTCAACAAGCACATCAACCAAAATGAAGTTCACCGTCGCAGGTATTGCACTCTTTGTCGCATCCACCCTCGCCACTCCACTCGTCACACGCGAGACTACTACCACCTTCACCATCGACGACTTGACCATCCGCAAGAAACCCACCGGATGGCCCTACCAGGTCTCTTTCATTCTCAAGGCCTCCGGCACGACCGACGTCTCGTGCTCCATACACGCCGTCGACGGACAGAAAATCCCTGACGAGTTCCAGTCAGGGAGGTTGTACGCTTGCGCGGACCGCAGCCCGTACACCTGGAGGTACGAGCCTGGCAATCGCGCCAAGAAGGTCAAGGCCAAAATCAGCGTCTACTTCAAGAAGTCGGACACGGAGTCTCTCAGCGGCGAGGTGGAGTTTGACGAAATTGACACTTGCCGCGCGGGCCCACAATCCAAGGACATCCAACCAGGCGAGCTCATTTGCGAGGCTCAGGACCCCGTCAACCCCAAGATCACTCTCAAGGGATAGTCAATGACTGCGCTATGCTCTGAAAGTTGGGATGGAGTGATCACTGTTCGAATCCGGTGGCGATAGGCTGAAAAGGCCCGATGCGTTAGATGGAACATTCGCTTGTCCGGAGTTAGCTTGCGTTATTCAGGCGTTGGCGGTGGAGCGAAGTATGTCCTAGCAATCCAAAAGTACATAAAAATACCTTGATAAGGGAAACGATTGGATCACATAGAAAAGTAGCCAGCTGCAATTGCTGTCAGGCTCGTGTCATTAGTCCATCGCTGTGTCCTCTCCGCCGCAAACTTTATCGAGTATGCTCAGCTATTGTCGAGCTCGTCAATGAGGCCGTCTATCTGATTCTCAATGTTCTCCAATCCCTTGATCACGTTCTCATCCTTTCCCTTACCTGGCGTCCAAGCAGCGTGTGCGAAGTCAATCATTTTGACTTGAAATGCGACAGGTGGAGCCTCCTCGTCCTCTTCCTCTCCCTCCATGCTTTGCTCAAGCTCAGCTGGCTTCGGGGCCTTTTCGCGAAATTTGGGGGTCTTGCTCACGCCGCCCATTATCGTTTTCATGGCATCTGCGTCGCCTTCGTAGACCATCAGAAGACTGGCACTGTACATCCGACTCTCAGACTTCTCCAGCAAATGCCTCGCCTTCGTGATCTCTGCATCGATCGTCTCGAGCAGTTCGATGGCTTCCTCCTTCCGCAAGCTTGTGCTGAGCCCACTGAAAAAGGTTGAAAAGCCGTTTTTGACATTGGCAGCATTGAAATTGCGTCCGTAGAACTTGTCATACAAGTCGAAACTTTTGCCGTTCCACACTTTCATGCCTGCGATTCGAAAGTTGAGGCTACCGCTCGTGGTTTCAGCAGATACTTTGTCCAGACGCTGAGCCTTCTCGGCGGATGTTGTGCTCTCGTCGTACAATTGTGCGCCAAGCTTTAGATCTAGGACGTTGGGTTGCTTGAAACCATGCTCCAGGTTCCCCAGGACGATGGCGGTTTCTGTTGCCAACTTGTCGCCGTGAAGCTTCTGATCCGTGGACGACTGCGCAACTGCCAGAATCTCACTTGCTGCTGTTACATCAGGTACTTGTGTTGTCGCACCGAGTTGTAATGTACCCATGAACTCCGGCATGAGCTCTGCGAAATCTGGCTGCTCGAGCAATGTTTGCTGGTAGAAATCGATCTCTGCTTGAGTACATGGCTTGATGAGCAGCTCTCCATTTTCATCTGATAGGACGCCATCGTGACCAGCAGCTGCATTCTCGAACGCCTTTAACCCTGATGCCTCAAGTCTCGTCTTCTCAGCCATGGTGGCGTATGATGTGATTTTGAGGTCTGAATGTGTGCTTGCATATACCTATGCAGCAGAGACTATGCTGGGGGGAGGGACTGGGTGTTGTCCGAGTTCCCAGTACGTGAGTTGTTGCTCATCGAGAATAGATCGAATTCTTGGCTGTGATGTAAAAGGTCGGCATAGAAGTTTGAGGCTCATGCAGGTACCATTCTCGCGACTGGGATATGCATACCTGGCCCAAGCTTATTGGTTTCATGAATCTCGGTAGCGAGACTTCCAGCTTCTTCTTCTGCATCAAGTGCTGTCATGTGAGACCTTATCAACCAGCGGGAAGCAAAAAGTCACGAGACACAAGAACGGCATTCAACTGCTACGGCACTGTCGCGCTTGCGTTCACAGGCAGAGCATACATGTACTCCTCCTCACCTGCCAAGAGCGTTACAACGACATCACGGCTGACAGTAGAACGCGCTTCTGACAGCCAACTTGCATCAAGATCGTGACAGCTCGCTGTTACTTGCCTCCATGACTGTCACAAGCTCAACCTCAGACAGTGTCTAACAGCAGAATTGTCCTCACCTTTCAACTGACTTCCAGAAAAATTCCCACTCACAGAAAGTGATCCAGGCAGTTTGTTGACGCAGCCTCAAAAGCTCAGTGCACGCAGAGACACTCCCTCCATAATAAAAAAAAGCAACAAGACCATAATATGGCCACTGCAGCAGTCAAGCAACCAAAACCAGGGGCTGTCGTTCCCGGGCCTGCTGGTGTTCCTGTCGAGGAATGGATACCGTCCGAGCATCTTACACCTCCATCTGAGAGGGCCAGTGAGATCATTCGGCAAGTTGAGCACTATTTCAGCGATCATAATCTCCCACACGACGCGCACATGCTGGGTTTGACAGGTGGAGACGGCAACGGTCCGGTCAGTCTGAGCTACATCATGAGCTTTCGCAAGATGAGACAGTTCAGGCCCAAGACAGCAGTTCGTGATGCTTTGAGGCAGAGCAAGTTCCTCGAGATCACGCGTGATAACCAGCACGTCAAGCGCCGAAATCCGCTGATGGTACCCATCAGAGTCAAGCCAGAGGTGAATCCGGCCAGGGCGAAGCAAGCAGAGAACCTGGTCAAGGGTCTGACTAAGAAAATGCTGGAGCCTACTGGTTTTGAGGTCAGCGCTATTCAAGGCCCAATCTCTCCGGAGCAAGATGCGCTGGACCGCGAGCGTTATCATGAAGATTTGGGCGTGCCGACCCGTGTAGAGAATCTCGTCAATGACTTCAATATTCATCGCAAGATGCACCAGCATACTCGCGCTGTGTTTGAGAAGTTCGTCATCTTCGGTGGGTTGGAGTGCAATCGAGCATTTGCAGCTGGTCGAACAAAAGCCGACCTGAAGAAGGAAGGTTTGAATAAGGAGGAGATTGCTCTGCAGTCGGCTTACTACGGTGTTATTGAAGAAATAGAGGAGTCTTTCTGGGCCAGAAATGACGGTCAAGTCGAAAAAGAGGTCTGGGACGTGAACTTCGAGACTGTCGCCAGAGCTTTCTTGTCTACAGAATTCATGGAGTCTTTCGATTGGCAAAACGTCGAACAAGTCAAGACAGCCTGCAAGGTCCTCACCAACTTTTACAGATATGCCATTGACCATAATGCATTCCCGGATTACGACGCCAACATCCGAGCAGCTCAGGCAACTTGCATTCTTGCCGAGATTGAGCTTCCCAAGCTCGCTTTCGTCGATCGCGCTCTACCGGGTGACTTCAATGCAGCATGCTCCACGCTATGGCGCGGTCGCTATGCCGACATTCACAGGTCCACAGCTTCCGCTCGGCAAGACGACGAAGACAACGGCTGGACCACGGTCGGCGACAATATGGGTCTCTCTGCTAAGCAAGCCATGACGATATTCAAGCTCGGCATTGCTGCCTACGGCACCAAGGAACAGTACCTCAAAGCTGCTGCTGACTTGGACTTTGAGGTGACAGCCATTACTGCCACCTCAGAGGAGCAGCTTGGGCTCGAGATTGTTCGCGTTGAGCTCCCAACGGCAGATGCACTTGCGCTCTACAGCGATGCGAGGGACCGCTTCTTCGAGGAGGGTAGGCGCTACATCCTGCCCGTAGGAAAGCTCATCTGCAAGCGTTGGCAACTGCCGTTCGAGCCACCATCTGATCTGCCGCTCCACGTCGTCAACGAGAGGAAGGCGGCTGCAGCGAGCAACGAAGAATTTGAGTTCCTGGTCGAGGAGGAGACGCTTGATCGCTGCGTACCGGGCATGAAGCTCGATGCCGTGGTCAAGCAACTCAGTCTTGGCATCAAGTGGATCGATCATGTTAATGCGGTCTACCCTACCTTCTTCACTCCATTGCTGAACGATCGCGTGCGTCAGTGGAAAGAGCCAGGTCCGCCGAAATCGTGGATGGCTCGCCAAAATGCGCAGAAGCTGGCGAAGTCCGAAACGTCAAATATGGCTGTGGCAGAGGGGACAGGTTCTGCTGAGGGCGAGGGGGGGTTGGATGAAGGTGATTACAGCGATGAAGAGCCGGATTGAGAATCTCAGGCACGATATGTCGCTGGCTTATCGAGCGTTCGTAGGGAGTGGTTAGATTGATCCGTAGGTGGTGTCATGTCGACGGCACGCCCGGGACCTTGTTGACCTATTTCCCCTGGGCCCACCGACACCGTCGCTCGGAACAGGCCCGCTTTGCTGACAATCCTTGCGGGGGGGATAGAGGGGCAAAAGCAATTGCGTCAGTAGCAACCTTACACATTCCACTTGGAGCTTTGATATTCTCAAGTCCGTTGCGCGTACTCACAATTGACATTGATCACCTGTTTTCAGGATCCCCGTTTCAGGCTTCATTACATGTCCCTTCAACGGCTCACAACTTCAACAGCTCCTACTGTCATTCGACGAGCTGCTGCTTTCTCTTCACAGCTTACGCGACCTGCCAATTCGCGTAAGCCAAACTTCCTGGAAAGCTCAGTCAGGATGGCATCGTCTGTACCGAGCAAACAGAAGGGCGTGATCATCACCAAGAATGGTGGGACAGAGGTGCTAGAGTACAAGACGGATTTAGAAGTGCCAACGCCAAAAGGAGGTCAGGTATTGGTGAAGAATGATGCATTGGGGATTAACTACATTGACACGTGGGTGCTCGCAGACGAAGGGATATGGGAGGCCATCGATAGTACGGCGAGCTGATACTCGCGACAGATACTTCCGTTCCGGGCTCTACCCAGCCCCATCGTTCCCGTACATCCTTGGCCGCGAAGGGGAGGGCACAATCGTGAAGTCAGGCGGCGGCGACGTCCATGGCTTGAAGGAGGGAGACCGAATTGCTTGGATGGCAGAACAAGGTTACCAGGAATACACTGTCACACCAGCTGCCAAAGCAGTCAAGATTCCATCTTCCTTCAAGCCGGGTCAAGCCGCTGCATCTCTCCTGCAAGGCCTGACGGCTTTGACGTTGATCCGAGAAGCACACCACGTCAACAAGGGCGATTGGGTCCTAGTGCACGCTGCTGCGGGTGGTACTGGGCTGTTGCTGTGCCAGCTACTGAAGGCTGTGGCTGCGAACACAATCGGGACTGCTTCGACGCCTGAGAAGATGGAGGCGGCGAAGAAGGCTGGTGCGACGCATTTGATCAATTATAGCCATGAGGATGTCAAGAGTAAGGTGATGGAGCTCACAAATGGGCAAGGTGTGATTGCGGTGTTTGATGGTGTTGGCAAGGACACTTTCGACCTCTCGCTGGACTGCTTGGCGAGAAAGGGCAGCATGATTTCCTTCGGCAATGCCTCTGGAGCCGTGCCGCCTGTGACTATTGCAAGGCTGTCGGCGAAGAATGCTAGACTCATGCGGCCGACGCTGTTCAACTATGTGGCCACAAGGGAGGAGTTTGAACGGTATTCGAATGAGCTGTTTGGGTTCATCGAGAAGGGTCAGCTGGATATCAAGGTGCACAAGACGTATCCGCTGAGTGAGGTGGCGAAGGCGCATGAGGACCTCCAGGGCAGGAAGACATCGGGCAAGCTGTTGTTGGACCCAAGCAAGTAGGTGTGGAAGACCGGTAGCTTTAGGTCGTTGTGCAGAGATCAACGCGTCGACAGAGTATACGTATATGTACATGTAGCTGCTGCCATGCCGAGCGTGTTTCATACCAGCTCGAGACCCTTGGACCATGATTGTGTGCCCCTCGTCGCACTCTCGGGTCGGATTTAGTGCTCCATCGTGCCGGATCACCGCCCAAGTTCCCGTCACCTCGCATCTACATAAGTAAATGCTGCTGCTGTACATACATGTCTTCTCTTCCATCTCTTCCATCTCTTCCATGCACAATCCACCGCTTGAATCGCATCGCAATCAAAATGGCCTCGTTTCTCGAGCTCAGCCACGAGCTCCTGCACTGCATCTTCATCGAACTCGCGCCCGCCGATCTAGCTAGTCTGAGTCGAACATGCCATACCCTGAACAGCTATGTCCGAGGGAACAGATTGCTGCACAAGGACTTGTATGTGCGAAGATATGACGAGCCGCGAGGGAAGCCCGAGCTGGACTGGGAGAATGAGATACATGACCTTGTCAAGCTGGAACGGATATTGGAGTCGGAGTCCAGACAGAGCAAGTCGCATTACCTGGAATTTGTCGCGAAGCAGATGAACCGCTTGATCGAGCTCTCCACCGCGGATCCAGACAGGTCGCTGAATATACAGCTCTTGACGGAGCATTTCAAAAACACCAGCAATATCGATGCGGTTCTGTGCGCAAGTGGGTTGTTCAAGAGGGCCGGCACGTCAAGCCAGCAGCCAGCTCCGACAGAGGAATTGCGCCAGGCGTCAGCGAAGCTTCATTGTCTGTACGGCGTGCCGATCGACAACGTGCCGAGGGGTCCGAGGTCAAGCTTCTCAGTACCA
This sequence comes from Teratosphaeria epicoccoides, assembly GCA_021401465.1. NCBI lineage: Eukaryota > Fungi > Ascomycota > Dothideomycetes > Mycosphaerellales > Teratosphaeriaceae > Teratosphaeria > Teratosphaeria epicoccoides. The sequence goes on from JADDMT010000017.1 coordinate 140,024, forward strand.
CGAACAGACATGCGCTTGTCGCCGTCGATGTGCACTCGGTTGCAGCTGCGGCCACAGATGACGCACACGTATGCTCGGAGTAAAGTCTACGACCTTCGCGAATATACAGACGATAGTCTCTGGGGGCCATTCATGAACGATGGGTCCCAGCGTGTAGACTGGGAGAAAGTAGAGGCCGTCATGATTGTGCTTGGTTTTAATTTGGACAAGTTCAGCGAACGCGAGCAAGGGCGATGGCCGAAGGTTTGGGATAGACCGTTCGTTGGTGCGTCCCCTAACTCATATCTCTCGCTGCCGCCAGCTGCAGGACCCACGAAAGACATGGATGAAGAAATGAGCAAGATCCGAGGATTAGCGCTTTCGCTCGATGCGCAAGATCCGTATGGCATCAGTGGGACATGGATGCGAGTCGTCTGCTTTCTGGACTACAACGACCTTTATGAATTCAACTTCTCCGAGCGCATCCCAGAGGACGAGCCACGTGAACCAATAGCAACTGAAGAAGGTATCATTGACCTGGAAGAGCTTGTATGTATTTTTCGACGTAGACGGAGGCTGATTTGCTTTCTGTGTGTTAGCGATAAGACTGATAAAAATCAAGCTCCAAGTTACGAAGATCGAATCTCCGGACAGCGGCAACGAAGACGACGACGAGTTGGGTGGAGATGGATTGGATTGGTCAGATTTCCAGGGCGAGAGGTTGCCCGTTGTGCATTTTAGGGGCACGTCGAGAAGTTTGCATGCGAGTTGGGATCCAAATGCCAATAGTAGGATTAGAGGTGAGTTTGCCCAGAGGTGTGTACGGAGGCAGAAGCTAATCTCGATAGGCACTGTGCGTCAAACACCGGAAGGCGAGATCCGTTGGACGACATTTTCGATCTTTCATGGCGAGGAGAGGTGGCGGAGTGAAGGTATTCAGGTTGGTGGGCTTAAGTCGGCGAGAGGAGTGCTGGGGAACTGGTTTGATAAGGACTATGATCAGCATGGCCCAGCGGGACCGACGGCGTTCTGGAAGGTCACGGATGATCTGGAGGAAGAGAAGACAGGAAGCGCTAGTATGTTCGCTCATACTTAAATGCTATGGCGTGTTAGGTGGGAGGTCTAGGCTGACATGGTATGTGTTTCGGTGTAGGTGCGCACATGGGGGTTTGGTTGGACCTGTGATTGATGGTGTGGGATGTTATGGGAGAACATGCTTAAGATTTTGGAGCATTGTGATGTTGTGACCTGCCAGATGCAGGTGCCACGAGTAGATGTCTGATGAGATATGGTCATTGACTCAACACAAGGATGGATGAGTCCACTGCTTGTTCTCTTACTTGACATGGCGATATTAAAAGCCGCCCAGATGCAGGACGAAGCTCCTGAATTATCCGGACCGCACATCAAATCCTTAGGGACCGCCCATCTTGGCAACACTGCCCTCTACATATACCAACACATCTTTAGTGAAGAATTCCCTCAGGTTTGACAGAAGCAGTAATTGCGAGAACAAAGGAATCCTGCTTCTGCCGCTTGCCGCCGGGGCAGGTGCAATTTCGTGCGTGTTGCCTAAGGGCACAAGAAACCGCCCCCCGCGGGGGCAGAAGCACATTGAAGTCAGGCTGTACCATGGAGGGTCTGATGAGGGAATATATTCTTAATATGCCGATGTGCGCTTTAATACGGGCCAGCGAAACTTTGGTCGAGTAACACTGCCCCCAACTGGGAGGATGGTTGCTGCAGGGTTTATTAGTGTAGTGGTTATCACTCCGGATTTTGATGATTTCTGAATCTTCCGGCAGTAAGCGTCATATGTTACTCTCCGTCAATGGCTAGAAGCTGACTTCCCATTGGACCCCGGTTCGATAGGTCTCCCTTCCAAGTCTCGTGAAAGTTCCCAGAGCGCTAACGTCCTCTTACAATCCGGGATAGACCTCCACGTTGTTTTTTCTTTTTCTCTTTCTTTTTTCCCCCTTAGCGGTGTTTCCAACAACCCCTTTCTCTGCTATCTCCTCCGTGCTTACTGTTTGTCCCCCCCTCTGTCCCCCTGATTAGCCTTTCAACCATTCGATGGCTCGTTGATGAATGACCAGACACTTGCCTTGTATAGGTAAGCCTAGGCATGTGCAAAGATACAGTCTAAAGTGCAAAACATAAGGCCTTGGACCACAACCCTAAATAGCTCGAGGTTGGAAGAAAATATGCAAAACACTAGTTGCAATATCAACACTAACTGGTCGACTTCAGCAGTATACAGGGTCCCGTCAGACGTCAGATGGAAGTGATCGTTGGATCAAAGCCCTCAGCGCAGTCCTCGCGCCTCTTCTCACGCATCTCGAAAGGCGATCCCACTGCAAACAGGTAACATGAGTTGATATCATTGCTTGCACGAGCTGTGGACGCGATCAAGACAAATACTCACCTGCCAGGAGGGTCGCTCGAAAGTCGGAAGCCAGCGTGTCCGCAATCCAGCGCCCGATCACCGCGATTGGCGGGCAAGGAAATGGAGATTCTCGACGAGAGAGGGCGAGCTGAGACGCCAATAGCCTTTGTCCGCAAAGCAGACGGGACAATACTTTGACGACCGCATGAGAGGGACAGACTCGACGCGTTGGGGCTGTCGAGGAAATCCGAGGCATCGCGCCAATCCCATTAGAGCAATGGAGTGAAAGTTATCATTATGCTTGGGTGCTGAAACCAAGTGATTATAACAATAACGCATGATGTGTCTGTAATGGGACAATTCTTTTTGAGTTGGATTGCTTTCCATTGGTATGCGCAGTGGAAGAAGCCTGCAGGTGCGGACTTGAGCATAGGACGGATGTTACCTTTGTGATGGTTAGTCCTCAATAAAATGAGCTTGCACATGGAGGTATGCGTACTGGTAGAAGCCTGCGGGTGTTCAATGGAGCATATCATGGATGATACCCAATGGATGGTTGGGGCTGAATATAATGAGCGTGCACATGAGGGTCATGAATGCATGGTAATTGGCTGATTGTTGACAGAAGTGAGCAGCACCAGTCCTGGTATCGCAATTGCCATTTCCATTGATCCTATCAATCAGCATAAAGATCAAGCAGTTGACTGGTTGAAACAATATCTCATGATGGGATAAATACTGTGAGCCGTTGACCGCCGACAGAGAAAGGACTTCTAATTCTAAGTATGTGACGTCCGTCGACATCTAGTGCAGTGTTCACCGACCTCCAGCTCATCAATGTATCCGTCTCAACCCCTCAACCATACCCTTCAGCTCCTCAGTTTGAACCCCCAACTCCTGACTCAAGCCCATCTGGCTCTGCTCATCCAACTCCAGATACCTTTCCACAACTTCTCCATCAACAAATCTGACCGGACCCTCTTCACCCATGTCTCTCACCTGACTCCTAAAACCCCGATATTTTTCAAACGGCACATCACCCGGCACCTGAACCAGCTTTGCCACCTCCGTCTGCAGTCGAATTAGCAAGTCCTGTTTACCTGGCGCAATAAGGCCATAGAGGTAAATCGAGCCTTCCACGGTGGCGAGGAACGCTCGTGGAATGACGGGCGCGTTTGGTGAAATTTGGAGGTTGACCGGAATGGCACGGATGCGGTTGACCATCTCTCCTAGCAGGATTTCTGAAACTGGCAGTAGACGTCGTCGGTCGTCTGCGCTAAATCCATTGATATTGTGCTGGAGGACCATGAGGTTGCCCTCTGCATCGGCCTGAAGGTATGTGTCGTTCGCAACGTTCGCGACAGCGGTAGTCCAGCATGTTTCAAAATGACGGGCGACCTCAGAAAGTGTATCAGGCACACCTGCTCGTCCTTTCTTGTATTCAACAAGACACACAGACTTCATGAGGTCGGCGACGGCGATGATGTTGTTCGTGACGCATAAATCGATAGGCGCGGTGGAGGTACGGTAGGAGGCTTTTTTAAAAAGGAATGGCGAGCTTGGCGTCTGATACTCGAACGAGTATACAACGATCTGATCAAGTTATTAGCGAGCAAATCTTGTGCGTCGAGGAAGGAATGACCTACGGTCTTGATCAGCCCCGCCACGATCCTCCCGCCCTCCAGCACTCCCAAACATCGACAAGCACCTTTTAGCTGCTGCTCAGCAATAAGCTTCAGCTTGCGCTCCTCGGTGACTTCAAACACAAGTACGCGTCCTCTGGCGCTGCTCTCGTCCTGATCATCCAGGTAGGCGGTGCCAACCACAAATCTTTCTGCTGATTCGCCTGCTCCGCTACCGTCGCCCAGCTCACACCTAATGCAGCACTCCACCAGCTCGTCTGCATTAAGTGAATATGTGTGCAGCTCTTGGAATGCGACCTCGTCGACAAGCTTGAAGTGAGACTCCACGAATTCTTCGCCGGCGGTGAGTGTACGCTTGATAGTGCCCAGACCAAAAGCCTTGAGCTCTGGCGAGTAAGCGATTCGTCGCACAGTCTCATGGACGGGTAATGTCTGCACATGTGTCGTGCGCTCTTCATCCACTACTGCAAGCTTCAGCTCGTATTCTCCTTCATCGTTCGCAGAAGCTATTGCAATGGCTGCAGGATATGCTTCACAGTCAAAGGAGCAGATCGATTGGGCTTTCTCGGCAGTCACAGCTGAGTACACTAGGCGACCTTCTGAGCCGTAGATAAGAGACGGATGTTCACAGGTGGCGAAGACGTTTTGTAAGCTTGAGGCAGATCCCCGAGGCAAAAGGGCGAAGTTGGGTTGTTGTGTGCCCAGTACGATGGACTTCCGTGCTGTAAATGGCTGTTGTGGTGAGCTAACACTGTAAGTAATGACATTTCCATCCGCCAGACCGACAAACAACATAGCTGGCTGCTTGGGAAGCATGCTTGCAACTGCTAGACTGCGCGGAACAGCGTAGCTATCGTCCTCGGCGACACGCGCACTCGCATGCGACTCCAGCGTGTTCAGATCCATAACAGACACTTTGCTGTCCTGCCAGAAACCTGCTACAGCCGCATTTGGCAGCGACTCCGACAGTGCTATGCAAGACACTTGACTGGCACTGTCGAACTCCTTCTGCGCTCGGACGTTCACGTCATCGCCACCCAGATCGAGCGCGATCAGCGCCGCTCCACCCAGCGAAAGTAGTACATGTTCTCCCTGAGCAGCGACAGCCGTGATGCTTCGGCCTTGTGGTGCTGTCCAGCTGCTACTCACCATGCTGTCATCAGAGTCTGTCACCAGTACAGCAGAACTAGTGACCTGTACTGCGCGTCCATTCGGGAGATTACCAGCGTGTAGTGTGCTCTCATTCAGTTGGAACCCACCAAACAATTCGACCTCCTCCACCTCTCCATCCGCAGCAAATCTGAAAACTCGTGTATGACCAACAAAGCTGACGACCAGTGTATCAACGTAGCCGCGGCTTGCACTACTTCGCACTGAGAAGATCGCATTGACAGGCGCGCCCATCTCTCCAATCGACCCTAGGTCTTCCAAACCCACGCCCGACCTCACCGACCGCAGTGATCCGTCTTTGAACGCGCCAGAGCCAGTGACAATCCGCGCTTGACCAGAGGAGAACTCGTTGACAGGCGCATCGGATGATCTATTACCCATGTCCATCACTGTGAAATCCAAGATGGGTGCAATGTTCGGGAACGTCTGCAGCACTTCTATACTCCTCTCCTGGACCCTGATGATCTGACTGTCACCCTGATGACTGCCGACAAAGATCTTACCATCGTCCAGGTAGACAAGTGTGTTCGCTCTCGACGTCTCTCCAAGAACATCGATCTGGTGACCCGCATACTCTCCTCGCTCGTTTTGTTGGACGAACAGAAGGTACAGCTTCCCATAGTCGTCCGCCAGGACATATCGCTGATCGTCGACGGCGCACCAGGTTACAAAGACAGTGGCTTCATCTAGAGGCTCGGCGTTCGTTATCCGGTAGTCCCATTCCTCGACATATGATATACTTGTCTCACCGACGATCAGCATCCCATACACTGGACCGGGCAGTGGTATTATGTGGGCTGCACCCAGTTCAACCTCACCAGTCACATCCTTACCCTTCTCCAGCTCAGCAGTCGGTGGCTCTTCCTGTGGACGCAAGCTTGGACTGAATTCCAGCTCTCTGACCACCAGTCTCATCTTGCCTGTGCTGTCCTCTTGCAACACGGCTAATTCCGGATTCACCTGCCGTGGCCCTGCTTGCCGCTTGTGTATAAACGCCGTACTCCTGACCCTCATCTCGGGTATTCTGACTGGTATTGGATCCTGTAATTCTCCTATCTCGTTGTCTGCCGCTTTCCTCTTGCCCTTGCCTGCATGGGCGATTGGTAGAATGTTCACGACACCCTCGTAACATTCTAGCGTCATGAATCGAGTGGTGGGATCTATATGGACTCTGTCACCCGATTGACTATCTCTTGCCGCCTTCTCTGCAATGTCGACATAGCTCTTTTCCGTACGCAGCTGTTTCTGCGCTGAATCCCACGACAGAGTGAAGTAGTGATAGCGATCTGTGCCGACGAACAGATGATCGGTCCGACTCGTTGCCGGTTTGAGCTTCTCCAGTAATGTGACTTTGCCGTAGATGGACTTGTTGTGTTGGAGCACGAGCTGATCCGGCTGTGATTCTGAGGCGCTCCATATCTCTATCCGGTTGGCCTTGGCGACTATGAGGTCGTCAGAGCCGGGAGCGAGGAAATTGAGCTTGATGGCATGTCGAACACTCGAAGGGCGGTGAATGGGCGCAAGGTACGCCATGCTTGATGATGAGCTCTGAGGTGAGAATTGGAGTCCTGCGGGCGGCTGTAATTCCAGCTGCGTGCCTTCCTAATTCGGCATGTGATGCTGAATTAACGTCCAGTGATTTGTGTCAGCCAATGTCTGAGGGCCAGCTGCTAATGTCTGGAATGGATGTATGGTACGAAGGAAGCTCCAATACCAATGATGACGCGACCCCACAATCGCGCCTGACGCGAAGCTCCCGCGTTTTCTGCATATTCGAGGTCACTAAACATACAGTGCCACACTCAGCGAACATGGCGCGTAAGTCGCCTCATCATATTGCTCACTTCCGAACGAGGAAGGAACGCTCCAATGACTGACACTGTTGTACAGCATCAAGAGCAGGAGAGGACCAGGACGATGATCCAGTCACAGCAGAATACGATGTATACCTCACGCCCGCACTAGCAGAAGAAGTGTTGCTGCTCCAATATCCGAACCGACAGCGCGGACGACCGTACAACATAAGGCATGGCGCAGCTCCGGAATGTATGCGCATCAAGCCTCAGTCTGGTCATCTTGAAGCCGATGTGCCTCTCAGTACAAGTCACAACTTCAACAAATATCAATCGCTGAAGTGGGGCGATGCATTGAACACGGCGAGAGAGGTGCAGAACGAAAGCGGTACATACGGCATAGCAGGCGGCTTTGCGCCTATGAAGCCTCGGGCTGGTGGCAGAGTCCACTTGAAAGACCAAGCAGATCGTCTAAACCAGATACAGAACGACCTCGCCGGCGACTTCCACGGCGCAGAGGCTGAGGGTCGTGTGATGCAGCGCCAAACGCTTGGCGGGCAAATACAGAGGCACTGCGCTGCGCAAGGACGGACGACGATGGAGACCAACCCGATTTACTTCGTCGGCGCTTTTCGCGAGAATCAATTACACCTCACCAAAGTCAACGGGACAGTCCAGATGCGCCCACAGTTCCATCATATCGATGCCGAGGACCAGCGCTCACGCCTCGCAGCCTCCCGCGCTGCAGCTCTGGAAGGCGAAGCCAAGGCGCCAGGCGACCCTCGTGGCTTAGGTACGAGGCAGAAGCGGGTGGAAGAGGAGTCTGATAAGACGAAGCTGGAGAATCGACTGAAGAAGGCGCTAACCCAGGCGGAAGAAGAGAGCTGGACTCGGCTAGAGTACGTCGATGAGGATTTGGAGGAGGCATACGAGAAGTTTCGGGAGACGATGTTCGTCAAGGACGTGATCCGAGCAGGCAAGCTTCAGAGTAGCATGAACAACGAGGAGTTCGTGGATGCCATCAGTGCGCCGAGGAGGGAGAGTCCGACGAGGAGGAGAAAGAGATCATCGAGAAGAAGAGGCACGAATGATGGGGAGGAGGTTGGCGGCGCTGACGCGAATGGTGCTGACGCGGCTGGAGAGGCGTAGTCGCAGTTGTCGCCGATCGGCAGTGAATATGCGCCAGCTGGTTCATGGCAAGCCTCGTGCGTGTCGTGCGAGCGCCTCTCATATGAGCAAGTTTGGCGACTGCATGGCACGACATGTTGCCAAGGCCCATCCATTGAGTCGCCGAGCAATGGCCAAGCGCCAGTGCGACAGCGCCCAGCGGCATAACTCTTGTCGACGCATCGATGATTCTCTATGTGCAGCGTTGGCGTAGTCCAATGACCAGCGACAAACACATATGATTGCTGTAGCAGAATATTTCAAAATGAACAAACGGTGAGGTGGAGAGTAGGATGGCGGAAAGGAGCCAAAAACCCCACTTCTCGAGGATTGCCGTTGACCACACTAGTACACTGATCAGGTTATCAGTAGCTGTACCTGCCTTTCCCGTCTCCAAGTCATGTGGCCCGATACACTTTTCTGATTCACGGTCACACGCCCTCTGCCAGAGCGCTATGGGGAAGCACACAAGAGCTTGCTCGAGTCGCTCGTGCGACTGAGCTCTTACGCACGAAGAACTACGTGGTCCAATCCCATCCCCAATGATGCCCAAGACATGTCCACAGACAGGCCAACTTCACCAGACGTCTCACCGCTGCCTACCCCTCTAGTTCTGATCAACCCATGCAAGGAACAACAACTACGAAAGTCACCCCGTCGCAGCATCGAGGTCAAAGGTCTGCCAATCAAAGCTTAAACGCAGGAGCTAAAGCATTCCGCCATGGTCCGCTCTGGGATGTCATGCATGGCCTTGGCCGCTTGGCGGAGTGTGTCAGGCTGACTGGGCATTGCTGCTTAGGTACAACTCGCAGTCTCTGCAGGCTGCGCCATGTGGTTCGATCACATGGGCACGTGTGAGGTTGCTTGTCGCTGGTGCGGATCAGCCGGATCGAAACATAGAAGTTATATAGATGAGCTGCCCAGCTGTTACCCTTACGTTCAGGGCGTGATCATTTGACCTCATCGTACGCCCTAAAGGATCACACTGTCAGATCTGGCACTTGGAGGTCACACACAATACAGCTCCTCGGCCTAAGCATCAGATCCGCCGGACAACATGCTGCCTCTAGTGCCGGTCGTCATGCTCGCTGGATATGCTGCCCTTTACTTGTTCACCTGAACGCAGACGATGGGAGACCGTTATCAATTGGCTCGAGTGACTCTCCAACAATACATTTCACGTCGACGACCTCATGGAATGGTGCATTTGTAGCGACAGGACTTCATCAGGGTTAACCATGGCTTAAACGAAATTCGAGACTAGACCACGTTTCGAGAGTTGTTAAAGTACACTTGACGATCGATCAAAGAGCATCCAGCCATGTCAATCGCCAAGGCACTGTCTTGCTTGCCATCTCAAATGGACGACTGTCAGGCGCGGACTGTGCAAAGCTGGTTCCGGAGCACATATGGATGCTTGCCACAGCGGCAAAATCATCAGCAAGAGAAGGCCTTGACAGCAATGATCCAAGTATTTACGATAACGATGGTGCCAGGGATATACGGCGTTACGGGGATCTGGTCATAACTCCAGTCCAGTCATATAGCGCCAACCTTCACGCACGATCGACGATGATGAGTGTGGTAGGCTTCCTCGCACTGGAAGGGCAAACAGAACCGTTGTAGTTCAGGTCGGCTGGGGCAGCTTGCCTCGTGTATGGCTGTCAGACGTCAAACGACATGCTGGTCGCTCCCACGGCGAGGCCTGGTCTTTCGAGACTTGTCATGCTGCGATCAAGGGCCAGCGATCTCACTGCTTGGGACCGCGAAAGGTGGAGATTGGATATGCTCGGCTCTCTTGGCCTTTGAGCTGCCTGAGATGGATAGTTGGCTTACGAGGCAATTGGAGCAGTTCGCCCCAGTCAACGACCCAATGGCAGTTGCACCAGACAGACTGTCAGACTCATGCAGAATCATTCAGCCGCATCATCTTCCTCCTTCACTTCCATCTTCATCTCTTGTCCCACGTCCTCCCTCTCTGCACTCTCCCGTCCACGTTCCCACATCTTCTGCTTCGCCAAAAACTCCGCCTTCAACCTCATATACTCCTCATCCTCCACACAGCTCCTCCAAACCCCCTTGAATAACTCACTGATCGCCAACTTCTCCCCCCTCCCTTGATGGCTTTCACTCTTCGCCAATTCAACACGTTTGCCACCACCCTTCTCTACCTCCCTAGCACTCCGATCATACTTCCTCCCACCCTTATGATTAGCATACCGCTTCGCCCGCGTCATGCCCATCTGGATGAACTTCCGCGCCATGTCCGCTCCCACAAAGTCCTTGGCTTTGACGTAGAAGTCGAAAGCAGAGTTGAGGACATTGGAGGAGTGGGTGGCGATGGGAATGGTTTTGAAGCGCCAGTGCGGGAGCAGTATGCCTTTGTACGGTTCGAAAGTGAGGACACCTTGCTCGCCGCGGGCAATGCGGTAGGACATTTGCAAGTCTTGGTTATCTAGTGCTGGTGTCGACCATGTCGTTGGAGCTCCTGGATGGCTTGGCTCTGCTTTTGGTCTGCGGTCTCTAGGAGGCATTGATGATGAGAATGTGATCTTGGCTTGAGTGGCAAGCAGGCCAGAAGGACAATATCTTGGAGTCACAGTCTCTTTGAGGCGAGCTCATTCCTGCTGCATCAACAGCGTATAAGGGCTACAGGGGAACTTGGAAGAGAGCGACCCCGGATGCTAAGAATATAGTATCTAAAATCACAAGAACTTATAACTGAGCATTCTTAGCGAGCGTGGTGCAGTTGGTTACCACATCTGTCTAACATGTGACTGATCCAAGGTCAGTAGAAATCGTTGCGCACAGAAGACCCCCGGTTCGAGCCCGGGCGCTCGTACATTTATGATCTTTTTATCATTTTTCTCTCTTGCCAGGTCCAGTGCAGCGTTTTGCCCTGGCTCGGTAGTCGCAGATTGCGGCAGATATCTCCGCGGAAGTTTATAGCTTCCCGCCTCCTGCGCTTGCCTTCTCCCGAGATCCTTCCGTTTGCAACCCTCACTGCCGTCCAGACTACTTCGATATGAGAGCCTGCCCTGCTGAATGCTTGTTACCGTCATGCTCGTCCTGACATCTCCATCTTAGTCACGGCGGGTTGCAGGCTGTGTGTTGCACCAATTGCAAATATGCAACTTATTTATGATGTACAGACGAAAACTATCTGCGGAGCGCGCGTTGTAATCTTGCCTGCAACAATAAACAATCTCTCAGAGGGTATATGTATAGACTCAGCACGCCGATATTTAAAGAAACGCCTGCGCTTCATGTATGCCCGTTCTGCCGTTTCCAAATATCATACTCTTCTTGTTGATGCAAGGAAGTCGCTGAGCTCACCGCAGTCTGAGGTGCCATCAAAATCCTGCTTTCGTACTCACTGGCCTTGCCAGCGATACTGTCGACGATATGGGTCTCAGTGCCCACCTGCCAGTCTTCGGATCCCATCCCATTTCTGCATCGACCCCATTCACGCCAACATCCGCTGCGTGCATGGTGGATGACGACGGCGACGAATTCAGAGCCATCAGAGCCTTCTGTCGTTGCTCTTCTCGTGTCTGCGGTCCACCAGGCAGATCCGAGACTGACAGATTCTGCTGCTCGAAAGGCGGGTACGGTACCGTTCCAAACCCGTCTTCCGCAATGCCCAAGCTGACGTTGTCGCGAGACACGCCGCCCCAAGATATTCTGCTCTCGCGGGACATCGAGCTCCGTTGACCGCCCCACGACACTCTGCCGTCTCTTCCAAGCCAAGTCTCGGATGGCGCGGTGAGTTGACGCATGCTGTCCCTGTGGCTGAAACCAGACTTTTCGTTTCCAGGCTCGCCAGCAAAGGTGAAGCCACCAGCATAAGAGAAGGGTCCTTTGGCGCCATCCGGGATGTAGAAGCGCTGATCGATCCTGACGGCTAGCCAGAAAATAATGATAGAGATCTCGATTGTAAAATCAAAGACATAGAAGCACCACTTGCTGAAGTACCAAGGATGCGCGGGATCGGTACTGTCACCCTGCGGCAGATATAGAGTCGCAGCCCGCCAGGTAGCTCCAAGGCAGAGAAAGACTCCCGAGACCAGAACAATAATGCATTTCGCTCGCATGCTGCCTGAACCGAACTTGTCGACGGGTTTCTTTCCTCGGACGCCCGGCAGTCGTCGCGAGATCACTGAAGTCAACACGACGGGTATTGGGATGAACGAGACGACCATGTAGACCGTCTCGCCGTAAAGCTGGATATCGTGGATGGCATTCAAGCTGAATGCATCCAGAGTGTAGAAGGAGTAGATGACTGCGACGATTAAGCAGAGAATGGTTCCGACCACGACAACCAGGATGATAGGAAGTGCCAGGCTGAAGGGTGTCGACCAGCCGACATGTGGGTGTTGCGCCCGGACTATCCGTTGGGTGAAAAACAATTGGGCGATGAAAAGAAGGATGATTCCAGCATAGACGAAGACCATGGCTGCTATGCCAATCTTGACATTGGTCGGAAAGTTCGCCCATACTATCCGTAAGGATGTTGCCATTATTCGAGTGAAGCAGAATCCAAAAAGCATGCCGTTTATGACGAACTTTTTTCCGTGATGCATGTTGATCTTGAAGATGGTCATGTTGGCGGCAGCACATGCGATGAATGCCGCCAGGAACACCGCGCATGCCGGTACATCTGGTATGATACCGGGCGTGAGACCCAGTGCTTGCTCTTGTGGTGGATAGGGTTTACCATGTGCGATCGCGACCTGCAGGTGTTGTTAGTCATTTGTATCATGATTATTGTCACAAGCAACAACAAATTTACCGCCAATGGATCTGGATAAGACATCCCAAGACAGGTCTGCACGCTGGCCGATCAAGGTCTTGGATCGGCCTTGTCTAGATACAGCGTGTCAAGGCAGAAGGCAAAAGGTACGAAGGAATGACGAGAGTGCAACGGTCCAACAGCATGAGCGGACAAATCAACAAACAGCAGGATATTATGGATAATAACACAGATGCTCGTTCAAAGAGGATGGTGAACGGCGGAGATGGCTGAATGAATGCAAACAAGGCAGAGGTCGGTCTCTAAAGGCAGGCGCATATCTGTGAGAGTCAGTTGGGGAGCCGTACAACGATGACCACCGTTCCTTGCGCAAACGGGGCGGGAAGCAGTAGCCGCACGTCTATACGGTGCGAACCAGCCCATTAGTGGTCAGTGATGCGGAGTTGTGGTGGACATGAAGTTTAGTGTATGCAGAATGTATGCAGGAAGCTTCTGTCATCAATGACGCTGAGAAGGTCTGCAGGCATTCCATGGCTCTATGGATTTGGAGATGGTCGTGCAACCGTCGGCGACATCGCGAAATGTTTCAGCGTCCGTTCGTGTACCGATCCCCCTTGATCACGTCACGTTCCGATCGTTTTGACTGATGTGTTTTGATCGCGACACGACGCAGACTGTCAAGACAAGACTCAAGAGTGAAGATCCAATTTTGGACTTCCAGCCTGTGCAAGGGCAATCCCGGAGATGTCTCCAGACACCAGCGTGATTTGACGGCAAGATCCCAGCAAGATCTTGCATAGTGATGTGGCTTTTCCAGCCTCAAGGAAAAGTCGGCAAGAGTCATATTGACGGCAAGAAGTTCACGTGAAAATTGGAACTTCGAGAACACAAGATTTGTCGAGTTCACAAAGCGTCCTATATGGCGTAATAATATGTATGTGACTTGGACGGTGGACTGCAGTAGCACAGAAGATACTATAATTCAGGCAAAGTCGTGCGCATTATTGCGCCCCGAGATTGGCAAGGCACGGACGGTAGCCGAGGAGCAGACCGATTGACTTTACCGTATAGGCATCCTCGGACCTTGAAAGCTTCTGCTATCGTGACCTTCCTTGCAAAGCGGCTGGACTGTCTGCTGACAATCTTCTGGAGCATCGATGACTGTTGCGCTTTTCGACGGATTGGTAGCATGAACAAACGTCCAGGCAAAGATTGATGGCAGGCTCGAGGTGTGCTGCAGCGGTGGCCGAACGTTGTGGAGATGTGCAGACGGAGAGATTAGACATGGCATTCTTGCGTGTTGTTCTCGTTTACTCTCATGGTTGGCGACCGACAGTGTTCTACTATACGGCGTAATTGTGGAGCTTTTTGCCCAACTCCCAGCATGCACGATACAACGCAGCATGGCCTGCTTGTGTTGCCAGAATCGCCCGGCTGATGGCAGGCGAGAGTCTCGCGATCGGAACCGAGTCTCCATGCAGACCCAAGCATGCAAGAAAGAAGGACGTACAAGGGTGACAATTGCCCGTGACGTAAGCCATAGACGTCGGCTGCAAAATCACTCCACTTCCAGAAACGTCGACCGCAATGCCCAAAGCTTAGATGCTGCGGTTTCGTGGCTGCCGTAGAGGTTCCCAGTAACAACAGTAGCGGCCGTCAATTATCTGATCATCTTGCGACTCAACATGCCGAGTACCGGGACGGAGACCAAAACACAGTCGAACAAAGTTTGACACATTAGACTGCTCGTTGACTTTCTGCCGCGAGGACCGGCTGAGACCCGCAGCATGCATTGAGATATCATCTGCCATACTACAAGACATTTTCACCGCGACTCCTTGACTCCACGCATATTTCATCTCAACCCAAGATCGGTTCGTTCCATGTACAACATCAGCATGCGTTTAGCGACTGGTTCCCGTCGTCTATCATGACCTGTTCAAGATCTCATCAACAGGACAATTCGGATGGACCACATATACGATCTTGTCCTCTTCCAGCCCCTGACCCGCCTCGTCCGCCAACCCTTCACCGCGAACTTGGAGGAGGACGTTCGTCTGCAAAGGAACGTCAGCATTGATAGCCCAGCACCATTAGGCAGGACACGGCTCACTTTGACCATCTTCTTCAGCACTTTCCTCGCAAGACTTCTCTGACTCTCCAGATCCTCATGACTCTGCAACTGCTCCTCGATTTGCTCCAGGTACCACACTAACAAGTCATGCTCCTCCACACCGTCTCCACTATCACTCTCGTCCTGATTCACCCTCGATAGTAGTAATTCCAGCATACGAAGATAGTCGTCATGCTTGATCTGCGTCCTCGCTCTGGGAGCTGGAGCTGGGGTGGCCGAAGCACGCAAGGAAGGAGTCTGACCAGCACGTTCTTCCATCGCGGCATCCCCGTCTTGGTCCGCGGCGCTATCGACAGCCTGGTTGAGAGTCTCGTCTTCCTCATCCTCGAAGTCAACATCGTCTTTCTCGACTGAGATGATGGACTGGCGGAGGAGCTTGAAGGCTTCCTCGACGAAAGCCGGAGTGACTTGATCGACACAATTGGCTTTAGCGATAGCCTCACTCAATCGAATCATCGACTCCAACTGACGGACCGTAATCCGGTAGGAGTTGCGGCCGACGCCACCTTGTGCATCGTCCATGCGCAGCTCCTTGTACTTCTCGACCAATTTCGTCTTGGCTTCATCCATAAAGACTGGCTGGAAAAGACGCGCGAACCGAATGTAGCGCTGCAATTGCTCCGTGCTGAATTCCGGTTCGATGGCTTCGTCTTTGAGCTGGTGGAGACCGACGATGTGCTGTGCGAGCATCCTGTCAATCTCTTCTTTGCACTCATCGAGTACTACGAAGAAGAGATCGAAACGTGACATGATGGGTGCACTCATGTTGATGTTGGCTCTGAGAGTCGTCTTGCGGTTGTATCGGCCACCTACCGGGTTTGCAGCAGCGAGGATACTGGTACGGGCGTTTAGAGTTGCTTGAATGCCAGCTTTGGCGATGGAAATCGTTTGCTGTTCCATAGCTTCGTGGATCGCAACCTGGTCAGCAATGTCCATCTTGTCGAATTCGTCAATGGCGCATATGCCATTATCTGCCAGCATGAGGGCACCAGCTTCGATTGTGAAGTCCCCGGTCTCCTCGTCCTTGACCACCGCCGCTGTCAGACCAGCTGCCGAGGAGGCTTTGCCAGATGTGTATACGGCGCGCGGCAAGAAAGAACAGATGTACTTGAGGAATTGTGACTTGCTTGTCGATGGGTCACCGACAATACAGATGTTGATGTCACCGCGCAAGGCCATGCCTTCAGGCGTGACTTTACTGACACCGCCCATCAGCTGTAACAGGAGGCCCTTCTTGACGACGGTATGACCATAGACCATGGGTGCCAACGAGTCGACGAGACGCATAAAGATATTCGGCATCTGCACCATTCGCCTCAGGTCCTCAATTTCTGCTGGGTTCAACGTGTCCAGGTAGTCTTGTTGGGCCTGGTCGCCAGTCGACTCATTCAAGTCTACCGACTGGTTCAGCGAGCTCAGAATGTTGCCAGCTTGACCGCGAAGATGCTGATTTGCGCTTTGACCTTGCGTGGAGCTGTCTGGAGTGACCATATTGGCCAAGAAAGCCATTCGGTACGTCAAGTCACGGACACCAAGAGCCTTGAGACCACTAACGCCGCTGCCACCCACGTCGCCGCCACGAGGAGCTTGCGTGTCGCGCACAGCCTGCACCTTCGAACCTGGGACACGAAATTGGCTTACATCTGGGACAACGATAAGGGTGCCAGTAAAGATGCACTTCTCACCAGCCTTCGCTCGGTCGACCATCTCGCCTCGCAAGATGACATCCATTGTTCTCGGCATGCTTCCAGTAGGAATCTCTGAGCTGTTTTCCTGAATGCGCACTTTCTGCCAATCGATGAACGTGCTTTGGCGAATGTCCAGACGCCAACCTTGACGATTGCCACAAGTTACGTTCGGACACTGCGTAGGTTCTGAGTATTTGAAGATCTGCTCAACGTCCGGCACAACAGTGTTGCAGTTCTCGCAGACGAACGTTGCCAGATGAAGCTCTGGCCTGACTTCCGACGTGCGAGTGACTGTGCCAGAGATCGACACCAGAGCGCCAATCTGCTCTGTCCGTAGTTGTCGGACCCTAGATACCAGCGGCAAGTTGTAGAAGGCCAATGCGAAGATCTTGTCTGTCTGTTGATTTGGCGTCTTGTCATTCAAGCTCTCGTCCTCGCTCAGAGTGTTGGCTGCCAGCGATGTATCCGTTCTCGCTGTGGTCGATCCTGGCTGCCTGTGCTCTCTGTAGTATTGCGGCTCGTACTTTGCAATCAAGTTGTTGAGCGCCCTCAGCATGTAAGGATGGAATCGGTAGAAATCGTCCTGTATGGCATTCGCCAGCACGCTGTTGTCCATGAGATGCGTGAAGTCGACATACATTGTCGAAAGCTTGAACTGGCACAAGCCGTGGATCTGCGCGATGTAGTATTTGTTGGTCGTCACGGCGCTAGAGGCTGGAGCTGCTGATGGGGTAGGGTCTTCTGTGAAACTACGATAAGTCAACAGGAGACTCGCTCCGTCCATAATGCGCCAGAGCATACTTTTCCAAGAACTTTTCAAATTGGATGCCCAGTGTCTCTGCCGTCGCATCCACGACTCTTGGGATATCGGTATTCTGCAGCTGGCGCCGAATCCCGCGCGTGCCCACGAGCTCGTCATCTGGGAAGCCTCCAAGGTCGCTCTGCATGCCCGGTGTGCTCACAGAGGGCGGTGCTCTGGCTCTGCTGGAAGATCGTGCCTGTCGTCTTCCTCCATTCTGTGCGGGTGTTGAGCCTTCGTCTGGGCCATTATCGGAGCGCATGACTGCATCCACCATTGACGACATGTGGAATTCGCGGTGTCTTCGGAGTCGCCGGATGTTCGACAAGTGCCAGGACGTGGTAGTTGGGAAGATGGCAGAAGAAGAAGAATGTCTGCACGACGCGTCCCTCGACGCGAACGTGTCACGCGATTGCTCGGAACAGCTAGCTTGTCATGCATGCACTTAGCAGGAGATGCATCCAATCATTGTACTGTTCCTGACAAAGCAATTTATGAAGCTCGCACCATTTCCACCATTGCGACGCTCTAATCAGAACACAACACTTTGCCACGCGATACTCTGTTCACACGAGCCGTCAAGATGAGCGCGACCCGGACTGCAACCGTCGCGGCAGCCCAGCCTGCCAATGCCCACGAGATCTTGCGCCTATTTCCCGAGATCAACACATCTCTCGCGGCGCACACTTCTGCGAGTCAGGATTCGGATCTCGCTGGCTACGATGAGGAGCAGATACGGCTCATGGACGAAGTCTGCATAGTCCTCGACGACAATGACAAGCCAATCGGAAGTGCAAGCAAGAAGATCTGCCACCTCATGGAAAACATCAACAAAGGGCTCCTGCATCGCGCATTCTCCTGCTTCCTCTTCGACTCAGAGAACCGATTGCTGCTGCAACAGAGGGCATCCGAGAAGATCACCTTCCCAGACATGTGGACAAACACCTGCTGTTCGCACCCTTTGGGCGTACCTGGCGAGACCGGCGCGACATTGGAAGCGGCTATTGCAGGTGTCAAGCGTGCAGCCGTCCGGAAGCTGGAGCATGAGCTTGGGATCAATGCGGAACAGGTGCCGATCGAGGACTTTAGATTTCTGACACGGATACACTATAAAGCACCAAGTGATGGCAAATGGGGAGAGCACGAGATCGACTACATCTTGTTCATCAAGGCTGACGTTGATCTGGACGTGAACCCGAATGAGGTTCAGGGGAGCAAGTACGTGTCCGTGAGCGAGCTGAAGGAGCTCTTCAAAGACTCGAACTTGAAGTTCACACCCTGGTTCAAGCTCATTTGTCAATCGATGATGTTTGAGTGGTGGGAGCATCTCAACGATGGGCTGGAGAAATACATGAACGAGACTGAGATCAGGCGGATGTAAGCAATTCAAGCTACAAGGCTCAAGGGCTAACAATTGGCGGCATGGAGGGCGGCGTTGGGTCGTGTGCATATGTTGGTCTGTGATACCACCGCTTGACGACAGTAGGCCTGCTTAATGCGCAGGCCTGAGGCGTAACAATATCAATCATCGGCCTCTTGAGTCGCGAAAATGTTCAAGATGGCAGGTGCAAGACAAGGTCGAGGACTGCTCTTTCCCTGCGAATGCAGATGCCTGAAATCCAAAGTGCACTCCACCCATACAACATCGCACATTAACCCGGTTACCCATTTCCTGCTAACCATCGATGATGACTTTGCAGGGCAACGACATCGATGGTCAGCGACTCAGAGCTTTGATGCATCGACACGAGGATAGTCGTCGCTCCTTCCTTTCGAAACAGCCCGCACGACCTCAGGCCAGATCCAATCCCATCACGTATGGCAAGAAGACACGGCTACTCTCGCTCACAGGAAAGCAGTTCAGACCTAACATCTATGATCTTCCGTTAGAGGACGACGAGCGCGATGAGCGCCACGACGCTCGATTCCGTGCTGCGACGCACTGCGGCCCGCATGTTCCTCGTGAGGATTCGCCGCTGTCAGACGAAGGCTCATACAGCTCTGAACCAGAAGTTGAACGGTCGTCCGCCACCCAGAGCAGGCACTTTCCGAACGCGTCAACCAAGATGGGCATGCTACACGCTGCTTTGACTGGTCGACGCTTGAAAGATGCAAGATCTGGCCATCGCAGCAACGACGCCACAGAACTCACATCAAAGCCCGTGGCTCCTGCAATACAGAGAATACGTTTAGATAGAGCTCCCGTGGGCACGCGCAAGACAAGCCACAGTCCCATCGTTGGACGAAAAGTCAAGTCAAGTGCTCGCAACGCTCCCCAACATGTGGAAGACGGACGGTACCGCCGAATTCCAGAGCCTGGCCAACTCATTTGCGTTGCATCGTTTCCAGAAGCTGAAAATATCACTGCTGATCCTTTGAGCAGCCCTCGGGGCGTGGCAAAACAGGATCCTATCAGTGACAGCTCTTCAATGCAACCGCGTGATCCACTGTCTTCTCCTCCAGACGTCGCGCGAGGGCGTAAGACCGGAAGAAGTCCACTCACTGCCATCCGTCGACGTCTCACCATGCCGAACTACAAGCATAAGGTTGTGAAGCTGAAGAAGAGCAAGCCGCGGCCTTTGTGGGCACCCGGCCCCAGTAGCATTCTCTCTGGTGACGGCTTTGAGGGGAGCGAGCTCACTATTACACATCGACACAGAGCTAGGAAGCAGCAAAGATCCGCACGCAGGGCCCCCAGAGCGCTTGTCTTTGCACCCTTGCAGATGCAGGCTGGGCCGTTGCCGGATGTGAGCTTCAAGAGCATTGATGGAGAACGTGTCCAGGTTCAAGACTGCCCACCAGAACGAGCATCGCGCGGGCAGAAGATCAAAGATGAAGCCACGTCGGGTGCTTCCAAGCCAACTTCGCAAAATTTGAGGCGGCAAGTCAGCTTCAGTGACAGAGAAGATATAATCATGGCCCAGCTATCTTCTGTGTCAGCACCTCGAATGAACGTCGATTCTGACGATGAAAGTGCGCAGGAAGACGTGGAAGAGGAAGACGCAATTTCCGAAAATGGAGTGGAAGAGGAGCAAGACGGCGATGGCGACGACGACGACGACGACACAGGCGGTGAAGCTAGCAAAACCGAATTCGAGGAAACGATTGCCGTCGTCAGTAGCCCAGCCTCAGGGTCCGCTCATGATGACGGCTGTGATCTCGAACAAAGCGACGACGACTTCGATGCACCTGCATCGCAGAGTCGTTCGTCACGAGCCAGGCTCGACCGGCTTCGCCGACCGCAAGTTGACGAGTTCATCGTAGACAATCCAGGACAAGAAGGCGTTGCACTCGACTTCTGCCGTCTGTCACACCCTGGAACGCTCCCACGGTCCTCTCTGCTGCTCAAGCGGCGTCTGATGGAATTGCATGAACCAATCGATGACATCCCATCAACCAGATCGACCGTGCACCCAGGAGACGATAGTGCTTCTACTTATGGCGAGGCCGATAAGCCTACCATCCGCAGCTGTGAGTTAGTCACCTCTCGTACTAAACCACTGTGCTGACGGATGCCAGCCCGTCAACCACCCAAACGTCTCCGTTCGATCTTGAAGAAAAATACCATTACCACAGAGATCGCTCCGCAGAGTTCTTTCCGCGAGCACACGGCCGCCAATACTCGCCGCAATAGTCAAAGGACGGCCATGATCGAGCTCACGAACGACGATGAAGAGAGTAGCAGCTACTTCGCTTCAGCCTCACAGTCCCTGAGCGCCATCAACCCAAGAAGACACACCATCGTCCCACGTCGCAAGTCGTCATACTTCTCTGAACAGCCATTCGAAGTCTACGTGCCGGACAGCGACCGTCCCATTCCTGAGACCTCCCAAGCACTGCCAGCCTATGCGAACACCTGTCAGCTTAGAATTTCGAGACAGAATTCGCAAGCCATCTGGACTTCTTCTCAGAAGTTGCCGAGTGCACGTGAAGCGCCGAAAGATCTGAGGATGCTGACGAGGACTGTGAGCAGGGAACATGGGACGCTGAGTCAGAGCGTGAGGAGGCGGCCGAGTCTGCGATTTAAGAGCCCGAGAAAAGTGAGGTGAAGTGAGCAGGGTTCTGGAGCTTGGGAGGAGGCAAATAGCTGTGCGCTCGCTCTCGCGAAGCTGGATCTGATATCTAAGCGCTACTTGCTGCATGCGCTGGACTCTATGTGGCAACATTCACCACGCTGAACGGATTTTCCTCGACATGGGTTTGACATTTCTATCGCTTCCCAACAAGCCGATCGAAAAGTCTGATGGCGTCGATCGCGCCATGCAGCCCTCAAATCACCGTTGCCGTCAAGTACGTATCGCACACTCGACCGTCGCTTTTCCTCACCGCACGGTAGCACCCGTCAGCGTCGGCACAGTACAAACCCCCTGCTTCGTCTTCAAGATCGCCACACCCTTGCCCCCACTCTCCTTCAACTTCTCCACCACCGCCGGATCAAACGCGACCTCCCTTCCATCCGTCGTCGTGAACCCCACCTGACAGTCATCCCAAACCTTCTTTTTTGGATTCAGCTGCGCCTCCGGCTCACCCTCCCACCCCTCAAATGACACCCTCTCGCCCGCTTCCGCATCTTTCGGCGGGTTGACAAGCTCCACAGGGCCCTTGTGGTCGTCCGTCTCGCCTTCTTTTAGCCGTGGTGACGCGGCGAGAACCATTGCTGAGGAGAGGATGCCGCGCATCTTGACAGGCTTGAGGTTGCAGACGGCGACGATTTTGCGGTTTTGCATTTCTTCTAACGGTACGAGGCCGTTGAGACCGGAGCAGACCGTTCTGACGACTTTGCCCTCGTACTCGCTCGTGTTGTCTGTGCCTGGGGCGTCGCCGACGGCGATGGTGCTGACGTAGAGGGAGTCTGCCTCGGGGTGCTTGATCGCTTTGAGGATGTGACCGACTCGCAGGTCTATGAGCGCAGGCGAGAAAGGTTTCTCTGGCGCCGGAGCATTTTTTGGCGGCTTCGGCTGCTTCGCTTTCTTCTCCTTCTTTTCTGTAGGCTGATTTGCGCCGACAGCATCCGCTAGTACGTCACCCTTGTCCTTCTTCTCCTTTTTACCCCCCTTTGCGTTCTCCTTGCCCTCTGCAGCCGCAGCAGGTGAAGCAGCATCCGTGACTGTCCCACCCGACTTCGCTGCACCATCCGCCAACGCCTTCTCCTTCTTCTTGCGCTCTTTCTCGGCCTTCTGATCTACAGGCTTGGGGTAGAACACAACTTTGCTCGGGTTGATTGGCACTTTCTCTGCGTCTGGGATCTTCAGGCCGAAGAGCGGAGCGTTCTGCACGAAGTCGAGCCATCGCACAATGTGGTGGTTGCCTTGCTCGCCTGTGCTCTGTTCATCCGACCAGCCCTTCACGACGGGCGCGAGGCGAGAGTAGAGCGCAACGTCGGCAATGGAAGGTTTGCTGCCCAGTAGCGTCGTCTTGGTCGCGAGGTGCGTGTTGAGATGTGATAGACGCTCAGCAGTCTTTGCCGAGTCTTCGGAAGGCGAGGCGATATGGTGCGACGTGCTGATCCATTGTTCAATTTCGGTCTTGTCTGCTGTTGTGTACTGCGGTTTATGTTAGTAGTAGATTGAGTATCGATAGTGGTCGCGTGCCTACCTCAACTTTGTTGAAGATGGCCGAAGAGAGCTTCGCCGGATCAGCATCTGCGCTCTTTGCTTGTGGATATGAGTTCTCGACCAGGTTGAGCTTCTTCAGGTCCGTAGCGAGATCGTTGGAAGCCATCCTGAAGGAGTTTGGGCTGAAAGGTCGTCTATTCACCACAAAGAACTGTGGACGGTACTGAATGCGGACTGTGGTCCTGGTCGCTACACTTGCGCGAGCGCGAAAAGCTTGTTGGGAATTCAGTTCGACTGAGGTGTTTTCTTGAGTCTGTGAGCTGCTGTCGGCAACAACATCAATGTTTCAAATGACTCCAAAAAGTACATGTCCTCAGCCACAGGACTTTGGAGTAGGTGTATGGAGGGGCCCTGTGGCGGTGCAATGCGAATATACTGTAGCATCATATCCACCTGACGCATTCACACTCATTTCACTCTGCGCCAAATTGTTGGTGACCTCTGTGGCGTGTACGGCTTACCCATCGGGCACCACGGACGGGATATCTAAATAATCTCCTCACGAGCCGACGTGTCAACGACGACACCCGCTAGAGAAAAATCAAGATCTCGGCCCTGCTGCTCGTCAAGCGCGCAAATCATATAAATTCATCGGCCGCGTAACTGTTCTTCCTCATTGCTCCTTCCTATACTATACATATCCCTCTTCGGCCCACTGCCTCAAATGAAGTCCCCATCTCCAATCCCACCAAACGGATTCGGCGGCCGCCCGCCCGTGCCAGCACCCCTTGGATGGCCTCCCAGCCCACCACCGAAATTCGGCCCAGGATCATCATACCGACTGCCTGCTGGCCCATAAGGACTGAACCTGCCACCCTGCCCTTGGCCCTGGAATAGCGGATCGTCGAATGTAGGGTGCATACCACCGCCTCCCATGCCGCCTAGTCCAGGCCCGACACCTCCTCGTAGCGGATCGTTCGGCCCGAGGCCTTGCGGATAGAGGTCCCGCTCGCCGATGCGTGGGAAGCCGCCACCTACACCACCGCCGCCTCGCGGACCTCGTTGCGTCTCGAACTCGTCTTCGAAGCCCGGGATGGGTTCGGGGAGTGGTCTGTTGGGATTCCGTGGTGGAGCAAGGGGGTCAGCGAGTGGGTATGGACGCGCCGGCTCTGGGTCTCTTGGGCTGTCGCGCAGGGGGTCGTGTCGCGGCCTTTCATCCCCTCGCCCCGGTGCTGGCTGTCTCGATTCACCTGCAGCTGCGGTAGATGGCTCCTCGTACCCTGACTTGTGCAGACTAGGCACCAGCTTCTGAATGACTTGCACGCGCATCAACTTGCCAAAATCACTAAGTCTGCCGCCGTTTATGTAGACGCTCTGCACCGCCGTGATGAAATCACCGCTGTCTATATCCTCCTTCTTGATTTCCGGGGTCGGTAAGTTACCATCACTGATCCAATCATTTGTCTTGACATCGAAGTGATGTACTTTATCATCGCCCATGCCCATCGCTGACACTGTCGCCTTATTGCCCATGCTGTTCACCTTTAACAAGAACTCCATCGTACTTTGCGAATGCCTGTATCTGAAAGCATAATTGCCCTTCGACGCGTTCCATTCTTTTGGTAGTGGTGCGGCACGGTCAGGTGTTGCTGCATCGCCAGCCTCGATCTTGTGGTCTTCGCCCAGACCGACCAGTCGGAAGCCGACAGCAAGTAGTGATGCATGTGATGCAAGCGCGATGGCCTCGTACGGATTCGTGATGCGTGCACTCACGATGCTGTCGACGATGAATCTGCTCAGAGCAGCAGCGCTCAGCGGGTTGGCGCCTGGTGTCCCGTCCATGCCTCGCGGTATTCCTAGCATCGGATGAATGTAAGACTCTCCTTCTGGAAATACGATCGTCTCCTTTTAAGCCTTGGTGTCAAGCCTCTGACTTCAATGTGATGCTACACAGTGCCTGCTGTTCTGAATAAATTTGTTGTTTGCGGGGGAGCTGTTTCCACCTGCACTTTATGAGCTTGATGACGGCAGCCTGCCCAGCCTGCTCCGACCGTGTGGAGCCGATCGGCACTAAGATCGGGCAAGAGATCTCGGCTTGAAATCTATAGATCCGTGTACATGCATGCACGCGAGACAGCTGTGTCACACCACCCTTGCATACATGGAGCATATGCGGTTAAGCCTCTGCGTGTTCACGACTATGTGACCTGTCGCATTTGGCCATCAGGTATTCACAAACCTTCATGCCTAACTACACACCACCTCCTTACAAATGCGCCTTCGTCTGGATCTCCTTCCGCCTCCTAACCTTATTCACCGCGCCTCCGTGTGCACCCGCAGCATCTTCAGACAAATCCTGCGCCACCAACTCGAGCAAAGCAAGCACTCTCGTCCGTACCGTCGCACCATCTCTCCTGTTCTTCCCCTCCCGTCTCCCCTCCCCGATCCTTCCACAAAGCTCCCACAGCTTGCCTTCCGCCTTCAACCTGCCCTGCACATCTCTCGGAGGAATCCATTGTAGATCCAATCGCACTCTCGCCGGCACCTTGGCGTCTCGAGAGCGCGTGACGATGATAGAGCCATCCTCCTCAGATCGCGAGAAAGCGTTCTTCAATGCTTCTTTATTCACGGCCTCGAAGTACGAGAGGTCGCCCTGGTGGTACAAAGTCTTGCCAAGCAGCTGCGCTTTGTCTTGAAATGACTTGTAGTCGATCCAGACTCCGACGTCTGACGCATCTGCAGGAGGTGCAAGGAGGAACAGGGAGATAGCACCTAGCCAGCTGGCCTCAACGAAGGGCCAAATGAGGAAGCAGTCTGTTTTCATGTTAGCACCAGGTCTGTACAGCCCGAAGAACACAGGACCCTCACAGAAATCGAAGTTCTCCCTCCCCGACGCCCTCTCCTCCGGATGCAGTTCCACATACTCAATCTCACTCGCAGCGTTCTTGAAACACTGCAACACTTGGTCCCTTTCTAACCCAGCCATCGTCTTCTGGAGATTCTCCTCCAGAGGCGCAGTCGGGAATATGAATTCTGCTCTGAACAGCTGCGACAAGAAGAACACATACTCTCTCAACTCCGTATACGAGATCCTCTGGCTTTCTGGCCCTCCACCCAGCTTGACTCGGGTGTACACACCTGCGCACACCAATGCCTGCGAGACGAACAAGTGGATCGTCATATTTCTGTAGAAGCTCAGCTGGAAGCGGTCTTCAGCGTAGAACGTCTCTTCAGGTAAGTTATCAATTTTTCCAACCAGCTTTGGTCCAAGCACCTC
Organism: Teratosphaeria epicoccoides; assembly: GCA_021401465.1. NCBI lineage: Eukaryota > Fungi > Ascomycota > Dothideomycetes > Mycosphaerellales > Teratosphaeriaceae > Teratosphaeria > Teratosphaeria epicoccoides. Next base: position 166,368 of record JADDMT010000017.1, read on the forward strand.
AAGCGCCTTATCAACAACCGCTTCCGCCGAACTGCTTGCGAAATGCGCGAGCCGTCCGCCCTGTGCCTGCACCCTCTCACTCAACCAATTGACCCTAAGCACTAACTCAGATTTGCCAACTCCGCGCCCTCTGAGCGTCAGAAGAATCGTGCCTACCAGTGCCGTCGGCATAACCACAGAAGCATCATTGATATGCGAAAGCACCTTGTATCCCAAAGTCGTCAACAGCCTTCTCTTCAACGCCGCATCAAATATCGCCTTCCCACTCGGCTGATTGACCAGCCTCGTCGTCTGCTTATCAATGAAACCTCTCAAACTCCACGGCTCATGAAACCTCACATCCACCCTCCCCAGCTTCAAACTCAGCACATTTGATGCCGACAGAAACCCCATCAAATCCTCCTTCGGCTTCGGTTGCCCCAGCAGCTCCGAGATATACGAGTCCACTTCGATCACCTTATCGTATTGTGTGCTAACCGGGCACACAATCGCGTCCTCCACCGTCCCCGAAATCACGCTCTCCATCAAAAAGCTCAAAATCCCAAATTTCGGCTGCAACAGTTTCCCAGTCCTCGATCTCCCCCCTTCCACGAAGCACTCGAAATTGTACCCATTCTGCAACAACGTATCGATATACGACTGCACCAACGTCGTATATAACTGATCCTCCCCGAAACTTCTCCGAATCCACATCGCGCCCGCATGCTGCAAAAATGCGCCCACGACAGGGAAATTCAAATTATCGCCCGCCACGACCGTCGGCAGCGCCAAGCCCAAGCGATAGCAGATCAATTGCAGACTCACATAGTCCACATGCGACCGATGACACGGCAAGAAAATAATACTCTGCCTCTTCTCGGCCGCCTCGGCCGCCACTCTCCTCAAATTCAACACCTCATCGCTATTCACATGAATGCCTTGATGGTACGCTCTTGTCAACAACTGCGTGACGAGATAATAGGCCGATCGAATGAAATACCGACTGTCCATCTTGCAGATCATCTGGTCCGTCCACTCCTCACTCACGTCCCTCAATTGCGCTTCTATCTCCCTCCTTCTCTCCGCTCTCCTCTTCACATGCACCTCCCCCTCCCCCTCCAGCCCCTTTGGCCCTAGTAGTCCCTCATGTATCTCCGTTTCCACCCTTCTCTTTGCTAGCATTCTGATTCTACTCTGTAGTCGCTCTTGCGCCATGACTTTCGCCTTAATCTGGTCGGAGAAACCCGGGTAGAAGATGTTCTGGCCGATGAAATGGTCGTAGCGGCGCCAGCCTGTACCGAGGACGTGAGCGCCGAGCTCGTGGAAGGCATTGACGGGGTCGCTGCGGAAGCGGGCATAGGGTTCAAGGAGAGATTGCTCTCGGGTGTCGGGAAGATGCGAGATGCTGTTGGGGTGGACTTGGAGGGTATTGCCGACAATGGCGAGGTCGGGGCCTTCGGGCTTGGGTTTGGCCATAGTGTGGAATCGTGGTCGGGTTCGGTTGCTAGCAGTGGAAATGCGCTGCCATTCTGGTGTTATGAGCTACGATTTGACAGGCGATGGATGGTCCTGGTCGCTAGATGGCGTGAGGGATCGGACAGACCACGGTTTGAATCGATTTCAGCTAATGCCTCAGACAATGGATGGTCGAGTAAAGGTTGCTACGCTGCTACAACATTGTTGATCTTAAGCTCTCGAGGTCAATGGGGAAACACTTCGAGGGGTCGATGGGACTGACACAAGCCGAGGCTGGTTTGGAAATACGCTTGTTTATCTTGTGCAACAACATTTTTTTGAGCAAACCCTCTCTGATGATGTTAGACGTTTCCTACCTCGTGCCCCCCAGTAAGACAGCTGCTGTAGTCTGAGAAGCATCACCGGCATGCCAGAGGTGGGACCAGTGCAAACTGCGGGGACTTCCTTGCACCATTACTTCTGCGGCTTCATATGTCTCCCCACTGAAGTAACGCCCTTGTGTCTCGCCACTGATCACGACTTTACGGTTTTGAGCAGCCCCGTGGTCTATAAGAAGGCCACAAATTTATTTCTTGTCATTCTCGAGTTATCCCGAACGCTGCGATGCATGTTGGCACGACATAGGCCCTATCAAATGAGAGTGGATCCAAGAAATGGCTGACGAGTCATCAGTACTCCAATCCTTCTTTCAATAGCGTCTGCACGCGTCTGCACGCGTCTATCAGCTCTAAGGCCATCTTCGTCTCGAGAGAAGGGTATCCCAGATTCCTGAACCCGAACGCCCATCGCTGAATCGCGAAGTCACGAGTCGTATCTCCATCCCTTTTACTCACAACGGCACATCCTCCATCATTTCCACCGCGCCTTCTCGCCCGATCGTGATAATCACATCACCCAGCGTCTTCGTCGCAAATCCCGCTTCACAGTAAGAGAAATAGTATTCCCACTTCCTCTTAAATAGCTCCACATCCTCTTCACGCATCCTCTTCCCCCTATATCTATCCTCATGCTCGTTCAACAGCGCAGGCTTGATCTTCGAATTGAAGTTTTGCATGAAGGTTTGTCTCCACAACCTCAGCGTTTTGGCATAGTGCGGGCCAATATTCTCGATGCTCTCAGGTATGAGCCGTGGCGGTGAGGTCTTGGTTGTAGATCCTGTGCGGATGGAGTCGAGGAGCTGCGTTATGGTTGGTAGGTGGCCTCCAGGAAAGATGTAACGTCGAATGAAGTCGTCCGATTTGCTGTAAACCTCGTATCGAGATTCTGGCATCGTGATGCATTGGAATACTGCCATGCCGCCGTTGGACTTTAACAGCTGGTCAATGCATCGGAAATAGGTCTCGAGGTATTCTGCGCCGACCGCTTCCAGCATCTCAATCGAGATCACCTTGTCGAATTTTTCGCTTTCTTTCGGGACTGGCAAGCTCCTGTAATCGCAAAGCAAGACTTTTATCCTATCCTGGAACCCTGCCTTTCGTATCCGCTCCTCTGCAAGAGCTTTTTGCTCCGCACTCAAAGTCAGACTGGTCACTCTGCAACCAGTCTTTTCCACTGCCAGCATGGCGAAGCTGCCCCAGCCGGTGCCAATCTCCAGTACGTGATCTGTTGCCTTTATCTTCGCGTTGTTCACAAATCGATTCAATTTTCGGTATTGGGCCTGCTCAAGTGTCTCCTGAGACGAAGCCGCGTTGCTCTTCGGCAGCCATATCGGACACGAGTATGTCATATCTGGTGATAGAAACGCTGCAAACATATCGTTCGAAATATCGTAATGTGCTGAAATATTGAGTCGAGCGTTAGAGAGGGTGTTGGTCTGCCGGACGAGTCCAGCGATCTTGCCACTGATGTTGGAGGTGAATGTCACGCCGTTCGAGAGGTATTCCTTGTTCAAAATGAACACCTTAAAGAATGCGGTGATGTCTGGACATGCTACCTCACCCAGCATATAGCTCTCGGCAAAACCCATATCTGCAAAGACCGCCAACCGCACCCAAAAGAGCTCCTGTCCCGGCATGTCAGCTGGCGCGATTATGCTGGGCCCTTATTCCCCGACCTACACTGAGCACCTTCAGCTCCGCGTGGGGCGTGGTATACACCGACTTCTCATTCTCGTATTCCACTCTTGTTGCGGGACTGCCACACACCGTAAGAGTGCCGTCCTGGTCGGTGATCCTCAGCGATCCGACCTGAATCTGCTTTAGCAAGGCCAGGATAGCGCCTCGTGAGAATGATAATATGGGTGGCCAAGCATAGCTTCCAGCATGGCCCGCCAGCGCAAATGCGCGATCGGTGATAGGCGAAAGCAGGCCCATCTCGTCCTTCTGCGCAAGCAATGCGCGCGGCGGTGTTATCGCTAGACAAACATATATGAGATGGGACGATATTTGGAATGTAGGCACAAGCCGGTCAAAGGACACCGTGCAAAACAATTACCGCCATGTCGCGAACCGAACCACGGGTGATCTCATCCCACGAGCTCGAAGAATACTTGAACCTTAGCCACCTCAGCGCTCATCTTTCCGGTCCTCGGAGTGACCATCCTTCCGGTACTGGGACAAAAGTAACAGACGCGCCAGGTACCAGGCTGTTGCGATTGGTCCCACAGGTGGAAGTGGCTCCTGACGACGCTGCAACTCGACAGCCTAGACGTCATGACTCTGCATCGAGGAGAAATTACCTCCACATGAAATCCGGGCTTCGCAGGCATTGTTGCCTTTGTTCGTTTCAGCAGCACAACGAGACTATCACGTTGTCTGTATGCTCCATGCACACTGCATACAACAATGGCGCATTGTCAGACCGCCACGGTGACCTCGCGCTGTGTGCGACGTGTTGGGGCAAAAGTCAAATCGGAAGGACGACTCGGTGTTTCCGGGATTTGTCCAACTAATGGGAGGTTCCAGACTCGTAGGGAGTACGGAGCAACCCATGTTGCCGAGCCAGTATACTGCATGCGCGTCAATGGCCAAGTGGAAGTGCGCACGGGTGTGAGCGCATTAATTATTCCTAGTCGGATAGTGTTCGGTGCAATCGCGTGCCTACCAAGTCCGGCCGATGCCGAGACAGTCTCGACGCGTCTGTCGAGTCAAGGTGTCTAATGCGCTTCGTTCGTAAATCCTCTGCCAAAGTCAACCGAGCCACCACAATGCTAGCCATAGCTCAACCGCCCTCCAAGCGCCACAAGCTCATCCCAAACCTTCTCCCCTGCTCCATCAAACACAATGGTCCGGTCAAGACCACGAAGCGCCATTGGTCGCCAGCTGCAAACGCCGACGACACCACATCGACATCGTACTTCCGTGGCCGCAAGCTCAGAGGACGCACTGTCAAGCTTCCAGTGGGCTACACGGGTGTAGTATTGCGCAAGACAGATAGGTTGCTCGAGGGCAAGAGGAAGGCTCCTATCCTGCCGGTGCCTGAAATCGAGCAGGAAGACGAAGAGGATGAGTTCGCGATGAAGGATGATGCGGAGGACGAGGAAGTAAGAGTGATGGAGCACGAGGGCTCCTTTGAGGAGGTCGTCGTTTGGGGCCACGAGGTCGCGCCTGGCGACGAGGATGAATATGTGAAGGGCGTGGAAGAGTGGCTCGCATTCGCCCAAGCGGTGTGTTACCCAACCCTGAGTACAAGACATTGCTGTGGTCATACTGACGCAACCACAGACGCACGACGACACCGCCGACCGAGGAAAGTGAAACCATCGACAACCGTCAAGAAGCACGCTTGTAGCCTCCCACCAAGAAGCTTCTTGCGCGCAATGCATTTACCACAGGTCTGTCGGCCTGTTGACTACTTCGTCCCTTTTTCTGCCGCCACCCGCCGGTGTGAATGCATCTATCATACAAGAAGATCTATGAACTGCCGCAGCCTTTCATGCCTGCGCAGTGATGCACGCAGGATGGCGCCGGACAATGAATCGCACCTGGAAACGGTCTGCTCTGCCGCTTACAAGAAGTAGTCCGGTGTGCGGCGCGAGACCATTGGTTCACCTGCGCGCGGGCAAGGGTCGAACTGGAGGCTAGAGACCAGTCAGTGGACTCCACGTCAAAAGGTCTCAACTTGAAGAGAGCATACAAGGTGTATTTGAGATGTTCGTCGATCTCCATGATGGCAGCTTGATTACCGCAACGGTAGCAGTAGTTCGGTGCTGCAAGCATAGTCAGCCAACAAACACTCATATGTAAAGCAATCATCAAAAGCTCACCCGAGAATATCGTCACTACGTTCCTATCCTGACTCCAGTTGTACCCCTCCATCACCAACTGATGAGCCCTTGCAACCAACGTCAAACCGTTGTTATGATTGAACGCCTCGCTAATATCCTGCCCAAACGTGTACCCAGCTCCTCTCGGGCTTATGCCCCATCCACACCTATCATCCGGGTCGCTCCACAGCAAGTCACACATTGGACCCTCATGCGGCACCTCCTGTATCCTGTCCAGTTGTCTGATGTTGTCCAGAGTGTCAATAGACGGCGACAACCCACCGTGCAGACAGAAGATCTGGTTGTCGATGAGCGCGGTCAGGGGCAGGTAGTCAAAGAGGTCGGTGAAAAACTTCCAGACATTGGCATTGCCGTATTTGCGCAGGCACTCGTCGTAGAAGCCGTAGACTTGGGTGATTTGTCTGCTCTCGTGGTTACCGCGGAGTATCGTAATACGACTGGGATATCTGATCTTGAGCGCTACGAGGAGCGTGACGGTCTCCACACTGAAGTATCCTCTGTCGACATAGTCGCCCATGAAGAGGTAATTGGTATCTGGATTCGGTCCGCCAATTTTGAACAGCTCCATCAAGTCGTGAAATTGCCCGTGTATGTCGCCGCAGACTGTTACAGGGCACTTCACTGGCTGCACGTTGCTCTCGTCTTGCAAAATTTCACGCGCTTTTTCGCAGAGTCGTCGCACATCCTCCTCGCTGAGCTGTTTGCACGCCATGAGACTCTCAATCCAGCCATCGAGAGTGGGCGTCGATGGCGGATCGACTGAGGCGCCCAGGGTGTGCTCGACTTTGCCAGCGTCCTCCATGTTGGTATCTCCCATGATGGGCTGCCTCAGAGCGGCAGCCTCCGCCATTGTTCCTGTATGCTTTAGGACGGTGATCTGTCTGCTTCAGGTTGCGTATCGTGTTTAGTTGAAGGCGCACGTGAATATATCGGGTAGTGTGTTGTTTGAGTGATCGGAGATTGGTGGGGCAGCGGCCGTATGTGTCGACTTATGACGAGACGGAGAACGCGACAGCTGGAGCGTTGTTTCAAAGCTCGTGACTATTGTCAGTACTCTAAGCGTTGCGGGAGGTCGGCGCAATTTGTCTGAGTGTTTATTGGTGGTGGAAATCGGCTGCCCTGGCTGTTCTGCTTTCGGAATATCCGTGCCGCTTATTTACTGTGGAGCACGCGACACCTTCGTTATGACTGCTAATCGAAACATATGAGAGAAAGCTGGGTATGACACATGCAGAGAAATAGACAGTGAGTGTATGTGTTTCTAGAGCCAGGCTACATAAATCTGCTGTCCAGGAAACGATAGCGCTCTATTCACAGTGCGCGAAGAAGAAAGGCAGTGACATGCTACAGAAACACGGCAGGTCTGCGACCATGATCAGGACCTGCCTTTGCCTTTACCATTACCCCCACGCGAATGCGATAATGCCGGGAATCCGTCTCCATCGTCACTGTGCAGCTGCTTGCTCTGTTCTTCCGCCAAGCTCAATTGCAGCGCAAAGTCCAAATCATTCATCTCACTAGCTTTGCTTGACCCGGCCAGCAATGGCGAAACCCGTGGAGAAGGTCGAGCAGAGGAGCCTTTCCTGGCCTTTGGCTTCGCATGCCTGATCGGGATGTCGCATGCAGAAACGCTCGGTGATGGCGCCAAGCTCTGGCGGATGGCCTCAGCGATATCGGCATTAAGCTCATCTTCCGTCTTCGGCGTCGACATGCGTGGCGATGGCGTAGCCGGTGCTGCATCGCGAGTCGCGAGAACGCTGTGATCAGGGCTGGCAGCAGTGCTTGTTACAGTGCTAGTGTCAGAAGCACGCCTCATATTCTCCATCTCAAGTGACTCTTGGCTCAGCATCGCTGCATAGGCTAGCATCTCATCTTCATTCCCGTCAAGGAACTGGGTACCAAAGCGCCCGGCGAACCGCTGAGATTCTTTCCTGCGCTGCTCTCTCTCACGTTCGAGCTCGAACCTTTCATTGTCAATATGAGTCTTGAGATTCGTTCTTGTCGCACCCAAGAACTTCTCTCCACCATTATTGCTACCGCGTTCTGATCGCCGGGCGCGGCGCTTGCGAGACTTGTACTCGTCTGCAGCAGAAGAGCTAAATGCCCAATAGCGGAGACGGTTACCAAGCGAGACCACACCACGGAGCGTTGTAGCATCAGGGTCGAGACAGATGGCACCAGCCGCGAACATGTTGATGCCGACCCCTTGGGGTGATGCTTGAGCCTGAATCAATTGCCGGCGAGCCCGAAGGGAGAAACGTGAATGCAGAGTTCTAACGGGCTGCATGCTGGACGCCAGAGGATCCCAGGCCTGGACTAATCCATCGTTTCCACCATGCACCAGGTAGAGCGAAGACAATGCCAAGCAGGAGATCTGGGGCGAGTCTGTATAGATGACGCGAAGAGGCTCGATGGTGGCAGCAACGTTGGCATTCTTTGGTGTGGGTGCGCGCACGTTCCAGACCAGGATGCTGCCAGTCTGCGTCCCGATTGCAATCAAACGCGCTCGCTGTCCTGGCGCGTCGGCAGGGTCGACAACACTTCCATTTGGTGACAAGGGTGTCAGCGATGGTGACGAGGCGGTCGAGTTGCCAGGAAAGCCAAGAAGCGGATCCTCCGAAGTTGTCTGCGTGGCGAACACAGATTGATCGATCGCGCTAGCCGACAGCTGCACATGCTGAAGCCGGTTGGCCGCGAGTACTGATGTTCGCCACTCTTCACTCATCGGCCTGGGTGTGATCGAGCCCGTAAAATCGTCTTCGTTAAGCGAATCGTCGGGCCGCTCAAATGAGAAGCCTGGGCTAGGAGCCGAGATAGGCGATAACGCGCTTCCAAACAGAGATGGAGGCGAAGCAGACGCTGTACTAGCAGCCGTCAGAGATGGCGTCGAAGTCTGATCAGTGTCAGGGCGGTCCTGAAAGCGACAACGAGTGTAACGCCTAATAGCAGCGACGAATTCGTCGTCGACACTGTAGTCGATTACGACCACATGTTCACCAGCATTACAGCCATCATCTCCAGCGAAATCAATCTCCAGTTTTCTTCGCATGTTCCAGCCTTCACACATCCTTCGAAAGTCCCTTGGCTTCTTGGAGGCGAATTCTTCAATCTCACGGGTCTCGGCTTGGACTTGATCTTTGCTGAGACACATGCCATTCCAGGATGACCGCGGCGAATAACTGCCGTCCACGCTGCTATTGGCGTACGGATCAGGTCGCGCAGTGCGTCTGCTAGGCTCGACTAGGTTCCAATAATTGCTACGACCGGTGGTCCAAGCGGTACGCTGAAGGGCCTCGTCGTTCATCTTGGTGGTACGATCAAGATGCGGCCGCTTTGGAAATTTTGTCAGATAGAAGACTTCGCCGAGAGCATTGAGAACGACAGCCCAGATGCGATTCTGAGCCTGGCGCTTCAGGCTATACTCGGAATCGACTGCAATGGCGATGATAGGTACACCTGGGCTGACTGCCCAACGAGCCGTCATCTCGCCGCGCGCAAAGCGTTGCTCTCGATTATTGGCGACTGCATTTGGGCCCAAGGCATATGCCGTTATCACCCCAAGAGATGATCCAGAGAGCATCCCGATGAGGCCTTCCGTGAGAGATGGAATGGCATTAGATCTCGCGATCCACACACTAGTGATGGCTTCTTCTGTAGACACAATTCTGGGGATTCCCATGTCTGGAACGGACAGACCGGAAGAGAACTGCAGAAAGCGGCCGCGCATCTCGTCGGAGGAGCGGAAGTAAACCATACCACCTGGAGAGCCCTCGCCATGGATCATTCCATACGGCTGACTGACGTCCATGGCGTTTGGAACACCAACGACGTCGCCCGGTCCAAGCCCATACTGAGCTTCGCCGGGAAAGCGCTCACTGAATTGCAGAAAAGTTTGTGGGTCAGTCAATCCCCAGTTCTCAATCTTCGCAGCCACTGGGTCACTAGACGTGGCAGTGCCAACGTCATCCGCGCCGTGAATGATGCGCAGAGGACGCTTGTTCAATTCAGCGCCAAAATTGGCATGTAAATGGTTTATGACCGTGAAAAGCTGCGAGTTGTAGTCGACCATTGGTGTGGCGGTGTGGCCCTGACCGGAACGAGTCACGCCTGGAGATGCCATTGCTTGTGCAGGTCTCGCACGTGCAAGAGATCGAAGCAGGCGTGTCCGAATAATGTACTCGCTGCGCCACGATGCCAAAGCCGTGAGACGGGTAAAGGCGCGTCTATCAGATCGGACAGCTTCTCCCGTGTCATCATCGCCGCTCAAAAGATTAGCCTCGAAGGAGACTGGGCCCGGGAAGTAATGAGCGAAAGCGCTTCTCCACGCATGCGGGCCTGTCACCAATTCATGAAAGCGCTTTGAGACAAGAGCGACAGATGCAAGATCGGTAGGTGACAGATGCGCGAGACAATGCGTCAAGATCTCTGTATTGGGTCAGCGGGATACATCCTCCAAATATCAGGCCAAAGAACTCTACCATTTGGCAAGTCTTGCATGGGCGATCGCGTGTCATTCGGGCTGCGAATCTTCTTGATCACCTCGAATCCAGGTCCTTCATTCTTTCTAGGTGTCGATGCTCCTTTTTCATACTCGGTAATACGATTAACCGCTGGCGGCGGTGAGGGTGTGCTGGATGCTGGTGCGGCTATCAATCCACGGCCAAGAGCCGCCTGGTCCGAGGATGACTCCCGTAGAGAAGCTGCGAGTTCAGCGTCGCGAGCAACTTGCTCTTCAGTAGACGCAGGCGCGGCTGTCTGCCTTGCAAAACCAGCATCGACGTTTGCTGGCAGCAAAGAGACTGGGCGGTCGTGAGACGAGAGTCCATGCTGGGAAGAGGTGTTTTCGGTATCGGCGAGCTTCTTGTGTGTAGACGCGTCTGGGGCTATGGTAGGAGACACGGGGTGCATAAAACGCTTTCGAGAGGTTTAGAGATTGTCGATGGACTGAGCCAGATAATCTGGGTCAGTCAGGTGTAGAGGGCGTGTGAATGTAGAGTAGCGGCGGTCTTGGTCTTGTTCACGAGACAGAGGAAGCAAACCCCGTCGACGAAAGTTGCGCTGGCTCCCGTCCACATTTAGCCGACAGCCTAGCTACCTCATAGGAGGTACATGTACTATCACCCGTCGGACGTCACTGTCACATGCGCGGATGCTACATCTGCATTGTTGCGATTCATCTTGGACATTCGAGCAGGCGCGGCGCTGCAACTCGGCGCATGCCCAGCGCCGTGATGTTCGATTCACTGCGACTAGACCATTCGGCTGATACATGTACACGAGACCTTGCGACACGAGGCCTTGGCATCTTGCCATAACGTCACAAACACCGCCCATCTTGCTACTGTTCGCACGCGCAGTCCTCGGTGTCTCGGGACGCATCAGGCACCATGGAGACGCAAAGTCTCGTCACGAACTCTTCGCTCATGCCTTCTCCGAAAGACCTGCTCTACGTCGTCCCACGACTAGCTCAGCGCGCAATCGGGATTGTGCCAGATGCGATGGACTTGGCGGGTAAGATTTGGCAGGAAGGCGGCAGTATGATTGCAGATGCCACTGGACAGACAACCATAAACACAACCATTACGAGTACAAGCGCTATGCTGGCGCAAAGCACAGCTGCCACGTTGGAATCCGCAATCAGCAAAGCCTGGGAAGAAGGCGGGACGGATGAGGCTGCGTCCATGTTCGGCCTCGTCTTACAAGGAATTGCACGATTGAAAAATTTCGGCGGTATCCTCTCGTACCTGACGTCGCGATGGGCGTTAGCGACGTTCACCGCTGCCGTCATTCTAAACCGAACGCAGTTCTATGCTTCTTCGAGAGAGCACCTGCGCCTTCGTTGGCACACCAGGTTGGCAATTTACATGGTGCCGATAAGTGCATTCTTGGTTCAGCTACTGTAAGGATCTCCATTTTAGTATTCATCCTTATTGTTCCAGCTCTGTCGTTCTACTGTTCATTGGATCTACGCGACAGTCTCACGCTGCGGTATTGTGTCACAGCTCCTGACTTGCTGTCTGCAGATACATCACTCAGGCGCTCAAATGCCAGACCTCACCTGATTTTTCAAAAATACGATATGGCGACCCGCTCAAGAACTTGGCCATCGACTTCGCATCCGAGGGTGGCGTCTTGTACAGATTTGCATCGGCACTACTGTTCTGGCAGGATGACACTACCTGCTGTGTTGCCCAGCATATGTCACTCGATTCAGTTAATGGACAGCGGAGCCAATTACGAGGATCTTTGTCACTTCTCTTCTGGTTTTTTATCACACTATGCACCAGTCAGCTCTCCGACACGCTCTGCTGCGCCTTGCAGGGGAAGCAGCCCATGCCGGAGACAGGGATGACGATATTTGAGCATTCGTTAGCTTTTGCCGAGTGTGAAGCGATGATCAGCAGTGCCCTTGGTAAGTGGATCCCTCCCGTGGTCTTGCTCTGATTGTGGTGGTCAGGCTGCTTCCCTCGCCGATTATTTGAAGCAGACGTGTTACGGCGAGCGCGTTGGTTGCTCATCGTGCTGACGGTCCTCAAAGGTTTCGGATTCTTCGGCCTTCCCAAAATCGGGAATGGCGGCGATGGAGCTGCGATGGTCACTCGTGGTGAAATCATGCAACGGCTCAACGTACCTCCGGAAGTCCTGCTAGTATGCATCATTTCGTGCTTCAGCCATCTGAGCAGCGCAATACTGGCAGTCACAGGCATCCGTCACAGAGTGCGACTGGTCAACACTGGTATTTGGGCGCTATGTTACATGTCAGCCCTGCTTTGGAGCTTCTTGCGAATATTCATGAAGCCGGCCGAGACCATCACGGACTTAGGAGTACTCAGGTTTCCGACCGTCTGCATTGTCGGCTTTATCCCACACATACTCATTCTGGTCGGCATCACAGTATGTGGCACGATTTATGGCCTTGCGCTCGTCATCACGGCTCTTTCGGTGCCGCAAGACGTCTCCGCGGGTATGTCATCCCGACAGCGCTTTTCATGGGCATACAGCAACCTGCAAGCAAATATTCAATTTTCCAGTGCCTCGTCGATTAGGATTAAGATGTCTGAAGACTTCTATACCACATTGCTGAAGATAGGCTTCAGCGTGCTCACTGCTGCGAGCGAAGCGGTGTACTTGAACGAAGGCAGCCGGATCCAAGTCGCCAAAATGACATGGCTTGAGCAGAAACGCATTGATGAGCTAGCGGGGAACATCGAAAAACGACAGGTAAGTAATGTAGAGCATTATAATGTGCCTCTTGAGCAAGAAACTCGTCCTCTGACAATCTCTCTGCAGATACCATCCGTGCCAGCCGAGCTTCTTGGTGAAGGCATTGCGCGAGGAGTCAGTTTTGCAGACCACCAGAATGCAGCCATCAGCCAGTCACCGTACGCTCGGGAAAGGAAGTCCAAAACGGTCAGCGGTCAACCGGACAGGCCACAAGCTGGAGAGCTCGACAGTGGTCTGGGCCTGACACAAAGAAGAAGCCGCATGCACCTGACTTTTGACTTCGTTGCCGGCATACTTGGACTGATTATCACAGTACAGGCTCACCTTCTTCTCAATGTTCTCACTCGTGTTGGGATCGAGCGTCGACCTGCCTGGCTGCTGAAAGCGGCTGGCATTGCCGAAGGTCAACGACGATCGTCCTGGCAGCCAGTATCGCTACACAAGCCCCAAGATCGCGAGTTCTGGATGGTGGGACCTGATGGACAACCAGTGTTTCCACAGAATGACAGTATCGACGTCGAAGCCGAAACACGTCGTCGTCTTACGGCTGCTGGGAAGTATACAGGGGAGGACAGCTTAAGTGTTCAGCTGTACGGGTGGTGGCAGAGCGGCGGTTGGTTCGGCACCATGGACAGCAGTGGCGAATATGTGGACAGAGAGGTCGAGGACGATTTGACGAGCATGATTTCAATGTCAACCGACACGACAGATGATCGATTAGACAGCGACGATGAAAGTGGATGGAGGACACCAACCCAAGAGGATCCACATGGCGACAGAGAGGCAAAAGCAGCCGCCGACGACATCATGGACGTAGCACTGCTGTCTCGGCTTCTCAACCCAACGTCTGCGGCTGACAGAGAGGAAGCTCGCCTACTCTCTTACTGTCTTTTGTAAGCAACAACACTCTCAAGCTCACATGCCCCTTCCGTGGCTTGATTGATCAATTGTTTGCGAACGTTACATGCTGACTCCAGATTGCAGATCACCGCGCCCAATGACACGCAGCCAATACCGTCGCGAGGTCGACCGCAGCCGCTCGCAACTCCTCACAGGTCTCCACAGCCAATCCACCGGCACCGCAGGCTCCGACGAGGACGAAGAGCGCGATCTGGAGCACTTCATCATGTCGCGGCGCTCAAAGGCTCGAGCCAACGCATTGGCTGTGGGCAACGGTGAAACTTGGCAGAATGGCGCGGCAGGTATGGGCGAGGCGGGTCCTCAGTGCGTTGTATGCCAGAGCTCACCTCGGACGATTCTGGTCTGGCCTTGCGGGTGCCTGTCCGCATGCGATGATTGCAGGGTGGGCCTGGCTGCGAGGAATTACAATAAATGTATTTGCTGTCGAACGGACATTGCGGCGTACTCGAGGCTCTATGTGCCGTGAGATAGCAGGCATTGCATTTTCGAGCCGCGCGGATGGCGACATGCTCATGTGCTGTCTCAGCAGCGATAGACACTAATCATGACAGCTGTTGTATATCAGATCAGATCCTCAGTGGCACATCATCAACAGGGCCACAGGTCTGGTAGACCAAGCGTCTGCATTTCTCGTAGCTGGTCCAAATGTTTGTATCCTCTTCTAGCTCTTCCAGACGACACGACTTGCTGCAGCTCGCGACTGCTGGCCAAATGTGCAACGAGCTCTTCGTTTTGCACGTAAACCATCAAGAGGATGATGACCCTCTCAAGATAAGCGCCCTGAAACTCCTTCGCTCATCCTTTTCCAAATCTTGCGCCATCGCTATGCTAATCAATGCTGAACGTGGGTAGCTCGGTATGCTGTGTGATGCTCGTGCCTCTGCAAAAGGGGTATCTTAAGTGTAAAGAGGAAAGACCGACCATGCGGGTGGCAGCGACTGGACGTCACTACTCATGAAGATGGAGTCATTCATATCCAGAGCGTCCGTAGGGTCTCGACCGGAGGCGTGTCGGTCATCCCTTTCCGCCGTAATGCAATTCCAGCAGCTGCCGGCGAGTCTGCTCCAGCAGCGACGGCACTCTTGACATTCGCCTGTTGACGCTCTTTGCGTGCCGCTTTTTGAGCTTGCTTCTTCATGTCTTTCTTGTCTCGCGCTGACACGCGTGGTCCAGGTTGCCGCTGTGACGTCTTACCGACACGTTGTGACGCGTCAGGCGGCCGTGGTGGGAGAAGCTTGAACTTAACAGGCTTCTTTGCCGGCGACGTTGACCTTGACGCTGCTGGCACTCTGATCACAGAATCATCAGTGTCTGTTGGTTGGGTTGTCACGCTTTGCTGCGACCCCTCTGGTATGCTGGACGCCTCCGAATCCCAGCTGTCTATTGATTCTTGGCTGCCATCATAATTGGACAAATGCGACAGGGCGTGTTTGGTATCTGCCGACCGCGGTTTCAGTGCCCTCGAAGCCTTGCTCATTCGTCGATCTTGTCTCTTGTTCGATCCGTTGTGAGCGTCATCCTCGCTGTCTTGCTCGCGCTCCACGCTAGAACTCTCTGGCTGAGATGATGCACTGTTGTACTCGTCGGCATCCAGCAGGTTGGACACTGCCAGATTGACGTCCCCTCTTGCGGCCTCCAACGCACGTTTGATGGTCGGTTTGTCGGCAAGAAACGGCAACGACTTCGACACGACGTCTATTTGCCAAGGCAGCACGTGCGGTGTTTGCTCCAACTTTTCTCGCTGCCGTGCCTCCTCTTCCGGAGACAGTGCCTTTGGAGTGACCTCGGGTAGACCAGTGTGAGGGCCGTCCAGATTACGGATCGACGAGTAGTGCTCCCAGGTATGGTATGCAATGTGTGCTATCGGCCTTGGCTTCTCAGCATCAACATTGCCTGTCACCATGTACGCAAAGTCTCGTTGGTATATCTTCACATCAACGTCAAACGCCGAGGAAAATGCCGTGATCTCCATGTTGTCTCCATACGTGCCTCCTCTTGCCATGCTCGTCAAGTGGCTCTCGAAGACACGGTCAATGTCGGCTGTCGACGGAGGGGCGTAGTTTGCAGGCGTGGAGTACGCTCCGGCATTTTTGCGTTTGGGATTGCGTCTGATGCCTCCACCTGGATTCACGTCGATGAATTGCTTGTAATAGTCGGCATTGTCTCTCATGTAGTCAATGACACGTGCTCGAATGGCTGCATGTTCGTTTTGGTGGCCGTAGATCTGGTCGGACAGGGCATTGAAGAGGCAATTTCCTGCGCGATCAGTTGTCTTAGCATTTGTCGTGCTGGCATTGACGAAAACAGTGGTCGACCCTCACCATCGCCTCTGATGTTGCAGGCGTACAACCCAAGGGCAGAAAGCAGTGGAAATTCGTTCTGGGGGCCCATTTGATGATGCCAACAGCCACCGGCATCCAGCAGCCTGAGTTGGAGATGGTGATTAGCCTCATTCGTGAGCAATGACCGCCGAGCGTCCTCAGCCACGAGTCATCAGCGAGGTGGCAGGGTAATTTACGAGAGGAAAATGCTGCGAGCAAGCAAATAATGATAGCGTTCAGCGGCTGCCTGTTAAAGGGCTGCCACATGCATGTGAGAAGGACTGCTGTATTACCTGGCGGAGCTCCTGAGCTCGAGGTCATGGCTGCACTTACCTTTCCAAAGCCCCCCTTGAGCCGCTGTAAGACTTGCCGCAATCGGCCTTCCGGCGCAGATGGGGATGGGGGAGCGGGGCCTATTGAGGTTCCGTGGTGCGGCTAAACCAAGGAACGTGAATCGGAAGAAAAGATGATCAGCTTGGTATTGATCGCGTGCGTCTCGGGGATGTGAAGGAACTTGAATGGCGACGTGTGTGTCGGCAAGAAGCAGAGGGTTGGGCTTATCAACGAAGCCTGGCAGCCCGACAAGTCAGATGTTGCTTCTGCGCGTCATGTTTGCCCACCCGATCTCGACAAGAGCTGATCACTTGTTCGGAGGAGCTTTTGTTAGTCATCACTTCTTCAATGAGACACAGTACCTAGATGTATTGCCCATAAGAAGGCGGCAGATGCAGCTCTTCTCACTCCGTCTCTCCACAGCTTCTCTCAACGTACTCCGCATGCCTTCCAACATCGTCGTCCTCGGGTAAGATCAAATCCGCACAAGACGCAAGGCAGATGCTCACCTGTGCCAGCGCTGGAGTCACGGGTCTCACCACAGCTCTGATGCTGGCACGTAACGGCAGACACAATGTCACGATCATCGCGAAGCATGTGCCAGGTGACTATGACATCGAATACGCGAGTCCGTGGGCGGGCGCAAACTACATGCCGTGAGTCCACCGTCCCTGTATCCAAACGAGCAGGCACAACATGAGCAGAGAAAGCTGCGGGCGGGGTCGCAGCTCGTCGCCGAACATCGTGCAGCGGTCTGTCCAGGAAGACTGAATCAAGTGATTCTCCGAGACGTACTATGGTGCGTCAATCTCATGACTAATGCAAATCTGCTCAGAGTGGCTGTTCCAGGCACCGATTCGCAGACATACGAGCGAAACACATGGCCCGAGTTGTCTCGCCTTGCTGCTGAAACACCAGAAGCTGGCGTCCATTTCCAGGGTATGCTTCCCTCTCGGCTGGCTCGATCATCATACTGATCAAGCAAGACACAATCCTCTATCGACGGGCTAAAGACGCCGGAACACCTGTCGGTCATTGGTTCTCGGAACTCTTGAAGGAGGACGCATGGTTCAAAGACTTTGTGCCGAACGTAGGCTCGTCATCGCCGAGGAGCACGCACTCCATGCTAATCAGAAGCAGTTTCGGGTTTTACCAAAATCAAGTCTTCCAGACGGTATAGATGGCGGTACGGGATTTGGCTCCGTCTGTATCAATACTGCTCTCTACCTGCCCTGGCTCACTTCACAATGCCTCAAACACGGAATCAAGGTCCGTCGTGGCGTCGTCAAGCACGTCGTGGAGGCAGCGGCCCTTCATCATAGCGGCCAACGCGCCGACCTCATCGTCAATGCCACAGGCCTCTCGTCCCTCAAGCTAGGAGGCGTTGAGGACAGATCTCTCTACCCCGGGCGTGGTCAAATCGTAGTCGTGAGAAATGATCCGTTCGACAAGATGTATTCCATCTCTGGCACTGATGATGGCCCGGACGAGGCAACGTACATCATGCACAGAGCTGCAGGAGGTGGATGTATCCTTGGTGGTTGCCTACAGAAGGACAACTGGGAGTCTCAGCCTGATCCGAACCTGGCTATCCGGATCATGAAGCGGTGCGTCGAGCTTTGCCCTCAATTAGTGCCTGAAGGGAAGGGGATCGAGGCGCTGAGCATTGTGCGCCACGGTGTTGGATTGAGACCAATGAGAGTCGGTGGTCCAAGGGTGGAGAAAGAGCTTATTGCTGGGCCTGATGGCAAGTCGGTACCTGTTGTGCACAATTACGGACATGGTGGCTATGGGTACCAGACCTCTTACGGTGCTGCTGCGGTAGCAGAGAGATTGGCTGAGGAGGCTCTTCAGGCCAAGGCAAGGCTCTAGATTATGGTCGGACTGACTGCAGTACCTCGTAGCCATGGCGTGGGCAGCATCTGCATCCTCTTCAGTCCACACAATCATTAACACCTCAAGGTGCGTGCAAAGGATTAACAAGGGTTTGATGGTCGCCCATTCTGTAAGTTATAATGCCGCGCAGATCAATTAACACAACGTCCTGTCAAGATTCTATTCAACATGTCAACCTTGTTGGCCTCCGCTCCGCCCGCGCAGAAGCGCAGCTCACTATTGCCAGAACGTGGCATTCTGATAGAGAGCCCGGGACAGCATGGCTGGCGAGAACTGGTTCGATCAGAAGACTCGTGAGGTTGAGTGGAGCATCCTTTCATGACATGACTTTCGTAAGCAGCAACGTCAAGACAGTAATTGATTGATATTGCCAGGGTCTGGCAACGGATCCATTGAATCCAGCTGGTTTTGGTGCAAGTTCCGAAGAGCTCGTATGATGACACTGGCCGGACAACCGGGATGAAATTTTCAATCAGTACATGTAGCTGGCGAACTTCGTGCACGAGTCGCGTAAGCTCACGTCAACGGCTTGTCCTTGCATATCTAAAATGTAAATGAACTGCATGGACAAGACGCGAGACTCCCCGGTCATTAAACCAAGAATCTGAAGTGACTCGGCGACTACATGTTGGCCGTCTCATGTGAAGCCGGACCAAGGATTCACGGCGTTCTTACTGACCGAGACATCAGCCCTCAAACGCCAGTCGGCCCCTAGCTCCGGCTTTCTTCTCCAACAAGCAGCCAGACAGAAGAAAGAAGCCTTGGTCTAACTCCCCAACACACAAGTCGCAGTGCATCTCGCCATTGCAACTACACTGCTGGCTCTCGCCTCTCTTCTGCCAGTCCGCCTTCCACCAATACTTGTCAAAACTGCTGCAACACGCGATCGGTACAAATTGCGGCTACTCGGCCGGTTACTGCCTGCCGAATGGGCCAGCCAATATCCCTATAAATGGCGCACTCAGGTGCAATCCTGCGCGTCCGTGCCATGTGGACAGGAACGTTGCACGCCGCCGGTGGACCAAGAGAACGGGCTTACAGATTGTTCGTAGGAGTGCACAGGTTGGAGATGTCGGAGGCTCAGGGCCATTTCTTGTACTCAGCGTCTATTACCTTTGCTCTTGGGAGGTCTGTGTTGGTACAATTAATAGAATTCTGCATTCGAAAAATTCTTGATCGGGTAGACCTACGGCCTGCAACCATCGCATTTATGTGAGATGCAGTATTCGACGTCCACAGGGAGTGCACGTGGATTCGCATTGCACCAGTCCAGGCAGCAGGCGAGTTCTGTGCATCCAACCGGCGAGCAGCCCGTGGCCTTGGCGACTTCGCAGCTTGCCAGCAGAGCGACCAACGCAGCGGTAAGGTGCATGTCGGCAGGCTTGCTTGTGGGCTTTGTTCCCGGATTCCTGCGGTACGCGGTACTTTGCGATGATATACCGCCCGGCGGTTCAGGGCCCAATGAGGTGTTACAAAACACATGTAGGCCGGTGCTCATTCAGATGTGAGTAATTGGGTTGGTCTCGTCTGCCGGTGGTTCTCTGCAGCCTGTGGTATGGGAAGTACTAGCAATAATGACGCGACTTAGGTCGTACGGCACTGGTGATTAAGGTAGCAAGAGCATTTTACCAAGTGAATTACGTGTATGGATGGAGCTGCGCTCATGTTTTACGGATCCGGGATTAAGCAGAGACATGGACGAGATGCTATCGCGAAAGCTTTATGAAGTTGCAGTCGCAATCTGTTTCTATTGCGCATCGAAGCATCCGTGAGTGTCGACCTGGAGTGCACGTACCGAGCTCGTTCTTGAAAGTGGTAGGGGACGCGTCCAATGTCCCTTGGTCGTACATGTATTGTGAGGCGTCAGGGTTCCGGCTAAGTGACGTGGGTGCCATGTGCCCCAAGCTTCAGCCACACCAAAGGAGACGGCAGCTTTGAGGCTTCCACTTTAGACGTACAGAACACCCACAGCGCTTTCCAACCTCGAAAGCAATCCTGACTATAACAGCACCGCGTCCGGATCACCACAGCGACACACTTCTGTGTTTGCGATGATGGACTTCTCCGAGATCTTGTCAGTATCCGCGATGCGATAGCGAGACACAGCAGGCAGTGGTGCAGAGGAGCCGGTACTGACAATACCAATAGCCGGATAGTCAACTTGGTGGCAGGAGTGTTGATGATCTTGGGTGGCATTGGACAATACTTCCCTCATGGCATTGGGATGTAAGCTACGAGGAGAGGCATACGCGATGACCTTGCGCAGGACTGACTGGGGACACAGTCAGAGCATAATTGTGTCGATCTATCTGTTCATTGCTGGCATTGGTAGGAGCTATCCGAGAGCCTCTAGATGACATTAACTCACGTCTGACACAGCGACTGGTCTTCTCGAATTCCAGATCCCGCCTCAAGTCAGCAGATATGCCTCCTTTATGTTCTCCTTCGCAGGGCGTGGAGCTTGTAAGTATAAGGCATGACAGCACGTTGCAGCAGTAAGCTAATTGCAGGGCAGTCTACCTCTTCATGGGTATTCTATCTGTTGGTGACTCCTGGTGGAAATGGCTCGCGGGTCTGATCGTCGCAATTGTGGGCGTTGGATACATTGCCCTGGAGTTCGTACCAAGCATCGAACCACCCGCCAACATGCGCGATGCGGATCAGGGTTGGGGCGCTGAGCAGGTGTAAGGGATGGGAAGGTCTCAGTGCGATTGAGTGTCCACCTTGCAAAATGGGCGCGTTGGAATTGTCGCACGCAATCTAGCCCATCTCGACTGGAGGCTGGCTGCCGTGATGTGGACGAAGTAGGGCGGCCGAATCGGACAAGTGGCGTCGCTGTACAGTATCTGTACGAATAAGCGTGAGACACGGCGAGGGATAGCGTAGGCGTAGGGCAGGTTTGGGTGAAAGGTCCATCAAGGTTCACCAAGGCATGATCTTATGATGCATGCATGATATGAGCTATGCTTTCACATCCTGCTGCGTATATCTCTCGTGACCGCGCCTCCATTCGCTGTGCCGGCCCATGAGTAATGTCTCGAAATGTGCCTGGTGCATGTGTGCCTAAGGCCGGCCCCACGCACAACGCGGGGTCCAGACATCGACAGAAACATTGTTGACTCGAGTCACACAAATGACTAAATCAATTTCAATCTCGCTGAGCACCGCGGACAGAAGAAAAAAGAGAGCCAAGGATGGCTGAGGTGGACAACAACATGTCAGACAAGATGGATACTCTCAAGCTCACTGAAGAAAAGACAAACGGCGCATCAGAAGGCACGGTGAGAGGAGGTGCAGCACAAACATCGCAGAAGCCAGGCAAGAAGGAGAAGGAGCGCAGAGATGGCAAGGCGGCTGCAAAGAGCAAAGGCGAGAAGCAGAATGCGCAGGCTCCCAAGAAGAAGAGTGGTGAGCCGGAGCTTATCGGCATCACCATGAAAAAGAGCGAAGACCTGTCAGAATGGTACCAACAAGTCATATTGAAGGCCGATATGCTCGACTTCACGGACGTCCCAGGGTGCTACATCTACCAGCCAAATAGCTACAGAATATGGGAGTTTATCCAGGATTACTTCAACCACAAGATCCGGAAGTTGGGCGTGAAGAATTCCTACTTCCCGCTGTTCATCTCCGAAGCCAATCTGTCACGAGAGGAGGAGCATCTGGAAGGCTTCGCAGCAGAGGTGGCATGGGTCACTCACGGAGGCAAGAACAAGCTCGAGAAGCGATTAGCTGTTCGCCCAACGTCTGAGACGGCCATGTACGATTTCTACAGCAAGAAGATCCGGTCGCATCGTGACTTGCCATTGAAGCTCAATCAGTGGAACAACGTCGTACGATGGGAGTTCAAGCATGCTGTGCCGTTTTTGCGATCACGCGAGTTCTTGTGGCAAGAAGGCCACACCGCTCATCAGACGCAAGAACAGGCCAGCCAAGAGGTGTATCAAATTCTCGACTACTATGCTGACATCTACGAGGAGCTTCTCGCTGTTCCTGTCGTGAAGGGTGTCAAGACGAAGGCAGAGCAGTTTCCGGGCGCTGACTTCACGACCACCATCGAGGGCTACATCCCTGCTGTAGGTCGTGGTATTCAGGGTGCCACATCTCACGCGCTTGGCCAGCACTTCGCCAAGATGTTCAACATTACCATCGAGGACCCCAATCAAGTGGTTGAGGAGGGTAAGAGTCGCCAAAAGCTCCATGTCTGGCAGAACAGCTGGGGATTCACCACTCGCAGCATTGGTGTCATGATCATGATCCATGGTGACGACAAGGGTCTGGTTCTTCCTCCGCGTGTAGCAGATACGCAGGTAGTGATCGTGCCCGTCGGCGTCAACGCGAAAATGTCCGATGAGGACAAGAACAAGCTCTACGACCAAGTCGCCGACATCAAGAGGAGGCTTGAAGAGGCCGACGTCCGCGTGGAGGCCGACTATCGGGAGGGCTATTCTCCAGGCTACAAATTCAACGACTGGGAGCTGAAGGGTGTGCCACTCCGCATCGAGTTTGGTCCTAAGGACGCCGCCAACAAAGTCGTCGCCACGGCTCGCCGCGACAGGGTCTACGCGGAAGATAAAGGCAAGGACAGCATCAAGCTTGCCGACATCACCACCGAGGTCCCGAAACTCCTTGAGCAGATCCAAAAGGACATGTTTTTGAAAGCCTCAGCAGAGTACGCAGAGCACCGCAAGCTGGTGACCGAATGGAAGGACTTTGTCCCGGAGCTCAACAAGAAGAACCTTCTCATCGTGCCGTTCTGTCTGGAGGGCGACTGTGAGGACCAAATCAAGGAGGACTCAAGTGGAAAGATCGAGGGCCAGGAGGTAGATGCCAGGGCTCCTTCGATGGGTGCCAAGAGTCTGTGTATCCCGTCTGAGCAGCCACAGGAGAGCTTGGAGGGACGGCAGTGCATCAATCCGAAATGTGGGAAAGATGCGCTGAAGTGGGTGATGTTTGGGAGGTCATACTAATTTTGTCCAAGAGCGAGCGTGGCGTTGGTGGCGGAAGGGGAATTACTCGAGACGGTCGGGGTGTCTGATGCCTCTGGAACGAAGGAACAGGCGATAAATCATGCTGTATAGCCTAGTTGAAAGCCTCGAAATGGCTTTGCGGTCTTGCGAACGCTTTTTCTCGCCAAAATTCACTGTGAGTGACACAGGTCGCCTGAAATGGCCCCAGGAGCACGACGACGACTCACAACGGAGCGAATCGCAAAGTAAGAATCGATGATACTGCCAGTACATGCTGTTCAGCTTAGAATGAGCAGGACTTCACCTTATTGTCTGCCGTAGCCACCGAAAACAAACTCCGAGCAGGTCATCAAGCTGCCATTCTTCATCACTTCATTTGGTATCTCATTTCGCCGCATCTCTTACGAGGGATCAACGCTTCCCTGCCCTTCTTCGCCCAACGCCATAATCTCACGCTCTTTCGCCAGTAGCATCTCCCGCATCTTCTCTGCTTCCCGCTGCAACGCTGCCCGCCTCTCATCCTTGGTACGCTGTGCTGCATGTTCGGACGAGGGCTGTGTCGCGCCAAGCGCAGGATCGATGTTCTCGTCCCCGTGCGTCTGCTCCGTGCGTGTCGCTGCCGGAGAAGACATGTTCTGCGCGTGGCTGTATGGTTCGACGTCGCCTCGGTCGGACGTGTCGAACGATCGTTTCCTTGCAGGCAAATGGTGCCCAGGGCTAACGCCAGGTTCTTGAGCGTTGCCTTGACGAATCGACTGAGACCTGAAAGCTTCCGTGAAATCGACGGGGATTGGGCCTCCAGACGCTGGTCGGGAAGAAGTATCTTGACTGGACATGATCGATGGCGCGACTGAGTTTCGGGAATGGGACAGCGTAGTTGATGGTTCATCGTCGGCGCCCTGCACATCTGCAGGCACAACGCGTTTCCTGCGCTTGATCTCTGCCTTCTTCATCTGTACAGGTCTGTGCGCGCCGTGTAATTTGTAGTACAGTCCACAAGCATTGCAGATAGTATGGCCTTGGTCATCCCTGCGCCAAAGAGGTGTGATTGTCGTTCCGCAATTTTGACAGGCGACTACCACACTCGTCCCTGCGATTTGCGAACCATTTGTCATGTAAGCAGAAGGCTGACTGGATCCTGCTGCCGGCTGCTGAAGAGCAATTTGCGCAGTCTTTGATATTCGATTATTGTAAGCCGGGCAGCCATTGCACCCCTCATGACCTCCAGTACCATTGCAACGCCCACCACCAGGACACGTGCCGTTGACACTTTGATCGGCTGCAATATAAGTCGCATTGCCCTGCAAAGAATTTGGTGACGTTCCCCTGTCCTGGCCTGAAGTACTCTGTTGCGAGCTAGAAGCAGGTGATCCTCGCTTCAGGCCCACTGGCCTCATTTGGTTCCTCGCCTTGTAGTAAAGGCCGCAAGCATTGCAGATCACGGCGCCTGTAGGTGACCTCCTCCAGAGTGGTGTTTTGGTTGTGCCACAGTTGCTGCATTGTTGACCTGCTGGTGCTGAAGATGAGGCTGGCGAGGCTCTCGCAGGATGTAGTGTCGGCTGCTGCCCAGTAGGAGAGTATGGCGGGGCGCACTGATGAGATGTGTCACCCAAGTCATGGTGCTGTGGTGCGACTTCTGCTGAGGCGTGCCCGCCGCGACTGTGATGGAGAGTGACCGCGTGGTCCAATTGTGGTCGTTGAGTCGAAGCGAAGTAACTCTGGGAGTGCTCCAAAAGATGCTGTGCGGCCTCCAGTTCCTGCCGAGATGGATGCCGCTGCACTGGAGCCGGCCGGTCTGGAAGAGATGTTGATGCTATGGTGCGAGCTGGCTCATGGAATTCCGCGGCCATGGTTGTGGAGGTTGCGTGGAGCAGTCGTTATTGCTGCATGGATGTCAGGGTGTGAGACTGGAAGCGAATGGTTGGGCGTGTTGAGTGAATTGTGATTAATAAGTTGAGGGAAACGTGCTTCGCACGTCGCTGATGCCGCCGTCGCCGAAGATCTGATAATCTAAGGTCTGGCCCGTGTGCTGATTTAATGCTGACACTGACGCAAGTTCGTCCAGCAACTATTGCCCGGGTTCCGGGCGGTAAGAATGGTGTCCGGGATGCGCTGTTGCATTGCCACGCCATACACTTGGCATGAAGGGACGAGCCCGCCGTCGTCTGGGCCGATGGCTCTTGGAATCTCACGACAGACGTGGAATAGATCGTGGCGTGGTTGGATCGTCAATCGACGGCACTACACGTGGATGCGGAGGGTAATGGCAGAGCGGGAGGAGGGAGATGGAAGCCATGATGACCATCTTCGGACTTGTGATTGGGCGTCATGTCGGCAGCTGGACGCGGGCCGCCCCTTGTCGCATAAGCAGTGATCGACGGCCGTCAATTGGTGCGCGGAACATACAAATCTTCCGTCGCCTCGCATCGAACAGTACAAGGGTACGTATTCCATTTGGGAGAAGGTACGGCGCATCCTCACCTACAATATGACCTGACTCCTTCGCTGTGTCAAGATGATGAGCTGAACCACAGTGACTGCGATGAGGAATCCGTGAGGAGGCTGTCCATAGTGATACAGGCCAGCAACCCTACTTGTGCATGCCACTCCCTGCCCTGATCCTTCCCTCAATGCAACGATTGCCATTCGGACCAGAATGAATACTGTGCTATCGTTGATCTCGCGTAGCATTGGATCTCACAAAGCTCAAGGTCTCATCGATCAGCAAAGTGAAAGGCCATCTTCAGCGTCAGGCACAACTGGCCGCGTCGTCACTATTTGACTACTTCTCAGGCCAGTCGCGTTGATCAGTCGGCCTGGCGAACGGTTGATGAGATCGTTGCATGCTTTGAAGAAGGATTCTGTTCGTACACATACATACATCTTGTCGTCCGTTGCAAGCGCCCGCTGATGCTCACAGTCTGATCAGGATCTCAAGCGCCATTCCTCTCACTGTACATCTTCTCGATGTCGGCGATCAATTCTTCAGCCGATGACCCATCATCACAGTCCGTCCATTTCCCTCCATCTCTGGTGCACCTGACCTTCCCGTCAAGTCGAACAGTGCAGGACGTTGTGACGCCAGCTGCGGCGCTGCGCTTGAAGCTCTGTTTCAGCATATCTACGCTCAGCTCACCATCGTCGTTCATCGTGCAATCATTCAGCTCCTGCATGGAGACACCATGCTCAAGTGCGCAATCCTCCACCAGCTCGCGCTTCGGAATATCCTTATAATCCTTGGTCAAACAATATGTGAAGCCGAGGGCTGTTTTGGTTGGATAGAGTCTTGCTGCGCAAAGCTCGATGATATTGCCAAGGCACTCTCCCGAACCATGCATGCACTCTACACCATCATCGTGGTCCGTCGACCTGCCCGAGGTTAGCGACTAGCATTTGATATGAGTTGACGCACAGATCCAGCTTACTTTCCAATGTACGAAAGTCTAAAGTCCACCTTGCTCGACACATTCGCCATCGTCGGTAAGATCATCTCTCGCAGACAATCGCGGGCATCAGGACACTTGCTCATGATATGAGCTTCGAGAGGCACCTTTCCCCGTTGCATCGGGTACTCGTTCTCAAGAGAATCTGCGACAATAACCCCGAGGCAGAGAAAGGCGAATAGCAGAAGAAGAGCAGTGACGGAAGCCATGATGAGTTTGTGCCATTTCCCAGATGTTGTTTTGGACCAGGCCCGCATGTATGCTCTTTGCGCTTGGTAAACCTCTTGCTGAAGCTCTGCGAGTGAACGCTCCTCGTCAGCTGGCCTATCTTGAGCCTCAAGAAGCGGCTGCTTCTCCATGTTCATATGCGTCATGGTAAGCAAGGAGTAGTGTAGGCCTGGACAATGCAGGTGTGTGGAAAGAGGTTGTTCATGTGATTTAGGTAGTGACGATGGTGGCAAGCATGAAGGTGGCGTGCCCTTTATGCAGGGTCTCAGATCGTCGACCAATCAAACTCGACTTTGCTTTAGTGCTCCTTCATGTGATCGAAATCTGTTAATCCGTTCATCTGTGAACCAAATGCGATTTTCTGAGCTGCGAATAGTGAGGGAGGAAGTGTCTGAGAGTATCCCATGGGTGAAGTTCGATGACTGGCTACAAGACACCAAGTTGAACCAATGGCGCCGTACAACAGCATTGTGCCATTGAAACTGCGAGACCCGGCAAGCGTCGTCCAGATGCCCAAAGCAGTCTGGCATGAGTATTTCTCATGACTTGGTGTCATTTCAGGAGCCATGAGATGACTCATTTGACAGGGGCCCAGGCTCAATGTTAGCTTCATTCAGAGTCTGGTCCGGGTCACTGCAAGAGCATAATCATATGCCATTGCGAACAGGCCACATTGACATCAGTATAGCTTCTCTTCTCATTATCTTACTCTCATCCACAGCACCGCCCAAGTTTCAGCACTCTGCTCATCATAGCAAAATACCACTTTCCAAGACCAAGCTTGTGTGCTCCGACAACATGGCACCACTGGTGTGTACCATCTGCTGTGCCCACGTGGGCAGCTCACAAGCTGTGGGAAGACTCGCAATGGTAACGAGCGTGCTTGTGGCGAGTGCTGGGAGGCGCATACCAGCATGTCCGTGGAAGAGAAACCAGCCGAGCAGACAATTGCATGTTCTGCGATAGTGTGCTTCCCGAGGCTCAGGTTAAGAGCATGTCGAGAAAGGACACCGGCGAAAGGTACAGTAAACGCGCTCTCTACCAGACTTACGCTGGCGTGTCCGTTGATATGATGCAAAGCTTCAAGCGCTCACGAAATATCAATGCCAGGACCGCTGCGATCAATTAGGCACATTTGCCTTCTGCTGCCAGAACGAGCCAAAGGCAACAAAGGATTTTCCAGAGCGGCCACGGGGCAGCGAATTAAGCAGCTGCAATTCGCAGAGGGCGGATGCATGAGCAGATCAGAGTGAGCCTTTTGTGGACGTGCCTGAAGAGGTATTTGGGTGGGGGGGAATAGCGGGTAGTACGAGGCATCTTTCATAATTTGAGCTTTTTGACTTCGAATTTCGTGCTGAGCATAATGTTGAGTTCTTTCCATGGGCCCCGTGGAGAAATGCGCATGCCTCAGTCTTGTACCCATTGGACGGCGTCGACTAGATCAGGAGCGATCTGATCAGATGAGTGGAACGGATACCGGAGGCACAGAGACTAATGAGCAAGCACGCGGTTCAGCCGGTAAGGTCTATCGCAGGAGATTCCTTGCCCGTCCCGCATCGCCGGGGGTCCATTTCACCCACGCGGAAGCAAACCATTGATCAGTGCAGGCATGAAGCTCGCGGCGGCCAGCATCACGCCAATGATAGCAGAAGCCGGGCTCATATTGTGCCGGTTTTGGCCACGCATATGTTTAGTCCCAGTGCGCACCTCATCCTATCGAAATGGAAGGGGGATACGAAAGCAGCTCCCTGTGCGGGTAAAGCGCGGAGCGTTGAACGTTCTCCACGCCCTCCACACCATGGTTTATGATCGTCTTGGACCGGAGCGCTAACATACTGGGACCGCCGATGTCAAAGGTGTGCAGGGCCTGAGTATAGTTGAGCGCGTATCCATCCCCGTGTGTGCTCAGCCTTGCCATTCTGTCAACCCGACGATCAATGCCTGGCGTGTCGGCTAGCATGAGAAGGGCTGCGGGAGAAGATCCCATCTACCAAGGGCGGAGGCGGTATGAACACAGATGATGTCGGCAGGCCTGCAGCACTACCCTGCGGCCTTTGGCGCTGGCAACGTGGTCGCTCATGGCCACGTTCAGCGTCCGGTGCCCACGGCAGGGCTTGATACCTTGGCTGCAGGATCCCGATACCATCAGCAGCAGCAGCAACAACAACAACAACAGCAGCAGCAGCAGCAGCAACCGACGCAGCAGCTGAATGGAGCGCCCCGTCAGCCGTCGCTCCACAGGCGAAGCTACAGCAACAAGAGCGCAGACGACGGAAGCGATACGCAGACACAGTCCAGAAAAGGCAGGAACGGAAGTAGCGCCACGCAACAAGTGCGAAGAAGGATTTCAAGGGCATGCGACCAATGCAATCAACTGCGAACGAAGTGCGACGGGAGACATCCCTGCGCACACTGCGTGGAGTTTGGCTTGACGTGCGAATATGCGCGCGAAAGGAAGAAGAGAGGCAAAGCTTCGAGAAAGGACATCGCAGCGCAGCAGGCCGTGGCCCAGACAGGTCCTTCAAATGGCAAGGACTCCAGCCCACGGTCTGCTGGAGATGATGGCTCT
Organism: Teratosphaeria epicoccoides; assembly: GCA_021401465.1. Classification (NCBI taxonomy): domain Eukaryota; kingdom Fungi; phylum Ascomycota; class Dothideomycetes; order Mycosphaerellales; family Teratosphaeriaceae; genus Teratosphaeria; species Teratosphaeria epicoccoides. The sequence goes on from JADDMT010000017.1 coordinate 195,953, forward strand.
GACGAGGCCGTCGACGGCTCAATGGAACAGCCGAAAGGCGTCAAGCGACGACGGTCCAGTGAGGATTTGCCACCACCCCAACCACAGCATCCTGCTGCTCGATCGCCGCCACAGGCGCAACATGTCGCGCGAGGACACAACGACACTGTACCTCATTTTCACCAAGGCAGTGTCACCACCCATCCTTTGAGTGAGCTCGGCTCCGCGAGTCGTCAGCAAAGACGGCCTATGAGTCACCAGAATCATCATCAGGGCATGGGAGTACTCACCCCCCGGCTTCCCAGTGTCGGGGTGTCCGATCGCGGTATGTCCGTAGGCATAGGCGAATACGGCAGCATCGATGACTATCACCGAAGCATCTTACAAACCGGCCCTACCGTGTCAGGGCACAACATCTTGCATAGCGGGCTTGCAGGTATTCCTAACTCGATGATCCAAGGAGGCGCAGTCACAGGCTACGGTGAAAGTCCATACGCGGTCGCCTCGCCAAACAGTCAACCACGTGGTACAAGTGCGCCATTCCGAATCGCTGAGTCCCCATTGTCTGGAGGGTTCAATCTTGGTCAATCGCCTCTGGCCGGTTCGCCTGGTTGGCTGTCGTTACCTTCACCGACTGCTGCTCTCTACCCACACATGCAACAACCTCCCAGCAATCAGATCCTGCGATATCCAGTCCTGCGACCCATATTGCCCCACATATCAGCGATTATACCCATTGGTTTGGCGTGCGACCTTCTGGAGCTCTACTTCTCAAGCACATCGGCAACATTTACCCAGCCGCAGTCGCCCTACATACTAGGGTACTGCTTCAGGAAGAAGTCATTCCTTCGACAGCAAAGGCCAAGACAGTGCAGCCCAGCTCTACTGGCCAGCATGTTGTGGATAGGTGCACAGACCAGCGAGTCTTCTTTCCTGACTTCGGCTCCGTCTGCCAGAGGCAAGATCTGCCAAAAGCTGCTGGAACTCACCGTTGGCCTGCTCAAGCCTCTAATACATGCTTCGAATGAAAGACCTTCGAGTTACGGTACGGATACTGTGGTCAATGGCGTTGCGCTTGGTGGGTTTGGCGTAGCGCTGCCACATCAGAGTTCCGGGATGGAAGATGGTTGCCCTGGCGCCGCAGGTGGCCTAGACGATGTTGCGACTTACATCCATCTAGCGACGGTGGTCTCTGCCAGTGAATACAAAGCCGCCAGTGTTCGATGGTGGAATGCTGCCTGGTCATTAGCTAGGGAGCTCAAGCTGGGCAGGGAGCTGCCTCCAAATCCAGAACCGCCGCACGCTGAGGGTCAGGACGGCGAGCTTGGAGCTAATGGCGAGCGCATGGGTGGGCATGGCTCGTCTCATGCGTCTTTACACGGGCAGGGACAAGGCGCTGTCTCGGAAGAAGAACGTGAAGAACGCCGACGAGTGTGGTGGCTTCTGTATATTGTTGACAGGCACCTGGCTTTGTGCTATAATCGACCTTTGTTCTTGCTCGACGTCGAGTGTGACGGACTGCTGCAGCCAGAAAATGACCTCGTCTGGCAAGCTGGCGAGTACTACCCATCGGAAAGTCATGCGGAGAACAGCTACTTCAGAAGGCGAGGACCTGGCTTCGAGTGCGCAGGACACAGTATGTTCGGATACTTTCTGCCGTTGATGACTATCCTTGGCGAGATTGTGGATTTGAATCACGCGAAGAACCACCCAAGATTCGGAATGCGATCGAGAAATGGCATTGATTGGAACGAGCAGGCCGCGGAGATCATTCAACAGCTTGAGGCGTACGGGCGAAGCTTGAAAACATTCGAGGCGCGCGCGTCAGCGCCTGCGCAAGAATTGAAGCAGCCAGGTGAAGGTGGACTGAACAGGAATGGTGCTGGTCCTGATGAGACCAGCCCGCAATCTGTGGGCACCAGTGACTCGGGTCAGCGCATGAAAGAGACAGTACTGCAGACGAAGATCGTGGTCGCCTACAGCACACACCTCATGCATACCATGCATATCCTCCTGAACGGCAAATGGGATCCCATCTCGCTGCTTGATGACAACGACCTCTGGATCTCCTCTCAATCGTTTATTTCTGCGACTGGACATGCAGTCTCCGCTGCCGAAGCCATCAACGATATCCTGGACTACGACCCTGACCTCAGCTTGATGCCTTTCTTCTTTGGTATATATCTGCTCCAAGGGAGTTTCTTGCTCCTGCTCATTGCGGATAAACTGCAAGGCGAGGCAAGTCCCAGCGTGGTGAAGGCTTGCGAAACGATAGTGAGGGCGCACGAGGCTTGCGTTGTCACGCTAAGTACCGAGTATCAGGTTCGTACACTTCCGCGTTTGATACAGGGCATGGACTGACGAATTCAACAGCGAAATTTCCGCAAAGTCATGAGATCGGCGCTCGCGCAGGTTCGTGGGCGATCACTCGAAGACCCGGGAGAGCAGCAGCTCAAGCGGCGAGAAGTGCTGGCACTATATAGATGGTCTGGCGATGGGACGGGCCTTGCCCTATGATATTAGTGAGAGTTGATGCTCTCGCCATCTTGGTCTTATGTCTCGCGTGCTCTCGCTCACTCTAGTCCCCCGCGCGCCTGCAATGCTGCAGGATTGTCCATCATGCTTTTCTGGCGTGAATCGCGAAGGAACTACACATCCCATCAGCTTCTTCATGCCAGAGATCGAGGTGAGCAGGCCGCTTGACATCTCTCATCGATGACAGCAGTGCCCGTGAGACCGCCAGGAGACCGACTGACCGGTGGGCGCCATTGAGTGACCCTGAGGCGTCCATCTTCCGCGTCAGGGAACCGGACATGTATGGCCTGGCAGTGCAGGACGCTTATTAGTTGTTGTGTCTGCTGCAGATGCCTTGATCCTTCGTCTGCCATCCACTCACCGCGTACCAGCGACCGAACAGTAGCAGCACCCACTGCTCCCACGATGCTCTCGCCCCAGACTTGTGAATCTGATACTCCAATGATCTTTGTAGCTTTGACAGACTGTGTGTGTAGTATATGTATGTATGTATGTACGCTGGCGCTGTCGCGCGTTCACGCTCTGCAGATAGCGCAGACATGCCAGTGGCGAGACGTTGATGCCGCAGCATCTCATTGGAATCGCATGCCAATTCACCACCCCATATCCTCTCCTATTTCTATATACTCTGTTCGCCAGTCGCCCCTCCCGCGGACGTGCTCTAACTCGTCTCGAACCACCCTCCACCGCCGAAAGGAGTGTAGTTCGCACAGTCGCGCCTGTGCATATGGGCACCTTGAGTGCGAGTGCCGTTGGAACCTTCGTAGTCTGCCAGGCAGCACCAGTTGAAGTGGTGGCGGCATGAGGGACGCAGGCCTGTGGAGTCAGATGTCAGCATTTTTCTTCAAAGGCTGTCTGCAAGTCAAAAGAGCTTACAAGCAACATGATCGCACCCAGAGATCTTTTGACATCTCATACTGCATTTCGGACACGGCTTCGAGCTCTTGTCGACTTCTTCCTGCGTGAGGCGATCGTCCTCCGCTTTCTTCGCATTGTCTTGCTGCTCCTCTCTCGCACGGCGAGCGCGGTACTCTGCGCAAGTCTCGGCATTGTGGAAGGGCACGTTGCAGGTCATGCAGAATCTGCAGTTGCACTCTGGACAGACGAACAGGTTGTAGTTGTCGTTTGCCACGAAGAGACCCGTGAAGCTGCACTTGCCTGCAGGACAGGCTCGGTACTCTGCGTCCTTCTCCGCGAAAGCCTTCGCCGCCTTGAGGCTCCAGAGGTCGTAAGTCTCGTCTGTCGCCAGGACTCTCATGTCGTCGGCCTCGAGCACGTATACGCAATCTGGACACTGCACGGAATCCACGTCCTTGCTGTTCACTTCAGACTGAAGGTGTTCGCGCCAGCAGTCCAAGCATGCCTGGCTCTCGCATCCGTAGGCTTCGGCATGCTTGGGTTTCGGGATCCGCCACGATTCGACTGTCTCAAGACAGATTGTGCACTCCTTCTCCTCCAGCGGTCGCATGCGTGCTTGCGCCTCGTTCCGCTCGCTATTCTGGAGTGCAACGAGCCCCTTGTAGCAGCCGGGACACACAGAGACTTGCTCCTGGCCAAAGTGTCTCTTGCGCAGCTCGTTGTGGCGAAACGAGCGGGTGCAAATGTAACAATTCTGTCTACCTGTGCTCAGCCTCTTGGCACCCGACTCGCTGACATTGTCGCTTTCGTCATCGCCGTCCAGCTCGATGGCGCCCTTCCGCTTTGCTGCTTTGATGACTTCTTCTTTCTTAGAAGTGACGTGTGTGATCTGACAGTCATCATCGTCGTCGTCGTCTCCAATGGTGACGGATGAGGCGGACGCGTCCTTGATGCTTCCTCCGTCCTTGCTGGGAGCGTTGGACTCTGAGTGGATACTCTCCTTCCTCCTCGCGCTCTCACTGAGGTTCTCCGCTTGATGAACGTCAACGGTGATATTTCCGGCTGAGTTCTGAGTGCCTTCACTTTTGACGGTTGGATGTAAGTTGGTGGCTTCCATTGCCGTGACCATGGCAGTGGCAATGCTCGAGCGAGGGTGTTGCGCTTCTTCCTTGCGAGTGCTGGCGACGTTGCCGCTCTCCGAATCTCTTATACGGCGGAGTCGTCGGTTCAGTCTGTCGCGATCGAGCTATGGGTTGTGGCAGGCAGAACGCAAATGAAAGAGTTTGATAAGTGAAGCAAAGCAACCGCGTAGAGTCGTGTGGAAGTGGCTCTGGCCATGCTCGAGTGTTCGGCTCTGCTGGGTATCAAACATTCACGCTCCACCAAAACGCCTGCGCTAATTCCCAAAAACATCTTCGCGTTATCCTGTCGTACGCGAGTTCTGCATGTACACCAAGACCATTTGCAAAGGCACAAGCGAGTCGTTCAGTCATGAGACCATGGCGTCGCCGTCAGCACCATTGAGCTCCTCCGCATCAAGTCCTATGGGAATGTAACCCGGCAGATCCACCTTTACAGCACGCGCCTCAGCCTCAGCCCACGCTCTGGCGCGAATGAGCTGTCTGATCTTTGCTTCACTACGTTCGCCTCTGCTCTCTAATATAGCCTTGTTCACGTCAGTAGCCACGGTCTCCCGCAAACTGAGATCCAATAGCTGTTTCAGCTCCGGCGTCATTTTCTCTGGCGGGTAAATCATCAGAGCCATCGTGCGCTCCAACGCTTTCTTGTATACTTCGCCAGTGGGAACACGCGGGGCTAGTTGCTCGGTGGCGAATTGCAAGGCTGGGCGAAAGGAGTCGGCTGCAATGTTACCGCTGGCGGGCGCAGAGGAGAGGATGTTGCGGATGATCTCGATGAGCTGAAGTTGCAAAAGGTGGAAATGAAGGAGATGGTTATCATCAAGGATCTGCTCATTCAGTCAGAGGTCAGCACGCCGCCAAGAGGCAAAGGACAGAGATGAAAAGTATTAAGCTTTTGCTGGATCATACTGAGGACTGAAGTGTGAGTTTGCATCGACATGACCTCCGAAGAGGTGCTCCGAGTGGTGCATGAAACTACGATATAATCATTTCGAGGGGGGCGAGGGGCTGTGCGAGAGGCTGTGTGACTCACCGATGGGTCAATCTCGTTGACTATCTCGATTGCCTCGTTCACTCTTCCACCATGGATGGCATTTCGCACGCGCACCCTCTCCCTGATGGTCTCATTGTCGACGGGCGAGGGTAGATTCGTCTCTTGTGCAAACTTCTCTGCAGCTCCCGGATAGCCTTCCGAGACCAGATAGTCCATGATGACCCAATTGATATCACTGCCAGAGCACATGCCGTCAGTACGTACTCGATTCAAGTCCACAAGCTTGCGTCCGCCTTCAGGCACGGGCTTGGCAGCGCGTTTCCAGTGAGGAAGAATGACTATCCTGAAGCCCATGTTTGTTGTGACTGCTTGCTGGGATGCTCCAGCAGGCGCTGCACAATCAGAAGATCAAGTTATGTTGTTCTCCTCAGGAATGATTTCGGAGAGATTCCCAACTTGTTTGTTCAACACATCATGTGATGCAGCGCCCGCCACTGCCATTCGCATGCGTCTGTCAGATGCGAGGGAAAGCAAAGCCTACTTACCTCTTGCTGGGTCTCATCTCTTCCACCTTCCGCTCGAAGGAGTGCGACCCGCGCATGATGGTGGAGGGCGGTGATACCGTCGATGAGCTCTGTGATGTCTTGTGAGTCCAGACCCAATGACTAATCCCCGCATTGTCATCATAGACCGGCCGCCCCGCGGAGGGTGCGTTCGGCGGGGGGCGGTGGTCGGTGATGAGCTGCGGGATGCTGAGGACAGGAGGCATCTTGGAGACGGCTGGGATAGACGGACCATTTCTGCAGCGCAAGCACAAGTCTATCACCCCACATGGCTCTTGCCACGTTCGTGTGAGATCAGGATGTGATCCTGGTGGATCCAATGTTGGCAGGCGCGAGGCCCGGAGGTATGAGGAGGAAGGAGCGATGGACCTGCAGATGTAGACAGGGCAGACTGGAACAAGGGGAAGGTGCCTCCTCCGAGCGGTGGGTCCAGTCTTGCTTGGCATTTGGCAGAGACTTTTCGCCGCGACAACTTCCTCCCTCGATTGAAAGAAATCATACTTTTACATATATATATATATATATTTAGATATATATCACACGAAAAAACATGCCCTAATCGCTCCCTTTCACGCATGTGGTCAATGCCATGATGTGGGCTCTCGCACTCTCAGCATCTATTCTCTCCAGGTGCCTGCGATGAGCGCACCTAATGCGGGCTCACAATTGAGTCCGATCACCAAGATGAACACCTCCAACAGGGCACCTTCAATATCTCTTCCTGGTCCCGCGGACGAGAAGATCCAACGGGCTCATTACTCGCCGCCGTGGGCCAACACTTCGATCATCGGGATCGCTGGCTCATCTGGCTCTGGCAAGACCTCTCTGTCTCAGGCGATCATCAAAGAATTGAGCTTGCCATGGGTCGTCATCCTGTCGATGGACAGCTTCTACAAGCCGTTGACTTCGGAGCAAAGCGCCGCCGCCTTCAGAAATGAGTACGACTTCGACGCGCCTGAGGCGATCGACTTTGATACTCTTGTCGACAAACTGCGGGACATCAAGACAGGGTATGGCTGAGCGGAGCGCTGAAGAATGACTGTGACTGACCGGCAGCAAGTCAGAAGGCGAGCATACCCGTGTACAATTTTGCGAAGCATCAGCGAGAGGAGAAAACCACCACTGTCTATTCTCCTCACGTCCTAATCTTGGAAGGCATCTTTGCTCTGCACGATGAGCGGATCTTGGACATGTTGGATGTCAAGATCTTCGCTGAGGCAGATGCAGATCTCTGCTTGTCCCGCCGATGTGCGTTGTGACTCGCAAGTGCGCTAAATCCAAGAGCTGACATACCCGATAGTGGTACGGGATGTGCGCGAGCGTGGTCGAGACATTGAGGGCTGCATCAAGCAGTGGTTTCAATTCGTGAAGCCCAACTTCCACAAGTATGTCGAGCCGCAGAGAGTCATTGCAGGTACGTCTGACGCCTCTTGTGCATCTAATATCTGGCATCTTTATGATGATCAACCAAATGAAAAAGCATAGTTCACCTGAATTTCATTGACGACAAAACTTCCATCACCATTACACGTCTGATACCGATGTGCACATATCATTGCTTAGCACCACTGATCCTTGCCCGCCCTGTCGCTGACGATCAGATAGACATCATCGTGCCGAGAGGCATCGAGAACAAAGTCGCCATCAGCATGGTGTCAGATCGTATCCACAAGACTCTGAAACAAAAGTCTGGCATGCACCAACTCGAACTGCGCCGTCTCGGCAAGGTTTCCGAAGACCTACCGCTCTCACCTAATGTCAATATTCTGCAGCACACAAATCAAGTCCGTGGCATCAACACCATCATGGTAACGCCCGCCTTGGATCGAGAAGACTTCATCTTCTACTTCGACCGCCTGGCCGTGATGCTCGTAGAGAGAGCTTGTGAAGCCGGCGTGCACTTCGGATCTCACACGGTCGAGACTCCTGTCCCGGGCTGGACTTACAACGGTCTGCGACTTGCCGGCGAGGTATCGGCAGTCGTCATCCTGCGCGGCGGATCGTGCCTGGAAACAGCTCTCAAGCGCGTGATCCCCGACTGCCGTACCGGCCGCATGCTCATCCAGACCAACTTCCGCACTGGCGAGCCTGAGCTGCACTTCTACAACTTGTCTCCCGACATCGGCCAACACGAGTGCGTGTTGCTTCTGGATCCGCAGATGAGCTCGGGAGGCGCAGCACTGATGGCTGTGAGGGTACTTCTGGATCACGGTGTGAGGGAAGACAGGATAGTCTTTGTGACGTACATGGCAGGCAAGATGGGTCTGAATAGGTTGATGGGCGTCTTTCCTGACATCAAGGTCGTCGTGTGCAGGATTGTCGGCGACCAGGAGCCGCGGTGGGTTGAGCAGAGGTATCTTGGGTGTTGACCGTGCAACGCCTGGTGGACTCACCCGGTCAAGTGTACGTCCATTGTTCCTGGGTTGGTCGATTTAGCCCATCTGTGCAGTGTTTTCATCAACAGAGCGACCAGTCGATCGTTTGACACGAATGACTCTCGAATGACCTGAATGACTCTGGATTGACCCGAGTGGCTGGTCATTCAAGCACGAATGACTGCTTCCTTCATCACGGATGACTGCTGATTTGACACGGTCGACACTGTCCCTCGTCTCTTGACACGAATATCTGCTTGTTGGCAGGGCTGACTACGTGTAGACGTAGCACTGTTGATCGACTGATGATGCTTCCGGTCACTCGACCTGCTGGCTCGACACAATGAGTGCTTACTCTATCTGTCAACCGATCAACCGGGCGACCACAGTGTCGTCCAAGTCGTATTGAATTTATTGCCTCATTCGGCTCAAAAGCTGCGCTTCCTCCTCCAGTCCCCAACATCCCACCACCCTCGTCGCAAGACTCAGATCCTGCACAGCGCCCTAGCTGCAGGCCAAGCCAAGTCATGCTCTTTACTCCAGCCTTGAATCATCGGCATGTATCTCCAAACGGGTCCTTGAAGTTGCATGTCATATTTTTCAACGCCGAACTCAGTAGTACCGCCAATAAGGCTCGTCTAGGCGTGTTGCCGCGCGAGGCCTGGGGCCAAGCATGGCCGTCCATTGAGTGGGCCAATTGCAGGCTGTTTGGCTCGTTGCTTTCGCGGATCCATTGATTACGAATCGTAGCGAGCAGTGCTAGCCTGACGAAGGAAGTCTACTCACGGGTCAGGCGACCTGTCCTGTACTCGCTCGTGCATTTGCGAGATAGAAAATGGCATATCGAGTGCTAAGAGGTCAGTCATTCAAGTCAGAAAAGTACTTTTGGTATAGAGAGCGTGTCGATGGAAAGATCGAATCGTCTGGAAGTCTAGAGCCTGAGGAAGATGGGGGAAGACCGACAGACAGTCAAGGCGTCTTTGGCTGGCCGATGCATGGACGGTCTTCGGTGCGCAGCCAATTTTTCAATCGCGAAGAGGATTGATCTGCCGTCAATAAGAACCCATGTGATTCGATCAGCCGAGACTCTTCCGAGAGCTGGGCAAACAGGCTCAAAGGCGGGCAGACTGCGGCCGACTGGGTCACTGGGACGCCCCAACCCCTGGGGCCAGCACCCAGTTTTCACTACGGACAGCACCCATTCGTAAGACACATTTGAGGTTGAATCAAGTATTGACGCAGTCTTTGATTGAAATACCCTTCAATTCTTGTTAAAGATTAGAGGACGCTCTCTTAGGGGCATATTCGCGCAGACAGCTCGTTCATCACTCTATGCCTACGCTTTTATAGGCTCGCTCTTACTGGGACACTCTCAAGAGCTTGCGAGAAGAATAGGAGTGCTGTTCGTAGACGGTACCACAGCTTCACCATGAGAGTGCCGAGGGTCCGTCCACATACCGGGCCCACAGTATTTCGAAAAAGTGTTGAGCTGTAGCGCGAGCGAGCCATGCGGACCCGCAAAGGATGTGTAATATCGCAGGCGAACAAGACGAAAGCTAGAGTGAGTCAGTCGCCCTCTGTGCAGCAAAGTAGTTGCTGAATGCTCCGAGATGGAAGACCGAACGTAACCTGCCGCCATGTTCTTCCGACTGATCGAAATGGCGTAGAAGGGTCAAGCTAAGGTAAGACGAGGTCGCGCTCGAGGGTCCATGTGATGATGTCATGCAGTCAAGCAATGAAAATGTGCAGGATGTTTCGAGAATAGGGGAGGGGCATAATGCAGGCTCGGAGATCCCTTCACAACGATTCCAGCTCCATCGATCGGTACTTTTGCAGACGGCCTCTCGGCCGCCCTCTCCCGCCACAGGGTCCCGACGGCAGCAGTGCCCACTTTGGTGTCGTCAGAAAGAAAGATTCGCAAAGAGAGGGGGCGGCGTGTTGTACCGCCAGCCGATGCTCCTCGTACGAGCGGTGAAAGACGGCGACATCGCCCACACCGACGAGCCGCATGGTTACCTCCATGACGACCGCAGAGATGGGCCACTCAAGCTCTGCCTTCGATGCTGGAAAGCTTCGGCCGAGTCATGCATCCATGTTGATGTGTTTCTGATCCAGGCGACAGCGCGGCGGCATGGAGGTGGAGACTTGCTGGTTCTGATATTATATAGAAGGCCGGTTCGGGCTATGCTTTGAGGAGGAGATGGATTCCGATGGCGATATTGGGCAAGATGCGTTTCTTTGCTCCTGGTGTCATTTTCCTGTTGAAGGCTAGTGGAGTGGCTGCGGCTTGTCCATATGCGGGCCGCGCCTTGACCGGCGCCAGCAACGGTCAGACTCTCGGACGTACCCGTGATGTGAATGTCGACAAGAAGGGCATATTCTACAGTAAGTCCCATTCTCAAAGCCATCCAGGACCGGATTTGCCTTGATTCAGCGCGCAATACTCTCCTGTCCATCATGCCGCTGTAGACGACCCGCTAACTCATTCCAGTGAACCGCATTGGCCCCTCAGGCTCGCAGCTATGGATCGCCAACGCGGATGGCAGCAATGCCACCAAACTCATGCCCCAAACGGGTGCCTTTGACTACCATGCTTCTTGGAGTCCAGACGGGCAATGGATCGTCTTCACCACTGAACGCCGTGGGCCCGGGCAATCTGATTTGATGCGTGTACGCCCAGACGGCACGGGCTTGGAGACTCTGGTCCAGACCGACCACGTCGAAGACAGCGGAGCCCTGTCGCCGGATAGCAGTCAGGTCGCATATGTATCGACGTACGGCAATTTCACTTGCAATATTTGGATCAAGGACCTAACAACGAACTCAACATGGAACGTGACTGATACTGCTCTGACACGTGCCGACAACACCTGGCCGACTGGCCATTACCGCCCTGCATTTTCGCCGGATGGTGAGTGGGTGGCGTTCAGCTCAGACCGCAACACAGACTGGACGGGTCACTCTCAGGGCGTTGGCTGGGAGCATACGCAGTCTCTTGCGATCTACATCATACGGCCTAATGGCTCTGATTTTCGTTTGGTAGCACGTCAGGAAGGCTACTCTCTCGGCACGCCCCAATGGTCTCCTGAAGGAAAGTACATCATTTACAACAACATGTCCACGGAAGATACCTACGGCGCTCACGCTACCTCCGCCCAGCAAGAGTCTGTGGCATCCAACATATATCGCGCCGACGTTGCAGACGGTACTTTCGTTGGCTTGACTGACAGTACTCATCTACGCGTCAGTCAGCACTACATCGGCAACTCAAGCAACATTGGCTATAACATCAAGGCTGGCACCTATGAGGGTATCAACTATACAATGCCTGACGCCACGCATAAGTATTGGAACGTATCCAATCTTCGGAATCCTAGTTGGTCCCCCTCAGGATCCAAGATTGTGTATGAGCTGCCAAATTGGTCGCAGCAGCCGGCCGAGCTCGAGCTGTGGAGCTTTGATGATGAATGGGAATACCGATACATTGATGCATTCCCCCAGCAAAATCGGCACGTGAACCGCATTACTACTACTCAGAAAGTCGAGGGCGGCGCCAATGGCTCTCTTGTGACTTTCAAGCCTGGCTACGTCGATCTACACACCTCGCTCGATTCGTTCTCAATCTGGGACGTCCACAACGAAACTGAGGTGACGGAACTTTACGAAGGCGGTGCTGGCGCCTTCCAACCGACATGGAACAGCAATGGAGACGAACTGATGGTAGGCTTTGGTGGTTGGTTCGAGAGCCGCTCGGAGACCCCAGCCAGCATATATCGTGTCGCCGAAAATGGCAGCTGGTCGCATAATATCACTGACGGGACAGACAACGCAGGTTTCCCCTCATGGGCTCCCGACGGGACCGCCGTGGTTTACCGAGCTTGGAGTCTGACATCTGGAGCCCCATTGGGTCTCCGCATTCTGAACCTCACGACTGGCACAACGTTCGATCTGACTGACGGCTGGGACAACACGCCTGGCTGGTCGCCTGACGGGACACTCATCGTCTTTTCTCGCAACAACAACTGGACTTGGTCTTACGGGCCGCGCTGGTACGCCGACCGCTTTGACATATACACCATACGACCCGACGGTACGGATCTGCACCAGGTGACGAACAGCCTGGCGAACGATGCGCACTGTGTGTGGACCGCTGACAATCGGATCATGTGGAGCACTGGCATGTACGGCTTCAAGGATGAGAGTGCTCTCTACGACAACACTTTCCAGCCCTACGGGCAAATTGCTATCATGGACAAGGATGGTAGCAACAAACGAATTCTGTTGGACACGATCTGGGAGGATGCAATGCCGCTCTACATGCCCAAAGAGTATCTCACCAACTATACTAATTGGGTGTGATGGGTGTCCTGACATCAGCAAACGATAAGTCAGAGGCTGATGCCGCTGACTGCTTGATCTCGCTCAGTCATAGATGCTGACTGCGTGATCTATTCGCCTGAGTGGTTTGGTGGAGTTGTCGATCTATGCGACCATTGGATGGTGGTGCATTGGACAATTGCGTACAAATCAGTGGATGCCTCGACCCGTCAAGGAACCAACATTCAAACCACCAAATTGAATGAGAAATTTCTTGCTCGGGATGCGGTCTAAATGGAGCAAAAACAGAGAAAGAAACTCGACAGATTACCGAACAGCACTGCTTGAGACAGATTGATATAATGGTCAGAGACCACATTACAGACCCCATTGCCTTAGTTACATTTAGCTCATCTCATTCCCTTCCTACACAGCTTTTCGGCAGTCCTCACAATACCACTCCTCATCCTCGCCAAGCGACTCCTTGAGGCCAACGCACTCAAAATGAAACCATTCTTTCTCACACTCCTGGCCATCGCATCCAACCATCCGTCCCGAGCTCGGCTGATCACAGAAACAATACTTCTTCTCCTGCGCAATTCCCCTTTTCTGTTTCCTCGGTCTAGTCTCCCCGTCCTCCTCCTCCTCCTCCCCAACCTTCCTCTTCTCCCCCCTCCCCACCCCACCCTCTTCTTCCTCCTCCCCCCTCCCACTCCCACGACTCGTCCCCCCAAAACTCTTCGCCGTATCCGGATCCCACACATTCGCCACAGGATCACTCAACGCATTACCGATCTTCTCAACCCCCTGCTCATCGCCCTCCTCCGTCTCCCTAATCTCCGGATCTATCCAACCAGGCGTATAACTCCCGCCGAAGTCAATGATCCACAACTCGTCGTTCTCATCCACCATGAAATTATCCGCTTTCGCATCGCCCCAGACGATCCCGGCTCCATGCAGGACTTCCGTGATGCGCTGGGACTCTCCAGCCCAGCGGTCTCGGGACTTCTTATCTGTGCCCGGGTCCAAGTGATGGTGCAGTGGCACGGGGTTTGGGATGTCGGTCTGCAAGAAGCCCATGATTCGGTTCTGCTCGTCGCCGTACAGGACGAGAGCCTCGAGCTTGGGACACCGGATCTGGCCGTGCAGACCCTTTTTCTCGATCTGCCTGAGCATGTTGATCTCGCGCTTGGTCGCTTGGTCGCCTTGCTCTCCGCCAGCCAGCTTCAGGAAAGATATCTTGCCATCCTTGTCGCGGACTCTGGAGGGATGGTAGGGAGGTGGGTAGTCGTGCCCGCCGATCACGGTGAGATCTGTTGCGCATATCCGAGGGATGCCGAGCTCTTGTATGTACTTTGGTATCGCCATCTCAGGGACCAATGCGCTGATTCGCTTCTGCAGGTCATCGTTGGCTTCTAGCTCGGTTGCCACCAGGTTGTTGTCCTGGGTTTCCAAGTTGAAGAAATGCACGGGACCGTCGTACCAATGCTTTAGCGTAATCTCCTTGCCTTCCTCCGTCGGGGCCAGCTTTTCGAGCTGCGAAGCCAGTGGTGCGAGCATCCATCGATGGAGTTGCTCCTCAGGATCCTTGCCTGCACCGCTGTTGCTGACATCGACTCCGGAGTCCGTCCCATCTGCCGCCTCATCCACTTCGGCACCCTTTACCGCATCCAGCAATCTGCTATACTCCTGGCCGCATGTGCCTCTGCGTACTTTCGCAGAGTCTGTGATTATGTGGAATCGAACATTATTGATCAGCGCAGTCAACGCGCAACTATCCTCGTCATCTCTAATGAAGTTGAGCACGCGATAATCCACATCCTCGGCATTCTTGATCCTTTCTGACGGCATGGCGTCTGTGTACGATAGAGGTGGGATCCGGGACAGTGGTACACAGGCAACAAACCAGGAGATACGACCAGAAACAGAAACACAGATTTACCTGTTCGCAGTATATCCTTCGTCCTACGCGCTGCTTTGGGCCAGGAGAGTGCATGACGCTGATGACGGTCATGACGGGAAGCATTGACTACTCAATCTAACCTTTACTTTAGAGTCACACGATCCGTCGCGAGGAGACTTTTGCATCTGGCGTCCGAAGAGATTGAGTTGCGGTACCGCTTGCAGTAGCGCAGCAACGCTGAGATAGCCCAATCGGATGATGATGTACCTGCGCTAGTTGACGTTCCAACGGAGTCTTGATGTCTGGCTCCCAACCTTTGGGTGGTGCTGCACGGTTCATCGTAAAAGGGTCGTCAGGGCAGAAAATACTGGTCCACAAGGGGTGCTGTTCGCCGGTCCAGCGTAGGAGAGCCTTGAAAGAATTCTTGATCCCGAGGAAAAGACAAATGGATTCGTTGCTGGTTACCTGAGTCTATCACCACTGTTTCCAACCTGACTGTCGTTGTATCATCTGGTGCCACTTACTGATTACCGACCCAAAACACATGACGCCGTGTCTCGTGTGAACAGCTTCAAAACACACTCCATCTCGTCTCCTCAAGACCGTGGCCCACGACCACCACGATCACCAGGACGACCCCAATACCCCTCCCGACGCGGTCCACCCGACAGCCCGCTCCTGCACTGCGGCTCGTCAAAATCCTTCACTGTGCCCATAGGCCAGATCGGAATGACACAGACTTCATTGACAGCGCAGCCCCGGCACTTCTTCCACGCCGTCCAGGAAAGCCAGGACTTCAGACCACGGATCATGGAGACGCCGAGACTCAGCTCGTCCACCTCACCAGCCCTCGAAAATTCACGGCAGATGATCGATGAGACGGTGCGGATGGCCTCGGCGGCAAGCGTGTCGGAGGCGGCTGAAGATGAGAATTGTGCCGTGCAGCGAGCAATTTCACGAGTCGCATTGCGGTCGCCGTAGTCGATGAATGGTCGGAGGGCACGATCGGTCTCAGCTTCGAAGGCCTCGAGGGTTTCGACCGCGCCAGAAGCCAAGTACTCAATGCGGTCAGCGTATCTGGACACAACCATGTCGGCAGTAGCTTGCCAGTTCTTCTTGGGACCCCTGCCGGACTTCTGCACAACCAAGTCTTTGATGGCTGAGATGACTGGCTCCAGGACAGCCGTGTTGTTATTCACACGAGGACGGCCAGCATCGTCGATGACGACGGCGTCATCGTGAGCGAAGAGACTCACGAAGTTGTCGTAGTCCAGCTTGACTCTGTCGCCGCCAATGCCGTCGTACCGGGCTGCAACAGCTTTGAGCGAGTTGAGGTCTTCGCCGTCGTTGCGGGCACCCGGTGCGTCTGGACGACCGCGCTCGCCATCTTCTTTGGCTTGCGCGATCTGCATGATGTCGACATGCTTTTCGAAGTCACACAGGATGACCTCGAATCCGCCCTCCATTCTCAGAAACCCGTCTATCTCGCCATTCCACTCCTTGCGAGCAAGTCGGCACAAGCGTTCGGCCCGTAGAGCCTCGGACATCGGTCCGCGGTGGAGATGCTCCTTGTCTTTGCTGCTCGAGCTAGATGAAGCGGCATCAAGGCTGTCTGAGCAGTTGATGGGGTTGTGATGCGCCGGTGGTGTCCCTTTGCTGGGCCCGTGCAGCTTCCCATGCTCTGGAGGTGGCCCGTCAAAATGCTGACCAGACTTGCCATCTCCTGGCAAAGGGCCATCAGAGCTTTCGTCAGGTCTGCCATCCTGTCCCAGCGGACCGCCAAATTGATGGTCTACCTTACCATGACGTGACGGAGAGCCTTCAAAGCGGTCATCAGGTCTGCCATGCCTGTATGGCGGCCGATTGAAGTCATCTTGGTGAGCGCCATGCTCGGCAGATGGCAGGCCATGATCCTGATGACCAAACGACTCATCAAAGCTGTGCTTTGGATGCGGGCGCTTGCCGGCCTTTCCTTGTGTTTCATCGAACAGAGGCTGGCCATCAAACTTGGATTCGTGCTGGTCCACCTTGTGGTGCGGCCGGAACCAGTCCAAGACGCTACCGTGGTGCTCTTCCTTTGGCTCATGGTCAGAGCACGGACCACGCCGATGACCTGGCGGCCCCTCACGATGTGGTCTGAGGGAATCGAACAGACCGCCATGCCGCCCATGCTCCCTGCCATCGCCATGGGGCGCATGGGGTGGCTTCTGCCATTCTAGTGGCAACTCAGACTCCTCGTGGTGGTGCCTCGCGAACTCTGGTGGAAGCAGCCGAGGCGACGGCGGCTGGCCTTCATGCATGTTTCCACGACTTGGATGGAACCAAGGCGGCGGCGGCCCGTGGTGCTCCCTTTGAATCTCTCTGAACTCCGGAGGTGGTGGTAGAGCTTCAAGATCGTCACCGTCGCCTCTGAAGAAACGTGCTAGCCATTCTCGGTTGCGGCTGTTGCCTTCGATGGGGTGATGACGGCGGCCCCCACGCTCTTGCGGTGGCTCATTGTGAGGCTTGCGTCTCGGCTGGGCCTCGTCCAGCTCAACGTCGATCGACCTCTTGGATTCTCGCCTCATCGAGTGCGAAGCGACGTCATTTGGTGGTTCGCGGTGCAACAGAACCATATCCTGGAGGTCGAGGGTGCCTTTGTCTGATTTGGCTGCGGACTGTCCATCGATATACAGCAGCCGAAGAGGGTGCTTGGTACGGTAAGTATGTAAGTAGCCATGACGCTCCTCTGCATCATCCGAGAGAATTGGGTTCTGCTCGACCGCAACACCACAAGCTTGCTTGACGAGTTGATCAAAGGTAGGGCTTCGCGTCTCGGGCTGCTTGTGGCGTCGCAGATCTATCTTGCGCTCTGCCTGCATGCCCTGCCAAGCGTCCTGTCCTTGACTTGGCTCCGCTAGCGGTGGCGAGGGACCATCCTCGTGCTCGTTGTCGGGAGGGCCTCCCTGGGGACGCTCACCCTCACCTGGTGGTGGTCCCCGGGGGCCCCGCGCAAACATGAGCGCATGCTCCGGCTCGAAGGCAAGCCACTCGGTGCCATTGACTCTGTACGGACTGCTGGAGCCGTGATAGAACTCGGTCTCCTCGGGCACGTCTGCGACGAAGACGGACATGCCATTATGATTGAGCGACGATCCCCATTGTCGCATCGAGCTGTGAATGGCATTGAAGATGTGATTGGCATGCTGTAGTTGCTGCTGTGGCTCCTGATGATGACCGACAGGCGCCGGCGCCGCCATCACTGGGCTCGAGAGCGCAAACACCAGGAGTGACTTCATGTTGGATAAAGAGCAACCCGGTCCATGGAGGTTTGCAGGATTGATCAAGGGGGATGAGCGCAGTGGAAAAAGCAGACCTACCCAATCTCCACCTACGCGGCATGTTTGCGGTATGGCATCGCTTGGACGCGTACACCTGTCCACGAGGTCACACCAAGCGAGATAAGGGATCCGTTGCGCGTAACAAAGCGGCACGCCGGTCTAGCCCGAGCCGAATTCTTGCGAAAAAGCTCCGATGGTGTTGTGCACGTTGTATCATTCACTCCACGACGCCTTCCAAGATACACATAGTCACACCACCCGGGTAAGTCGCTTCCGCAAGCTAACCATCATGCATCTGCACGTCTCGCACCACGCCACGCCGACCACAGCCCAAGGAGTCTCTGCCGAGCGTCACCATGACTCGCCACCACGTCCGCCAGTGCTGCCGGTACAACCCACGTCCACTCGCTCAAACCCACATCCCCTCCCCATCCCTGCCTTCACTCTGCCCATGACAGCGGCGACAGCGTCGTCCGCAGCGTCTCCCTGCTCGGTGGTGGTCGTCGTCGTGCGGGGAAACAAGTCTTCCGCCAGCTTCGGCGAGCCCGTGATCGTGGCCTGGAAGGCCCGGCTCACGCGCTGGAGGACGAGGACGTGCTGCAGCGGGACGCAGGTCAGGATCGCTTCGAGGATTTCCGTCGTGGCGAGGGCGGTGGCCGCGTGCGAGCGAGGGGGGGCGGCGTCGCTGTCGAGGTTTGTGTTAGTCAATTCGTTTAGCCAGGCGAGCGGGTCTCCGCCTAGCGGCGACATGGTGGAATGTGATGGTGGTGGTGGTGGTGATGGAGTTTGGAGATGGCGAGTGAAGCAGCTATTTATGACAGGTGACAAGTTCACCTCGAGCGAGGTTGAGGATTGTTATGATCACATGCGTCACATGTCAACATCGTGTAGGAGCGGTGTAACACTCGTGACAGCGATGCCGCTGTTGACTATTTGACTTCTCCAGTGACAAGGTGATGGCGGTCCCAGTACTGTCATTCAGTCAATCGTCTTACTGTCAGCCACATCATTGTCAACCACATTCACTGTCAGCCGCATCACGATAAACTTCATCACCGTACCCCGCATCATAGTCGACCGCCTCACCCTGCCCATCGACTATTGAGATCGCCCATACCACTGTCAAGCCTCAAGTCACTCATATCGACTGCAGTCATCATAGGTCGGGTATCTCACGAACAGCTTCTTCCCATGACAAACTCTACCCACCCCTCTGCTTCCTCTTGACAGCCCTCATCCCGAACCTCGTTCCCTCCCTCCCCCTCTCCCTCCCCACCTCCATCACCACCATCCTCGTGAAATCCTTCAACAACCAATAACTACTATGCGCCCCCAACATTGTCAAGTACTGAATCTCCAACGGCCCACCTCCATACCGCAAGAAGAAATCAATTTGCCCGTTATCATTCAACAAGTACATCCTCCTCTCTGCGATTTCTTCCCTCGTGAAATCATGGATGTCCAGCTCGACGTTGGAAGGTAGGCGTGGTAGTGGTGGGGCACGGTTGTAATTAGAAGCTGCTGAGGATGAGGAGGCGGCCGGGTTGCCTGCGAACCAGGAGGTGGAGGAGGATTGGGAGGTGAACCAGCCGGGTGTGGAGGCCGGGATGAAGGCCTTTTTGATGGAGGTGGCGTAGGCGGCGTCGACGGCAGCGTTCATGCGGTAGGATACTGGATCGTAGCCATTGATGATGTTGTACAGGTTCTCTACTGCCAAGCAGCCGTACTTGCCGCGCTCGCCGCAGACCTCCGTGGTGTTAGCTGTGGGGTCTGCCTCGGGCTCTGCTGCCTTATAGTCGATGCGAGGGAGGAGTTGCGCTCTTCGCAGCAGCAGGAAGAAGCCGGCTGGTGAGCCTGCGAGGAACAGATTCGAGGTGTTGAAGAGGAAGTGGTCGATCGTTTCATCAAGTAGATTGACCTTCGTAGGATCGCGCAGGTGCTCGGGGATCGTGGTAGGTTGGCGGGACAGGATATCGATGGACATGACACTGCCAAGCGAGTGGCCAATAATGTGCACTCGGCCGTGTTGAGCAAAGCCCGGGTTGTTCTGACACCACAGCTGGTAAACACGATTGGCTTCTCTGATGACAGCCGCGATCATCTTGGGTTGATGATGGGACATGTAGTAGGGAATGTCCAGCATGACATCGCCGACAATGTTCCGCACCGATGGCAGCGTGTCCGGCGTGATGTCTTGGAGGGAGAACTCGTTGGCAGATGCGTCGAGAGGTCCGTCTCTATAGCCACCTTCTTCAAAGCTGAGCGAGTGCCTCCAGTTCACGGGCAGGACCATGATCCCGCCCATGTCGTTGCGAAAACGAGCCTTGACTTCGGGAGTGCCAGCTTCGACATGCACATCCCGCCGGAAGGCGTTCATGGCGTGCGTGAAGTGGAAGCTCTCCATGCGCTGACTGAGCTTCTGACCGATGCCGTGAATGACAAACACGAGATCCGATACGACCGGCCTCTCTGCCTTTGCAAGCTCGGGATCACTTCTGCGCCGTCTCTTCGGCGGTGCGCCAGATGCGGAGGTCGCGACACCGTGCTCGGCTTTCTCAGCTTTGTTGCTCCGCTTGGGCGGGTACATCTGTAGCCACGCCGCCTCATCGAAGCCACGGACAACCGGGATGCCGAGCTTGTGGCCTTTGCGAATATAGTTCGCCAGCGGTCTTCGGCCATAGTAACTCGATGGCATCAAGCTGGGTTTCAGAATCCTCGCCTCTCGCTCGTTCGCATATATGACGCCACACGTAGCATAATTGCGAGTGGCGCCTGCATTGCCGTACCTTGACTTGCCCACCGCCTTGTTGTCAGCACCTCCTGGGCCGGTGGAGATGTCGATGATGTCGCATGCTGCTTCCACAGCCTTCTCGCGCAACATCTCCGGCGTCTCAGGCTCTGCTGTGATAGAATTGAAGGTCGCTGCACGTCGCAGATCGTCTCGTCCCAAAGCGTTTCTCACACTGGGTGGCCTGCTGTCCGATACGCGTCGAGGTGTGTCCGGCCACAGCTTGTGCATGATCTTCTCTTCACCAGAAGCACCGACCTCGATCGCGCTTTTGAGCTCATCCCTCCACGTCTCCGTCCAGACTTGCAGCTCGACGTAGCCAGCTTCCAGCATGTTCGCCACATGTGTCTCGACAGGCATCATCGTGTCTTTGTAGAACCATGTCCCTCGCAGCACCTCAGCCGTGTCATGAACCGGCGTCCAATAGATGGGCTGCATCACGAGCTCTGGCATCTCGACCTGATGCAGCCTGGACACTCCCACAGGCACTTGAGCTTTGGGACTGTCATCGTGCTGCTGCTGTCTCTTCTCTGGCGCTGGACTATGCTCAACCAGGTGTGAGGCATCGTCCCACGAATAGGTATCGCGTTGATGTATGGGCGGCCTGGCCGGGAGTGGCGTCGGCGGCGGGGGCGGTGGTCGATGCAATTCGCTCAGCCTTCTGGCGGGGGCTCGGATGAATGGCGTTCCCGTGGTCGTCGACTGCTGAGGTAGCTCCGTGGCACTCTGCGGCGTGTCGGTGCCTGAGGCAGCTGGAGGCAGCTCGGTGTCGGGGTCGGTCGGTGCCTCGACCTCTTTGAGGGCTGATGGCGTCGGACGAGCACGAGCTCGAGCTCTCGACCTCGACATGGAGCCCGAGGCTCGTTTCGCCTCCGTCCCGCCCCTCGAGGCGCCGCGCACGCGACTGCCCTCGGCCGAGCCCGCCTTCTCGCCCCGCTCTTCATGGTACTGGAGGATCTTCCTGCGAAGCTCATGCCAAGCCTTGTCCAGCGCAGAGTTGTCATAGGCAGAGAAGGGCTTCGGCTTGTGGTGATTGGCTGCTTTGGCATAGCCAGCAGGCGGGACGGGTGACAGCGGATCGTCAATGGGGATGAGAGAGGAGTAGAAGAATCGGGCTTGTATTGGGGGCGGCGGGTCGGTGTGGTGCAGGACCTGCCTGGTGTACTGATTCGCGCCACTGCCCATCTTGATCATTATACAGCTCCCGTCTCAGCTGGGTCGGTGGCAGCGCTGTAGCCAGTTGTCAAGCGATGCCTGCAATACGATCTTATGCCAGACCGATGCAGTGCCAACGTGGCAGTCTGCGAACCCTGCATGCATCTCTGTCCTCAACATTCACATCGAGGTTGAACACTGGCATTTACCCATATAGCTATTGCAGCATATGATGACCATGTATCAATACGCGAGCAGTGCTACATTTCTGCCAGGACACATGAATCATCCATGCATGAGCGTTGGACGGCGCTGTCATGCCTCACGAGTCAGAAGATCCACGAGCGCGTCCGCCCGTCACGCGTCCAGGCAGACAGAGCTACGTCATCTTGACTCAGCCGCCACCCGAGAGTTGCATCTTCACATGCTCACTCGTCGCCCGAGGAATAGGCAGAGATCGTCATCACAAACTCTGTTCCTGACAGCCATGTGAGCCATCATTTAGCATTGTAGGCTCCAAAACACACTTCAGCTTCCACTTATACTGCTACATCCTGCTCAACTCTAACATCACCCAGCCAACCCCCGCCCAGCCCATCATGTCCTTCAACGGCACCCGCCTCTTCCGCTACGCCATCGTCGGCGAAATCACCGCCAACCTCCTCAGCCTGCCAGGATCTCTCCTCTATCCAGAGCAATTCCTGAAACTCCTCGTCAAAACACCAGAGCAAATCACCCCCGTGAGCAAAGCCGTGACACAATGGTCTGCCTCTCCATCCATCTCACCCCTACCACCCTCCACCTCTACCCTCCCCCTACCACTCCACACCTCCCTACTCACCAACCCACCCCCACTTCAGGCTCGGCGGCATGGTCCTCCTCATAACCGTCCAACTCGCCCTCTGCTACCCCGACCCCGGCCCCGACGAACGCGGCTCCAAAGACACCGTCGCCTACCGCCGCATGACCTACCTCACCCTCGGCGCCGGCGAGCTCATCCTCAGCACGATCATGGGCGTCCAATACCTGGCCGGAAACGCGGGCTTGAAGCCGACCTCGCTGCTCGCGGGGATCGCGACACTGAGCTCCATCGCCGGCATGCGCGCCTTCTTCCTGTACGCGCGGCCGAGTTGGATGGAGGCGCCGGGGAATGCGAGGAAGGCGAAGTGAATGCGGAAAGTGACTAGCGCTCTTGGAGGCGTGTGGCGCGCGGGCTGCAGGATCATGCATGGACGACGGTAGGAATCAAACCATGTGGCTGCCGTGAACGTGGAAGTACAGGTACGGTCGAGGCGTGATTGATGGCAGGTGGGCTTGTACAGAACGGAGCCATCCCATTTCTTGGCTGCCATCACGTGCATTGCGGTGCACTCATTATTAGTCAGGGCCGGTGATCCTCTCACATGTCCATTCCCTCTCAACCAGCGTCTCAATGCCTCTTCGTCCGCTTCTTCTTCTTCTTGCGCTTTTTCTTCGCATTCGTTACAGCTGTCGTCTTGATCTTGGTCTTGCTGGCCGCCGCATCACCTTCATCACTGCCACCAGCCAGCTCCCGTTCCAGCGCGTCCAGATCCTCATCATCTTCTTCGCCATTCAAAACCTCGGACTCATCCTCACCCTCATTTTCATCATCCTCGACTTCATCCTTCTGAGCACCCTGACCAACGCGACCCTGCCTCGCAACCACTTCAAAATCAGCCTGCCCCCTCCTCGCCTGCCCAAACACCTTCCTATTTTCCTCCTCAAACCCCGCCTTCTCCTTCTGGAACAACATCATACTCGCCCTCGCGTCCTCAATCGACGAGTGCTCGCCCGTTTGAATTTCCAACCCCAACTCACTCTTCACCAGCTTCCTCAACGCCGGCGGCTTGCCTCTGCTCTCAATCCGGTACTTGGGATACCTGCTCGTATCTCGCAAGTCACGCTTCGGATGTGAGAGCAGCAGCACTCTCAGGTCATTCGCCAAGGCATGACCGACCAGTATGCGGCCATCAAGCAGTCCGGCGACTTCCTTCTGCACCTGGGCGAAGGGTCGGGCGTAGTGGGGCCGGAGATGACTTGGCGTGATGCCGGAGACGAAGGTGCGGTAATCCTTGACTTGTTCACCGGGCGGTGGTCGGACGTAGGAGTCATAGATCTGCTCGCCGTGGAAGTTGACCAGCGATGCTCGTGCCAGGAGGTTGTCGTCGTGGGGGGGAGGGCCGGCGCCGACCATCTCGCAGTCGAGTGCCACATACTTTCCGATTTTGTGGGTTGGGTGTCGGCCAGCGTTGACTTCATCGTCGCTTCTCCGGATGGATGCTGCATTCGACCCCGCATAGGCCGCCGACACGTCCCGGGCTGAAATGCCATACTCCTTCACCAACTTGGAGCGATCATGTGATGCAGCAGTCTTGGCAGCGGGTTGAGAGTCGCCCGCGCCCATCTTGCGTTTCCGCTGGGCGCGCTGCAACGCCTCCGCGTGGCTGCCAGAAAGTCGAAGCTTCCTCTTTCGCTTCAGGCCATTGCTGTTCGCTCCTGCCTTGGTCTCTGCCTTGGTCTCTGCCTTGAGCTGTTCCTGCAACTTCTTCCAGTTGCCGGACACGTGACTGGGATCGATCATGGACATTCCTTCCTTGTCGGCTATGTATTCATCCTCTGCCAGCCGTGAGCACAGGAATTGATTGGCAAACGATGGAAGCTCCATCAACTGGTGTGGCGTCAGCGAAGCGGAACTCGTCCGCGTTCTGTCGCAATCTGCGTCTGCCAATCCTGCATGAAGATTCTTCAGCAAGTATACCGACGTGACAACGCAGCGGCGTCAGAGCCATCATGGCGCCGCGCAATACCGATCACAGAGACGGCGCCAATGGCTCCGACGAGCCGAAGCCGGCGAAGGGCTTCGCGACGCTGGCAACGTTGCGGTATGTTCATCACATATCACGTGGCAGCACATGTCATGCATCAGATGGCATGGCATGGGATGGCCCGCTGGCTGACCTTTGGTAGGATAGGCACCAAGGCGATGGTGGAGAAGGTGAGTCTGAAGCCGGCCCTGCGCGAGCCTCCGCAAGCAGCATCGCTAACCTTCTTTTCGCAGGATGGAGAACTACGAAAAGCAGAGATCTTGTCGGTGCAAACCCGCAAAGGCGCGCCCAAGTTCTACGTTCACTACGAGGAGTTCAACAAGCGTCTGGACGAGTGGATTGCCGCCGAACGACTGGATCTGTCTCGGGAGGTCGAGTGGCCAATCCCCGACAAGTCTGACACGAAGACCAAGCAGAAGACCACATCCAAGACCGATTCCAAAGCCCAACCACCACCAAAGTCACAACAGTCCAACAAGTCTCAGAAACGACCAAGGTCACACACAGCAACTCGAGAACCCTCGGAAACGCCAGCGGAAACGTCAGCCAAGTCTTCGCCGAGACCTTCTCATCAGGGTGGCAAAGAGAACAAGGATCCCACCGTCACCGTCACCACGGCCGATTTGATCCTCGATGGCACGCCTCAGCCTGAAGATGAATCCACAGTGGATCTCGTGGACATGCAGGAGGCGGCCATTGCCGCCAAAGCAGCCCCGGATCACGCTCCCTACTCCCGGGAAGAGGAGATAGAAAAGCTTCGGACCGGTGGATCGATGACCCAGAACCAGACAGAGGTCAGTCGCGTCCGGAACCTCGAGCGAGTGCAGATGGGAGAGTTTGAGATAGAACCCTGGTACTTCTCACCATACCCTGCCGAGTTTACCGACGCCGACATGGTCTACATATGCGAGTTCTGTCTGTGCTATTTCGGGAATGGCACGCAATTTACGCGACACCGCAAGAAGTGTCAGCTCTTTCACCCACCGGGCAATGAGATCTACCGTGACGACCATCATTCATTCTTCGAGATCGACGGTCGGCGACAACGAACATGGTGTCGCAATCTTTGTCTCCTTTCGAAGCTGTTTTTGGACCACAAGACGCTCTACTACGACGTCGACCCCTTTCTCTTCTATTGCATGACCGTCCGGTCAGAACGTGGCCACCACCTCGTCGGCTACTTCTCCAAAGAGAAGGAAAGTGCCGAGGGGTACAACGTCGCCTGTATCCTCACCCTTCCGCAACACCAACGCAAAGGCTATGGCAAAATCCTCATCCAATTCTCCTACGAGCTCAGCAAGATCGAGAATAAGCTTGGCTCGCCGGAGAAGCCGCTTTCCGACTTGGGTCTACTCGGCTACCGCGCCTACTGGCAGGAAGTCATTGTCGACCACCTCCTGCAACGCGAGGAAGAAGGTCTGCCACAAATCAGCGTGGAGGAGCTGGGGCAGAACCTGGCGATGACGACAAACGACGTGCTGCACACTTTGCAGAACCTCAACATGCTGCGCTACAGCAGCAAGAACCACGTCATCGTCTTGACGGAAGCGGTGTTGGAGCAAAGGCGCCGGCAGAAGGAGAAGGAGGAGAGGAGACGGAAGGACTCAGGCAGGGAGAGGGCCTTTGTTGATCCGGATCGGTTGGCCGGCTGGAAGCCGCCGGTATTCACGGCTGCTGCACGATCGTGGAATTGGTAGTGGACGTGAGCTGCGCTGGCTGGAGTATAGTCCGAGCCGCGGCCGCGGCCGAAGCGGAAAAGTGCTGGACGAATGCCGGCGAGGTTTTCGAATCCCGCCGGAGTTGGGTTCGAGACTGGTGGAGGGAGCGGTGAAACGGTCGAGGAGAAGTGAAAAACATTGATTGGGCAACAGGACCTTGTCGATTTTCAGCGCGGCGTTGGTGGTGTGGAGTGAGATAGATACCCTTGGGATGGAATCATGATCGCAGTAGAAAGAAACGACGTTCGTGACTGGCGTCACTGGAGACAACTCCCCAGCCGTGCCCAAAAGGCCAAAAGATTTTGTTGCAACACAGATACAGCAATCAAGGCCACGTCTCCTCATGCGACCACTCCCCCGACCTTTCGTCGTACTTGTACACCTGCCTCCGACTCTTCGTCGGATCACTCAGATCCAAGCTCTCCACCTCCTCCGGCTTAATCACCACCACCCTGAAATTCTCCCTCGCCACCTCGTCGTCCAACCCCTCCACTTTCTCCCCCAACCTCAACCGCTCCCGGTCATACGGCCTCTCCACCGGCTGCCCCGGCGGCGGCGCCTTAAAACTGCCCCTCATCCCGGGACTCAAATTGCCAAAATGCCCCACGACCTCCCTCTTCCACGACCAACCCTGCACGCCCCCCGGCCTCACGATCCGCATGCGCGAGCCCAGCTCCGCCTTCACCGTGCGCACGCCGCTGCTCTCTCGACTCTGCTCGCCCTCGCCCTCGATATCCGGCCCCACCACGAACGCCTGCCCCTTGACCCGCCACTGCCGCATCACCTCCCCCTTGACCCACCACACGGCCTCGACGGGCCCCCCGCCGCCGCTGCCCTGGACTTGCGCGGCGTCGCTCGCGCGCCCCGCGGACGAGCAGAAAATCTCAAACGCCTTGTTCATGCGGACGTCCGTGGTGAATGTCGGGAGCTCGCTCTCGTACACGCGGTCGTTCTTCGGCGCGTCGTTGTGCCGGTTCGCCGGGAGCTCCGCCCAGAAGCCGCGGAAAATGCAGAACCGGGCGCGCGGCACGTGGGGCACGGCGCTGTCCGCGTTCGGCGCCGGGTGCAGGCTGCTGAAGACGAATTCGGGGCTGTCCATTTTGCTGAGGTGGGAGAGGAACTCGGCGCGCCAGGGCGCCGGTTGGGGCGTTCTGGTGCTGGAGGTGGATGCCATGGTGCGGTGGGAGAGCGCACGCGAGAAGTGCGTGAGGCGGGAGGTGATTCTGGAAGCTATGGTTGCGTTTATGGTAGGATGTGTCCAGTTTCGGGGGAGGGGGGGGCAATGGACTCGGGAGTTTTGGCCGTGGGATTTTCTTGTGGGAGTGGTCGTTTTGGACGTCTGTGTTTATCTATTCTTACGTGGGAGTGCTTCCATGGATCATTGACCTCATGCTCGAGCTCCGGCCCTGTGACGACATGACCGTATCCGTACTAGCTCCCAGCGTGCCTGCTCCACCCACCTGCAGGCGGCTCATCATTCGATGAATGGAAGACGACAGCGTGATGGAGATGCTGTTGGTCAGTGATTACAGACAATCATGATGTAGCGTCGTTAAGGCGTCACGATCGTGTCAGCGCAGCAGCGAACCCTCCATTGCTGTAACATTCTTCGGATACAGCACGAACAACAATAGCTCGAGGGACAGAAATTGCAAGACATATAAGCCGCCTTGAACCAAGCTACTCTTGTCACAAATCACTTTCTTGAATACCACGAAGCGCTACAACCACTCGCTTTTGTAGCCCTGCCGAGTCAGCCGCCTGGCTAAAAGGCAACCAAGCTTGCGCCAGCCCCGAAAAATCACCGCAACGCCTTCGCTCAAGAAATCACGCCTCGCCTTGACGGCATCGTGAAAACGTCGCATCATCAACCCATGAACTCATCAGACCCGGCAAGCCACTCTAGTGACTCGGGCAGTTGAAGCCATTGATCTGGGTGCCGAAAAAGTTGCCCAGAGCCGTGTTGACTGTCGCACCCAGTCCATGATCTTGCACATACCAGCTGAACTGGCTCATGCCGTTCTCGTCGGACTGCGACTTCCAGCTGCCACCCCACTCGATGCCCAGAGCCGACTCAAGCGCGATCTCGAGGTCGCCGGCCAAGACGGAGAAGGCGTTCCAGCCCATGCCCAGGTGGACGTGGTACTTGAGTGAAGAGCCTTCCTGCTGCTCGGCGGTGCAGGATTGCTCACCGAGCGGCGCAGAAGTGGTGGTGTCGCGGGGCCAGAAGTTAGTCAACGCGGGGGAGAGAGCCTTGCCGTTGTTAGGGGCAGAGTCGGTGGAGTCACGGGCCCAGACCTGTAACGCGGAGGTTAGTGGGTGAGGGAAATATGGAGAGGGAAGTGAGAAGTGAGACTTACGGTGGTGTCGTCAAGGTTGTTGGCCACGTCGCGCTTGCAGGCTCTTGAGAGCCAGCAAGGACGGTGGATGGTGGCTGCGCGCGATGGGAGAGCGGCGATGACAGGGCCATCAGACTCGATCGGCTCGCCGCGCTTGCAGGTGCCAGACTTCCAGCACGGGCGGATTGAAACCTCGGTGCTCTCAGCAGTCGTAGCGATGATCGGGAGTTCAACGGTGAGCGAGGACTCGATCGGCTGCTCACGCTTGCAAGTGCCGGCCTTGGAGCACGGCACAGGATTGTCACTAGGTGGGGAGCCAGTGACGCTCGGCGACAGGTCGATCAGATCCTGGCGCTTGCATGTGCCCAGCTTCCAACACGGCATTGGGGTGCCGGACTTGACGAGCTCAACGGAGGTGGCGGTCGAAATTGTCAAGTCTGGCGATTCAAGCGGCATACCGCGCTTGCAAGTTCCAACCTTCCAGCACGGAAGGCCGGGGACGACGATGTCGGCGACGATGTCATCGCGCTTGCAAGTGCCGGTCTTCCAGCACGGAGTCCCAGGTGAGAAGCTGCCGGCTTCGACAGCGTCGCGGGTGGCCTCGAGACCGCCAAGAGGCGCAGCTGAGCTATGAGAGTAGTCAATATATGTCACCTCAAGCGAGGAGTCGGATATCTTACGAGAGTGCGGTAAGGCCCAAGAGGGCGAGAGGCGAGTACTTGAACAACATTGTGTTGTTGACTCCGAGGTGTAGAAAGATGTAAGGTGTATGTGAGCTGAGAATAATATTGTTGTTCAAGGAAATTGCTTCGCACAAGAGGAACAAAGTTGTGGTTCGCGGTGCTGGTGATGGATGTAAAAGTGTTGAAAAGTTGGAGACCGATAAGAATTTTCATACTGGCCGAAGCACGCTAATGCCGCTAGCGTCTCCTCACGCGCTCAGACAGACATGCAGAAGCTGTGAGAACCCGTGAACATGCAGATGAGCCGTGCGTCTCGAGCCGGATGAGAAAGACCCAATCACGACATCGCGTTTGCTGCAAGCAAGCCTTCGAGCGCCCTAGAATGACCCAAAGCGACCAGACCTTTGTCGCATATGCCTTGATGCTGTCTTTGCAGCGTGAGAGCTGGGAGCGCTCCTTCCCGATTGGGACTAGCATGGCGCCAAGACCTGGGCTGAAGCATGTGCGTTGCGGCGGTCTGGCGCTCGTTGACCTTGGAACATTCGAGTCAGTTGCTGATCGTGACGTTTGATATGCACAGTCGCGCAACCTTGCGGCTTTGGTTGTGGCAGCACAGGATCAAAGTCATGTCCGTCACATAGCGCCTCGCTACGAATATCGTTTCTGCTGCCGAGCGGCAGGCAATCCCAAGCTTGCTCTCAATATTAGCGCATGGCTCAGAAATTTAGCAATATCGAGTGAGATATTAGAGACTGCAAAGACATATGATCCTCATTGCAGCCGATCCAAGCTCTGATGCAGCACATGATAGTATTTAGAAGAGAGCACTGGTGTGTTTGTGCAGGCTTTGCATGCTATGTCCTGCTTGTGCAAAGAAGTGATCTAGTCGATCTTCGGCTTCTTCGTGCCGTATTTCGATCTGCTTGTGATTCTGTTCCCCACGCCACCCTGTTCTTCATTAGCATGCTGAGAAGAGTCTGCCGTATGGATTCACCAACCAAGTCGAGCGCACCTCTGACGAGGTGATACTTCACACCAGGGCAATCCTGTGATCGTCCACCTCTGACCAGCACGACGGAATGCTGCTGTACGTTGTGGCCTGATCACCAAATTAACACATGGACATCGCTCCCATCTTGCACAAATCATCGACAAGATAGCACCCACCTTCACCAGGGATATACGCCGTCACAACCGTCCCACTGCTCAACCGTACCCTAGCCACTTTCCGCTCTCCAGAATTCGGCTTCTTCGGCTTCGTCGTCCCAACTCTCAGACACACACCCTTCATCTCTGGTCTATTACGCAGCGCAGGCGACTCTGCACGTCTAGCCTTGAGACCTGTCCGGCATCCACGCAGAACTTGGTTGTATGTCGTGCTGGATGCTGGTGTTGAGGAGAACGCGCGGATGATCTGAACAGCGGGCTTTCCGGGGGCGATGGCGGCGGTGAGGAATGTTCGCGATGCCGTTGGGAGGCACAAGAGGGTGCTGAAGAGTTGTGAGGCCATGATGTGTGTGTATGCGGGTTGGTTAAGATTAGGACCATGAGCGGTGCTGGGAGGGCATCGAGTTGGGGACGCGGCATGACTGCGCTCTGATTGGCTGACGACCCCCGACTGGACTTGCAGACCCTGTGGATCTATCACGACGACGGAATCGATTTCGGGCTCTTCTTCAGCTATACCAGGGTGACAAGCACAGCATCATGACATCTTGTCCTGACCGTTCAAGCAGAGTTACTCGGGAGTCCCAGGGCAGCTACTCATACACCTCGAGTATGGAAAGACCACCTCACTATGCCCGATATCACAACACGGCCGGTCTTGCTCATGGTCCGTACTGCTTCCACACGCGCAGGTTGATACTATAGCGTCCCTCGCTCAAGTCCCAGCTTCACCTCCAATGGCTCCTTCAGGTCCTCCGAAGTAATGTCCCATCACGACCCCGCGCCGAATCCAGCGGCGCCTCTACCAACCCTTGGCCTTCCAACCTGCTTCGTCGAGCAGTGCTTGACTCTCGAGCGGATGTTGCGGGTGCTTCGTTGGAGTCATCTTCACCAGCGCTTCTCCTTGCGCGTTCTTTTGGTCTGTGTCGACTCCCTCTCGGTTCTCTCTCCAATGGCCGCAACACGGCTATGAGGCCCAGACATTTGTTCAACAATTCGTCTAATACCGTCGAGGCTGAGTGTCGTCCTTTGGTTGGCCTCCTTTCTCGCGTGTATACCTGCGGGCTTAAAGCATGAACGCTGTAATTCAGATCGCAGACGCCACCGGACTCGAAAGGAGTGTCCAGCAGGTTGTCGACGTGGATGCGCTCAAACGCCGGCAGCGCGTTCTTGGAACTAGCCACGTCCGGGATTGGTAATCTTGTTCGTTTCTGCTGTTGCTGCTGGGACTTTGTAAATGTGGAACAGCTGTGTTGCGCAAGTCTGAATAGGAAACGCGCCTTTAATGCAAGTCTGTCGCGTCGCGGCTGGCTGGAAGCACGCTGCTGCGATTCGCATCAGACGGGGTGGTTTCCTGGGTGGACGGAGAAATAAAATGGAGGACTAACATCACTTTTGAGCAGAGGAATTCATGGGAGCCAAGGACTCGACGTCAGGCCGTCTATACCAGTCTACTATGGGTTGTTAGGCCTCTCTCGGGAATCTAGCGCCTTGAAGCGTCAAGTCAAATGGTCTTCGAGCTGGTTACGAGCTTGCTCACCATCGCTGAGTCACCTTTCCGGTTCATCGACCATTTCGTCAAATGCTGCTGTTGACTGGTTGGGTCGACAGAGGAACCAATTGAGAGGACGACCGACAGAACACCGCCATGTATTTCTCTTCAAAGCCCACCCCGGCTCTCACTACTATGGATTGCAGCTCCTCAACTATGCTTGTCTCGATTGCTCTTTATCAATATATCGCTCGTGCTCCATGAGCAGCCAATTCTGCTTCACGACCCATTGCCCCATCCTCGCTAGGAAATCCTCTCTCACCAAAGCCACATCTTCATATCTCCAAAAGCCCAGCGGGACCCTCGCAAACGTGAGAGGCCTCTTCGGCTCCGTCACAGCTTCGCACGTCCGGGTATTCCTGGACTACAATCTTGGTCATCGTGGGCTGCATGGTCGCCAGCCAGTGCACCGGCTCTCCGGTCTCCTTCCACAACAGATCGGCGTGTAGATGAGCCCTGCAAAAACAAGACTGGTCCGATACTGATACCCGAGCACCCTGTCCTTGTGTTCGAAAAGAAGGCACTGCGCTACCTATCCTTTCCAGCCAGGAATTACGCAAAGACAACTTCGGCCCCGTTCACAGGTGGTACCACCCAACATGCACTCTGGATCGTGTAAACGTTCCATGCGAGTATTCTGGCAGAACCACCCGACGTCGTGTACAATTGTGGCAAGCATACTCGCATATGTCTGCAACAATTCAATTCAAGACCGATGCATTGGAATGCGTTAGCAATTGCATTGCCTTTGTGCCGTGCGCGGTACATCAAAGAGATTGAATCGCAGTGCGACCGGGAAACCCTCCAGCTCTTGCCACTCCGCCGCCTCTGTCCCCCCATCTTTCCATTCGAACGCAATACACTGGCACCACCCCGCCCATCTCTCAAGCTAATCATCGAACCACTTGATCTCCTTTACATCTATACAATCTGCCGTAGCCGCATCCCCCTTGCCCACGTCAAGACATCTGTGGGCAAACACGGCCCCAGTAATTTTACGCGTGCCCCTGGCCACGCACGCGGCGCCTCTCAGATCATGCGGATCCGTCTTGGCGGTGTAGTAGTAGTCAATGTTGCAGATATCTGTCGTGATTTCATTGGCGGGCAGGCCGTCTGCAGTGATGCAGCGGCAGCGGCCGTAGAATTCGTCGGGCTTGAATATGTTGATGTTGGGTGTGGATACCGAGAGGGTGAAGGTGATTTGAGTGGAGAGAAGGAGGAGGAGGCTGGCGGAGAGGTGGTTGTGCATGGTGCTTCGCCTAAATGGTGGGGCTGAGCGGTGGTTGTAAGTGGTGGATTTGAGTGTTGGATGCGAGTGGTGGATTTGAGTGGTGGATTCGTGTGGTGAATTTGAGTTGATGGTTCAGATAGGATGGTGAAGAGGTGGGATTGGTGCAAGGGGTTTGGGATGAGGTGCTTTTTAACGCTGCTATTGGAGGGACCAGGGGATGTATGGGGTTAGCTTGGCTAAAACCAGATAGATAGCGTCGTCCGTGGCAAGACAGTGATTTAGGTAGGATGGTGGAGGAGGCGGAATTTGTGGAAGAGGTCAGAGTTGAGGTGCGTTTTTATCTACGCTACTATTGGAGAGTCCAGGCGGTGAAGGGGGTGGCTTGGCTAAGACCAAATAGTCAGTCTCGTCCGTGAGAAGACAGTACTCATGTGTTGTTTGGTTCGCGATTCAAGCTAGGGCGACTCGGCAGCGCCTTGTCGCAAATTACGGCGACCGTCTTTGTCGGAATCGGAATAGAGGCGTGCAGACAGATAAGTCTACGGTGATGGTCAGTCGAGTGCATTCTGAATTTTCAATATTCGTTGATCGGTGGACCGCATCATAGAATCTGACCAGACTATCGACAATCTGCCTGCGGCCCTTCATAATCACTGCTGGTACATTCAAAGATCGCTGTAGAGGAGACCGACGGGCATCAGGTTAGAACATCATCGATCCACACGCTATGATATCATATATTCGATCAGCACGAAAGTAATCGTCGCGGCCCTAAATCTTCTCGACTCTTTGCTCAGAATCCTTCATATAGTCAGGACTCGACCCAGTCAACGACGCTCTCCTTTCCTCCATCAGCTCATTCTGGTACGCTTTCGCTTCAGTAGCCTTGTCATTGTTCCTGAGGAACAAAGTGAGAGTGATAGCGGTCCCAGAGAAGGCTGCAGGCACCAGGAAGACCGTACTGCCGGCTTGGATGAACGCCTGCTGCCACGGGTGCTGCACTGCGGCCTTGATTGCTGGTGTCAGACCTGCCACAAGGTCATAAGACGCTTTGCCCTGCACAGCTTGGTACAAAGCTGGCAGGGATGTCGAGGGCAGACCCAGGCCAAGTGCGACAGGAGCGACGTTCTTCGGGATGGTAAAGTCTAGTCGGTTGCTCAGAGTCGCAGTATAGATTGCGAAGGCGATTGCAGAGGTGAACTCACGGATACTCCCGCAAAGTCCACCTCCTTCACCAATTTCCTCCTGCGATCGGAGTGGGAAGGTAGAGGTAGTCGTGGAGATCGACTCTACCATTTCCATAGCAAAGGCACCAGGTACGAGAAGGCCCACAGTTAGGTGGCGGTTGCCAAGATTGGCGGAACATGCAGTCATAAGTGCACAGCCAACCACGGCAGAGCCTCTGGCACCCCATTTTGGACCTGTAACCCAGACTAGGAAGCCGTGGCAGACTTGAGCAAACACGAGTGCCATAGCAGTGAGACCAGCCAGTGTGCCAACATCATAGGTGCTGATCTCGCCCCGAGCGTAGTAAACGTTGTTAACCACTTGTGGGAAGACGATGCCAAAGCCATAGTACACACAAGCTCCAAGACCGTTGTTCCATGCAGCAGCCATGTAGCGGATGTTGGTAAAGAGGTGCAGGGGCAGGTAAGGCTCCTTTCTACGCTTCATCAAGATAATTTCCCAGACAAGTAGAGCAACGAAGAGGGTAAGGCCGCCAATAATTGTGTTCGCGAGGACTTGCGGTGAGTTCCATGCGTACAAGACGCCGCCCCAGTTGAGACCAAAGATGAGAATAATCAAGCCGGCGCTGTACAGCAGGACACCAATCCAGTCGAACTTCAGCAGAAGGTCGCGAGCAAGCTTTTTCCTGTGCAACATGCTGAACGTGGGTGGGTCTATGATGTGTTAGCGAGTGTGAAGACGTACTCCCTATTAGAGTCGACTTACGGTAGAATAGGTACCAGGACAAAATGCTGACACAATTGATGGCGATCAGGAAGTAGAACGAATTCCTCCATGCACCTGGGTACTGCAGAAAGCTGTAGGCGACCCCAGCTGACAGCGGAGAGCTAGGAATGGTCATAAAGTAACAGTATGAGTTCGCGAAGTACCTGTACTTCATTGGCACCAGCTCCGCGACAGCCCAGAAGAAAGATTGTTGAAATGCGACGGCCACACCGATGAAGACCTCTGCGCCTATGACTGTGTTGACGTTCGGGGCGACTGTTTGCAAAAGGAGTCAGTTTTTCTGCATCGCAAAACGACGGCAAGCGATGACTCGCTGGAAATGATGTGACCAAACTCACCTGCGCCAGTAATGGAGCCTAGGAGACCAAGGAAAGATCCAAAGATGAAGAACCAGCGGCGACCAAAGATATCGGAAAGCTTGCCAACCATCAGGAAAAACACCGCTCCACCGCAAATGTTGACGAGAGGCACCCAGTTGATGTTTGGCGATGGTCCAAGGTCTGCGTTGATGGTCCCTAGAACGGGAGCAACGAGTCCAAAGCCTCCGATACCACCCATGAACGCCATGCCGATGGCGAACATGGTTCCAATGTAGTTGACCGAAAGCCAGTATTTTTTGTCCATCTGATCAGCGTTGCGGCTTTTAGCCTCGTCGGCGCGGTCATCGTCTTCGCGATGCTGGTAGATGGCGGCGTCGGCTTGCGAAGTCCTACGACCGCCATGCTCAGTATCGTGGCGATCCACACTGGCGGCTGATAGGCGTCGGATGGCGTCCATTTTGGCACTTGTATCTGCGCGGCGCGAGGACCTGCAAGTCAACGACTCGACAAAGTGCCCGCGGTCAGGAATGGAATGGAGCAAGGATAGATCGTCTTGCTTCACTTGTAGTAGGCCACCCACTCTGCTCTATATGTGCTGTCTTGTGGAGTTTGCCAGCAGGTTATGGCCGGAGGCGCCATGTCAGGACAGCTGATGGAACGGCTTCGAGACCCACAGCATTCGTGAGGAGGTATGTTAACTCTGAGCAATCAAAGTTGGGCCTAGCCGCGATTCATATAGATTGCAGCCTTTCCAGAAGATCTCCAAGATCTCAAAAGGAAGCATAGAAAGCCACCAGACGCACACATCGCCAAACTGCACCGCAAAAGGCACGTTTCCGATGTGAATCGTTCGATCAAATGTGACTTGACCCTCTCAAGTGCCTAGTCCTACGGGGCGACCGAACGATCCAAGGGCGTAGGTGACAGCAGCGATCCTAGGAGCCAATCACCCCGTCTTCTAGCGCGAACGGGAGTAGCAACCATGTGCGGAATGGGGCAGGCAGCATGCCAACGCGGTGGCAATAAGGCCTAATGCTCTTCAGACTAGGACATCTGGGTATCATCCCCAGAATACTTCCCCAGATCCCCAGATCCCCAGATCCTCCAGGTTTTCCCCATATTGAATTGAGTAGGGTTGTGGCTGTTTGATGTTGCAGGCTCGTATTCCCGGGCCTCGAAGCGCAAGCCTTTTATCAAGTCCGAGCGGAATTCGAGATCACAGTGTTTACTCGCAACTCGCTCTGCAAGTCGAGCTTCAATAATCACGTCCTCCTAGCTCCACGTGCGAATGGTCCGAGAAAGGAAGGCACGCCTATGCTCCAGTGAGCATTCTTATTTCCAGTGATTTGGTCCCGGCCACGTGGTCTTATTCCCTAGTCACACATCATCATCATCATCATCACAAGCAGTATGATTGGTTGGCTAGGCGGAGACACTTCCACTACACCTCACCTGGCTTCTGTACATCTCAAGGGTACTGCACCCTGAATCATTCTCCGCAGACACTCGTAAGCCTCTCATATTCCGCGACCTGCTATGCCTTGCCTTGCCTTACGCCCGGCGCCGCACTGCAGAAGCGCCAATGTAGTGCAAATACGGTCGGATATAACAATCACCATGGAGATCAGACCAATCTGGCGAAGCAGACCTGCCTGCACAGCTCTGGAAGAACCATTGTGGTCTGGATATAACTCCTTTACATTGCCCACGACGCATTATGGGACGGTTCAGCGGCTCTGACATTCTCTTCACTCGTGCTTCACGATCCACATATCCATCTCGTTTCTGGTGGCGTTACAACGATGCCTGTTTCAGAGAACGAGCAGATTAACAAGGTTGCCGACGAGCTGGTCGACGTTATCAGACGAGGCTATGGTAACGTCTCCACGAAGTTGAGACCAGTCCACGCTCGCGGCCAGCTTGTCAAAGGTATCTTCGTCCCTGCCGAGGGCGCGAAATATCTCTCCAGTGCTGCAATCTTCAAGCAGGCATCGACACAGCTTCTGGCACGATTCTCTTGCGACACTGGTTATCACGACATTCCTGACAATGACGTCGACGCCAATCCGCGAGGTCTGGCGATTCGCTTTCTGCTCTCCGAGGACGGTCACACCCACTACGATATGATCACCAACACAGCTATCGGATTTCCTGTCAACCGCGGTGAGGGTTTTCGTGACATGTTCAGATACAAGTTGGGAGAGATTACTTGGGACCAACTGATCAAGGACTGGCCTTTTGTGCCGTGGTATACGCGTAATCGTAAGCCGCTGTGGCCTTTCTCGTTTGCGACTGAGCAATGGCACGGCATTCACGCCTACAGCCTCGATGCTGAGGACGGCAAGAAGACCTACTTCCGCACGCGTCTAGTATGACCCTCCCGCCAAAGCTTGCAGGTCCTTGTGAGTGCTGACGTTGCAAAGGTCTCGCCTCAAGGCGTCATGAAAATGGGCGAAGAAGAGGCGAAAGAGAAGAAGGGCACATATCTGTTCGATAATCTCGAAGAGCGTCTCACGGCTAAACCGCCGAAGCCGATCGTGTACAACTGGATGGCTCAGATCGCGGATCCAGCCGTTGACAACCTCAAAGACTCCACCTCAGAATGGCCTGAGGACAGGGAATTTGTCCACCTCGGCACATTCACCTTTGACAGGCTGTGGACGATGCAGGAGGGCGAGAAGCCAGGCTGGGATCAGCAGCGTATTATCTTCGACCCCAAGCCGAGGTACATGAAGGGTATCAGTGCGAGCGAAGACCCGATCATTGAGATGCGCACTTCAGTATACCTGAAGAGCGGCCTGATCCGAAGAGAAGCCAACGGCGTCGCTGGTAGAGATCTTGAGGGTCACAAGGTCGGACGCTGATTGTTCCCATGATGACTAAATTGGACAAAGCGCAGGTCTTCGCGGCGTTGAGACGCTGCTGAGCTAGCTTTACCCTGCACTTGTACGTAGCCTGTGTCGATGGTCGCCCGACTCATGATCGTGTCAAGCCAGGCGTACTTGCAGTGTAGCGGCGTTCACAACGTCGGTTGCATGATTCACGATACTCCAGAACGTCCTGCAAAGCTGCGAAATGAACGTATGGGTCAAGGGGCTGGTCCAACGTGAGTCTCGCCAAAGCCTCGATTGCATCCCCTCACTGAGCTGTTCATCAGACCGCACATCATTTGATCCCTGCTATTCCCGGTGGGCCAGGGCGAGTATATATACGACAGCTGCCCCTCTCAGTGTTCTTCCTTACTGAACATTGATCGCGCCCCCAGCCAACATGCCTTTTGACACAATTTCATCGAAAGCTTCCATCAAACCTGTGCCTTTCAAGGCGCAGGTCCCTGATATGTAGCTGCAGACGTTCCGCCACATGGTACAGCTCGGCTGCATTGGACCCGAGACTTACGAGAACAACGTTGCGGATGTGAAGGACTTCACCAGTTTCGGCATCACTCGCAAATGGCTCGCCGAGGCGAAACAAGTCTGGATGACCAAGTACGAGTGGAGGAAGACCGAGGACAGAATCAACCGCCTCCCCAACTACACAGCTGAGATCGAGGACGACGGTTTCGACTTCAAGGTCCACTTTGCAGCATTGTTCAGCAAAAGGGTGGATGCGGTGCCTCTGCTCCTGTCTCACGGCTGGCCTGGAAGCTTCCTCGAGTTCTTGGGCGTTCCAGAGGAGCTGAGCTCGAAATACGACGAAAACCGCCTGCCGTACCACGTCATTGTGCCAAGTCTCCCAGGATACTGCTATTCCAATGGACCACCAGCTCATAAGGACTTCACGGTTCAGGACATGGCGAGGGTGCTGGATAAGCTGATGCTTGGACTGGGTTTTGGAAACGGGTAAGAGATCCCTCGTCCAGTGAACGTAGACGTTTCTGATCGTTCCTTGCTTTGAAGGTATGTCGCCCAAGGAGGCGACATCGGTTCGTTCATCACGAGAGTCCTCGCCGTGTCAAGCCCAGCCTGCAAGGCAGCGCACCTCAACTCTGCATCGGTGTGTTGCCGAAAGATGAAGCGGAAGCCAAAGGGCTTGACCAGAAAGGTCAGAAGGCCGTGGCTCGAGCTACGGATTTCGCCACGTTGGGCTCAGCATATGCGCGGGAGCACGGCACAAGGCCGAGCACTATTGGTCTGGTGTTGTCTTCTAGTCCCATAGCACTGCTGGCATGGTAAGCTACACAGTACATCAAGTCTGATGCACCCGGAAGAACAAACAGCTGATCGCGAACTCTTATCTGTAGGATTGGCGAGAAGTTCCTGCAGTGGAGCGATCAATCACCTCCACTCAGCGAGATCCCGGACGACGTGACCCTGTGGTGGTAAGCCAAACGTGCTGCAACCTTGTGTGCAGGTTGGTACTGACACGAGGATCTCTGATGTAGGATGACCCAAACCTTCCCACGCTCCATCTACCCGTACCGCCAATGCTTTGGACCCAAACCCACTTTCTTCCACGAGGATCCTGCTTGGTACATCAAGAAGCCATTGGGTTACTCGTGGCATCCGCAGGAGCCGCAGGAGCTTGCCCCGACGCCTGTGACTTTGGTTGCAAACGTGAGTGCTACCTCGCGCGTGGTGAGATTTGCCGTCCGTGCAGCTGACCCCTTCTCCAATCCAGACTGGTAATCTAGTCTGGCATCGCGAACACAACAAAGGTGGCCACTTTGCGGCTCTGGAATTGCCGAAAGAATTCACAAAAGACATCGAGGAATTCATCCAGCACTTTGACCTAAGAAACGATGGCTGGTACACAGGGACAGCTCAGGCGTCAGGCCGGTCTCGCAATATTAGAAGCAGTCATTTGCCACTTCTACTGGATCGTGGCAGCAAGCAGACAGGTTGGCGAGTGGCGTTGCCTGCGGAAAGTTGAGGCCGCAACGAGGTGCTTCATTTAGGTTAAAATCAGGCGGAATATCGGAAAGGGAAGTTTCGTTTAGGACGCAGAGAACCTGTGGAGCGTCAGACAGTCAACCCGCTTGGGATCACGAAGGAGGTGCACCACTCGCAGCCATACGTCTGGAGAATTGCTGGCTGTTGCTGTCGCATGAACGGACTAGGCAAGATCATCTCCGGGCAAAGCGTTACCAGACTGGCTTCAGATCGAGCTCG
Source organism: Teratosphaeria epicoccoides (assembly GCA_021401465.1). Taxonomy (NCBI): domain Eukaryota; kingdom Fungi; phylum Ascomycota; class Dothideomycetes; order Mycosphaerellales; family Teratosphaeriaceae; genus Teratosphaeria; species Teratosphaeria epicoccoides. The sequence continues at coordinate 236,820 of JADDMT010000017.1, forward strand.
AAGGAAGATGTTGGCGCTTGGAGTGGTTTCAGGTGCCGCTGAGTCCATAGCGGCTGCTATACAGGCGAGCTATCAGGAACCATAAAGTTCGGGTTTATTTGAACGTCAAACTGATGAGAATGTCGGCGTACCTGTTGAAAGATCGCTCCTAACAAAACTATGAACAGACGACGGGGATCCATTTGTTGGTTGATTGCAAAACCACATCATCACTTGAGCTTGCTAACCATGACGAAGTACAGGCCGCATGCAAAGCCCATGGCATCACAGAAGCCCGAAGGCGCCGGATACCAACAAACCAAGAGGATCTAAAGGCTTCGGACCATCGGATCCGGTCTGCGAACGAGCAATGCCGGTATGCTGTGTTCCAGCACATTACGGGACTGCGCTGCCGCAGCACAGTCTGCAATAGTGGATCGAAGGGTCATGAGATGAAGCAAAGGAGTTGCTGTCCATCCTACGTGCCTTCCTGAGGTAGACGATGGCAGACACGGAGACGCTGTGCCTCTTGATATACAAGCAAGCGATCAGATGCAAAACCGCCGCCGCAAGCCTTCAGCCTATCGCTTTGTTGTCCAGGCTCACATCCTTGATGACCCAAGCGATCGCCTATCGCGACCCATCCCGAGTCGCAGCCGAGAGGACGCGTCTCGAGACTTCGATGTGTGCTTTCCTTGACGCGACCTGGACCACAGATACTCCCCTCCAAGCCTCAGAAAGCTCGACGGGCGTGCAGAGAAAGGACCTGGATCCTACAACCCGCGATCGAATGTTTCGGCTCTAGAAGCTGCAGCACGGGGATAAACCGACCCGCAGCGCGAAGATGAACCGACCCACAGCGCGGGGATAAACCGATCCACAGCTGACCTGAGGAACTCGTCGATCCAGACTTCGGTCACGTCGGCGCACAGGCAGCCTCCAGCTGGGATCCGGAAACCGTTGCAGGCGAGATGAATGCGGACAGCCTCTTCGCGGATTTGATGCGATGTGTGCAGGAGTGCCGGCATCTTCGATGTGGTGAAAAGTTTGGCAAGGCAGATACCCATGAGACTGCCAGAGACCGTGCTCTCGAGCGGGATGGGCTCCGTAGCTCGGCAGGTAGGTTAAGGATGATGGCTGTGCCGAGAAAGTGGTCTTGTTTTAGCCTCGCCGGATTCAAGTCGACGGAGCGGCATGACTTGCGGTGATCTTGCTGTGCTACTAGACCCTGTTCAAAGGCGAGCTCGGTCAAATTTACCAATAGCGGATTCGCTGTTCACGCGGCTCGAATTACTCCACGATGTACTCGAGTTCCCGGTTTGTTTCGAAGGGGTGTGTCGAGTTGTTTCGGGCGGGCTTGACACCGGACAAACGTTGAGCGCGGGCACTTTTTCGGCGCCTTGTTTCATTCATGTTGGCAGGTGCTGGCAGCACCCGTCGGAGGATGCCGAGCGTAAATTTGGGGTCGGATCATGGACAGACCGTTCACATCGTTGTGACTCGGAATCTCGCATCGCCGGTATCTCAAATGCATCGCCTCGCCATGCTCGCTTTCCGTTTCCGCGCCTCAGAACGCTGCCCTGCGCAGATGCCAAGCCGCGGCCTGCAACACTTTCTCCGACCATGCCCATGCTCATAGGAAGTAATCCCTCACAGGATCGCTCCCAGCATGCTGCTGCTGCTGCTGCTCCATCCGATGCGCCTCGTTCTCAGGCGCTGCGTCGAAAACATTCCACTTCCTCTCGCCACCAGGACCTACCTCCAAAACACTGGCCAGATTCCCACACCTGTAGCAGTAATTTGGCGCGCTCCACACGGTAGACAGCCGATCGTCAAACATGACCATGTATCCTTCATTGCAGAGCTGATGCGCACGGAGGATGTGTGTCATGCTGTTGACTTCGAGAAACTTTTTGACGACCTGCGCGCCAAACGTGTAGCCAGCGCCGCGAGGGCTCAGCGAGAACTCGTCTCGCTCGGCGTCAGGGTCGCTCCAGACAAGATCCGCCATTGGTCCTTCGTGCGGAATCTCTCGGAAGCGGTCGATGATCTTGATCTGGTCTATTGAATGTATGCTTGGGCTCAGCCCTCCATGCACACAGAAGATCTTGTCGTCGATGACGCAGCTCAGACTCAGGTAATCGAACATATCGGTGAAGTAGTGCCAGACGGCAGGATTGCCGTACTTGCGTGAGCACTCGGTGTAGAAGCCATAGGATTGGGTCACCCCCCGCGATTCGTGGTTGCCGCGGATCAGGTGGACGCGTTGGGGATAGCGAAGCTTCAGGCAGACCAGGAGAGAGATGGTCTCGATGCTGAAAAGACCCCGGTCGACATAGTCGCCTGGGTGGTCACGTCAGCGGATGCGAACATGTCGGGGCTGGTCGCGTGACCATACCGAGGAACAGATAATTTGTGTCGGGACAATATCCACCGATCTTGAAAATCTCGATCATGTCAAAGAACTGTCCGTGTATGTCGCCGACCACCGTGACCGGCGCCTGGATGTGCACCACATTGCTCTCCTTCATCAACAGCTCTTTCGTCTTGGCGCAGATTGCTTCGATGACGGAGTCGGCGAGGAGTTCCTTCTTGTACAGCCGCGCAATGCATTCGTCGAGGTCTACACTGGCTGTTCCATGGCCGTCAGCGCATGCAGGACGAGTGATGCAAGAGTAACGGCTCACCAGGAAGACCGGGCATATCTTAGACTGACTGGTCTGGGTGCACGGAGAACAGGTGAGCAGGAGATTGGCGAGGAGCTTAGGGCATCTACAACCATTGCGGCATGCGGACCATCATGAGAGTGCGCGTGGGTGTTCGGTGTTCAGGCAGCGTCGACGTTTTGCCGCTCGACCACTCGACCATGTCTGCCTTGATGAGGCCGTCGCAGTGTCTGTCCCCCCAGGCGCGCGACCAAGGGGACCACATTGTCCGCCCCGGCTCGTCCCTCCCCGCCCTCCCATTAGCGCAATGCAAGCATGTAAACAACGGTGAATTTCCAGGTTCTTTTGGGATTTGGGATCCTCCAGACGCACAACACCAACCTTTCCCGCCTGATCATCATCATGGGACGCGTGAACTGACGTTACTCACTTCGCTGCATGTGTCACTTGATCGCTGGTCCGAGCAGTAAATAATTATTAATATTGACATCCAAGACAGCCACATGATCCATCCCTTCGCCGACGACCCTTGGACACAACACAGAGCTAGACAGACCTTGGAGCAACGTTGCCGCAGCCGCACTGCAACAAGCAAGGGAACGCGGACCAGCTTCTTGTCCCCTTTGACACCCCCATCTCTCCATCGCCGTCATCTTCATCACAGTCGGAGAGGCTTTTCGTACTTTTCCTATCAGCACTGAATCACCGCGCTCTTGCACGCTTGCATCGTCGGAGCGCCTTCCTCTGAGCGGCCTGCCACCCGTTTCGCAACACACCCGTTTCCTATTCACTTGCGCGCCGACGAACAGTGGACATGTACCACCAGCACAGCCACAGCCAAGGCCATTCAGGGTGTGTCAGGAGTCATGCCGTCCCTCAAAGCTCGCGTCGAAGGCCAGGCAACCGATGTTTGCAACCGCTGACAGGACTTAGGCCGCCGCCCGCGAAAAGGCCCAAGGGTAATCCGGTCATCACAAAGTATCCGCCTCCACCAGGCTACAGAAGACCCAGCTGTCCGCCAACCTGGGCACCCCCGGTGCCGCAAAGCTATGGCTTCCAGTCAATGTACCCGACATACGGCCAGCCAGCGTATCCACCGTCTCAGTGGCCGGCCTTCCAGCAACCAGTAAACCCTTCGGTAGCCTACTCGCAATCTACACAGTCTTGTCCACCACACGCGGGCACGCTCTACCCCGCGTATTCGCTGCCATGGCCAGCTCCAGGCCCGACACCTCCTACAGGCGTTCCACAGTGGCAACATCCACCCCAGCAAGGTCTCCAGAACAACAAGCGTCGACATAGCTCCTCCCGTCCTCGGAGCGCGAGGGGATTGTCGAGGACCGACGCTCTGGATGGCAATGGCGATCCTCTTTCACCGCCGAGACATGGTGCAGGCACCGAAAGCTACCGCGACGCTATCGAACACGAATTCGACGACGAATGCTATTTTGCGAGACATCCAGATGAGATACAACCCAGCTTAAGCCTGGGTCTGATTGAATGGCACTCCGCACTTCCGGCCAAATCGGCATTGCCTCCGACTTTCCAAGAGGCTGAACTCGAAGCTCTCGCGCCACGCAAGCCGAGGCCTGCGACCGAGCAATCCATATCTGAATATTTCACGAGCGACAAGGTCCACGAAACATTGCTCAGTGTACGGCAGACCGAATACTGGCAAGACATATGCGATGATGTGATCTACCGCGAGTTTCCAGTCCGCGCACCGCAAACGCTTACTTTGTGGGAGCTCATTGAGAAATATCGCGACCGGCCGAATCCTGCTCGGAGTCCACAACCAGTTCGTGAGCCGACACCCGTGCTGTCACGAGGACCTACCCCAATTCATTCGGAATACAACGGCGACGCTCGTTCTTCCGCTTCTGTCCACAGTGTCGAGCAGGGCGAGCAGACGGACATCCTTGGCGATCTCGAACAGGCTCTGTTCCCCAATCGTCAAGCAACTGGGAGCCGCTTGGGCTCGCATTCAAGGAGTCGCTCACGAGCACAATCGCGCAACCATTCAAGGCCTCATTCCCGTGCGGGCTCCGTCTGCTCAAGTGCAGGCGAACGCATTACCCGTCCTGTGCCGCTCGCACCTGTCCGCGACCTCAATCAAGAGAACATTCTCGCCGCGCTGGGCGTCACAGGCTCGCCAAAGTTGGTCTATCAGACGCCAGGGCCAGCCCTTGGTGCGCCGGCTCCTTCGTCCCAACACAATCGTGTAAACTCAGTCTGCAGTCAACGGAGCGATGCTTGCCACTCGCGACAAGCGTCAGTGGAAACGACAGCACACGTTGGTCAGCTCGATGCGATTGGGAGTGAGCGACACGTCAAGGCGTATGGTGAGCTGGATCTGGACGCCACGCCACGACCCAAATATGATAGAGTCGACAGTGGGAGGAAGAGGGGCTATGGCGAGGTCGATAATGACGACGACGAGGCCACGCCGCAGCAAAATCGCTTCAAGGTGATCAAAGCTTAAATCGGTGGCGGTCATCATTTATTTCTCCTTTTCTCAATCTTTCACTAGTTCCACGCAAGCATGAGCATGATGGCCACCACCGCCTCAGAATACAACGTTGCCTCATATCCAGCCAAGACTTCACAATTCCTGTACTCCCGTACTCCCGCCGAGCAAAATTGCCCAATCGCTCGTTACAGCGGCACAGTCACCGGTCCCTCTCCTACCTTTCTCGGTGCTGTTCGCGCCTTTCTCTCGCCACCCAAAGTCTGCACCAATCCCGGATACACCACCAACATACCTCCACTCCGCCTCCTTGGGCTCTTCCAATCGAAATCCCATTGCGTTGGCTGACTCAGCAGAAAGAATCCGAAGCACGCGCCTCGTTTTACCACGTCGGCGAGGTCACGGACGCGGACATTGTTGTTGTTGCGAGAACACGCGAGGGGCTGGAGAACGGCGTCGAGGCGATTCAGAAGGCTGCGGACGTTCGGGTGTCGCGGGTCCGAGGGCGCGATGTCTGCATTGGAAAAAGCCGGGGGGAGGAGAAAGGTGGTGAGTTGCCGCCAGTAGGTGAGCAAGGGCGCGTGATCTGCTGGTGTTGTCTTGTCAGCTCGGGCACTTTGCTGCTGCATGGTGCAGAGACTCACCGCTGTCGTCGGCCCGTGCCGTCGTCATGGCCCTCAAACACTCCACCATGCCGGATGGCAGCAACGTCTTGTCGGCTGCGCAAGTCGGCCTGACACCTTCGAGCACCGTCCAAGCAATCAAGAACCTCACAGCACCAGCTCTTGACCGCGGGTTCGACAGCAACCCGGCAATTTTCTGCGCAGTCATCGGACTGCCCCTCCCTATTAATGCAGCCAACTGCTCGACCGACCCAGCATCCAAACGACTAGTGCCATCACCATTCACTCCGGCGGAGTAGTACGTCGTAGCATGCTGCGTGATCACCTCCCCGAGTCTTGAGAACTCGTGCTCCACATCGCCATCCGCCATTGGAGGCGGTAAATTCACGTTCGGGCTGGTGAGTGTGCTTTTGCTCCGCATCTTGCGTATCGGCAAGACTGCGATGACAGTCTTCTCTGCTTCGCTCGAGTCGGATGGCTTTCGAGCCGATGGCTGGGGCTGACGCCGTTTGCGGAGGACGGTCGCCAGGCAAGCAAGGAGCATTGCGACGATGACGCCGGCGAAGAAGGCGCCGATCGCGATGCCTGCGGCTGCTCCGGCGGACACATGGGAAGGCAGTGCTGAGGACACAGTCTCCGACGCTAGGCCGGTACGTGCGGTGCTCGCTGGTGCGGAAAGATTCGTCGATGTTGTCGTGACGCTGCTTGTGACTTGTGCTGCGGACGTCGTTGATGCGACTGCGACCGCCGAGGCAGTACTGGAGCCCTTCGCACCACCGCTCGACGAAGAAGCGAACAGCTGCGTGAACGACACTATCTCTGCCACCCCACCGCCTGAAGACACCGTGTACGGAATGACCAAGGTCTCCGAGATCGCCACGTCATTGACTGTCCCCGTCGGCGTGACAGTATGCGTGCTAACCCCCGGAGTCGCTACGACGGTGTCCGTGAACGACTGCGTCGAGGCTGCTGATTTCCCGTCCGGCCACCAGACTACGGGGTACACGATCGTCTGCGTGTATTGCTGAGCCATGGCTCAGCACTCCGGGCGCAAGTGTCAGCGCCGGTCACGTTGTGAAGACTAATACATATTATCAGCAGCTCGCAACCCAGGACACCATTGTCTCGCCGCAAATCTTGTCCAGGTGAGAAGGCAAAGAGGTGGTAGAAAAGCGCAACGATGCCATCTCATCCCCTTACCTGTCCCACGTACCTTATCGCTCTGGGCCAAGCGTGCACAATGTGCACACCCTCATTACATCTGTGTCCCAAACGTGAAGGCGTCGGCGCTCTCAGTCGACGCAGAAAAGGACAAATGTAATCTTTCCGGCGCGGAAGGTGTGGTGCACGCAGGTCACAGAACGCAGCCGCCCGGTCGCACCAGTCTCGGAGCTGACTCCTGCTTTCCGGCAGGAGGCAGCTTGTGCCGCACGAACTAGCCAGAATCTGTGAAGATGGCATTAGCCTGTGTGGCGTGTGAATGAAAGAGATGACATCCATGTTGCCGTCGGTGGATTTGCTCTGCTTTTGCAGCCTCACAATGCCACCGCCGCTCGCCAGCCGCCGTCTACAAAGCCGCTTCGGTCTTGGGGAGTGCGTGTTCACGCTTTCGAGACCATGACTAAAGGGAGGTGATCTTGATCTTCCCGTGAGTGAACTGTGTCTGGATGCAAAACGTCTCCCCTGGATCCCCAGGAATAGCTCTATTCTCTGAACAGTTGCTACCGGACCAAGCCGGCTCTTTCGTCGCTCTCCTCTTCACTCTCAGTCTCATACTCAGACGTCTCCTCACTTTCCGTCACACTGCTCTCCTCGTCCTCTTCATCGCTTTCTTCCTCTTCGCTCTCCTCTCCCTCTTCATCCAACCAATCATCCAGCGTCTTCTCCTTCTTGATTCTCCCGTTGGTGTATCCGGGATCCGCAGCCAACGCATCGTCCAATCGCTGACTAGCAGAAACATTCGTAACCCTACTGGCCACCGGTACATACTCACTTTTATCATTCGCGGACTCATCTCTTAGTCTCACATCAGGTTCCGAGCCCGCGGAGACCCATTCCGGGATCCTCTCGTGCCCTCTCAGCCCGTTGATACCAGCCTCCTCGCCAACAACCAAGCTAGCAGATCCAAGCACAAAATTTCTTCGAGTATCACTGGGCGAAGGGGCTTGAGGGACAGGTTTGGGTGCCAAGAGGAGGAGCGTCGCCAGCTCAGTACTGCTACGGAGACTCAACAGGGCGCGGAAGAGCCGGGCGCGGTCTCGCAGATCGTATGAAGGAGTGTAGCGGGCGAGAAGCATGACGTGTTGCCATAGGAGCTCGATAGGGTGTTGTCGTTCCTTGTCTTGCTCCCGCGCTAAGGTGTCGGCTGGCGTTGGATCCCCGAAAGCGTCTTCTCTGAACCCTCGGCCGTCGTGCTCGTTGGGTGATGTGACGTCTTCTGCCTCATTCGCCTGTTTGTTGGCATCATTGAGTGCGTCAAGAGCCTTCTGCTTCTGATTCTGCTCATTGAGGAAGTGCAGATACACCTTAGCAGCCAGCAGCACAATCTGTGCCTTCACTTCGTCCGCCTCGTCTGCATAGCCTTTCACAAGTATTCGCAGCACATCTGCTGCAACATTGTTCTGCCAGTCGTAGCCTGCAAATTCGCCGACCAGCCAGACGATGCTGGCACGAGCAGTGGAAGAGGTCAAAGTGTCAAGGTTCCTCGCGAGTCGAATCACAGTTTTTCGGTGCTGATCAGGTGCCCGCTGGATCATGTGCCGCACAACTTCGATCGCTTCACCGACCAGGTTTTGATCAGAACTATGTATCTGCTTCAGCAGCAACGAGAGACATCGCCGTGACGTGGTAGCATCTGACGATTGCGCGCATCGCCCGATTGCGCGGACACTTTCGCGCACGAGGTCTGCATCGTGGGCGCGAGAAAAATGCTCAAGCTCGGCCAGTATGAGGTCCTGCACCTCTTTGGCCGCATGAGGGAAGATGAGGGTCAAAACTTCAAGCTTCAGCCTCCAAATCTGAGGCGATTCGTGTGTCCGAATGAGAAAGTGTCTGAAGTGTGGCAAGAAAAGATTCGGATCATTCAGACAGACCTGTACAACGTTGTAGAGTGCTGCTTGCTGCGTGTCCTGCGGCGAACGCAGCAAAGCCACGAGTGACCCCACAGCACTGTGCAGGTAGTTTGTTGGTGACAGGTACAGATACGCTCGAGTCACAGAAACAATGACTGCAGAATTTCGACTTTGCAATAGCGGTTGTATTGACTTCAGGAAGAGCTCGAGGTCAGGATCCACGAGGTCCACTTCTTCATAGTCATCATCGTCGTCCTCCTGCTCAGACTCGAGATCTTCATAGAAATCCTTCGCCCTCTGCTCCTGTGTCCGCGCCTTCTTCTGCCGTTTCGTTCGCAGTGGGAAACAACGTCTTGCGTAAACCGTCGTCAAGCGTAGCAAAGCCAGTTGTCCCCACTCATCCATGTCAACAATCATGCGACACAGTCGCCGATAGTTTGGATGTATCAGGTCCAGACGATCTGGGCATATCTCCATTAATGCCTGCACGGCAGCTCCAGCGACGTAGTACTGCTTGTCTGCCAACAACGCTGCAAGGTATTCTTCGACCTGGGGCCGTGTATTCGAATCCAGGCGCACACACTTGACGCAAGCCAACGCGGCTGCTTTCCTCACGATCGGCGACAGATCGCTGACACCCTTCTTGATCGCCAAGCTCACCAATTGTGATATCACTGGCACCCGAATTCCTGCCATTGTCTTCAACGCCATCGCTCTGACCCGCGGGTTGCTGTCCGAGAGAGACTTTTGTATGGTATTGATCGCCAGCAACGCCGTGTCCGGATCCGCCTCGGCATGGTGTATCAGGTAGTTGTACACCAAAGGTCGCGTGCTCGGGTAGGGATTGCTCAGTGTCTTGAGAACGGCCGGGAAGAATGTGAGGGTGGGTTGGGGAGGGTTGGCATATTGCATGGCAATGACTCGCCGCAAGCCATCCAGCACTTCGCGCTCATTGCGGCTGTCGAGCAGCTTCTTGATCTGCAGCGCCGGCAGCGGTCGAGTCGACTTGCGAGGACCAGCATCGCGGGCGGCTTCCAGGGTGAGATCGCGGGCGGTCTCGAGGAGGGACGAGATGCGCGAGATGGACTCCATTGCGAGCGGCTGTGACCTGCCGTTGCGTCTGGGAGAGATGGAGAGAGCAAAGGTCTGTAGTCGAGGGGGGTGGACAGCAAGTATGTGCAGTAACTTGGGGGGGATTACTAGAGGGGGATATCACGGACGGACCATGGAATTCCAATTTTAAAATTATTCTTGCATCTTCTCACAAACCCTCACTTCGCCGACAAAGGTGTCGACGATGGGCAGCATCATGCGTCAGCCTTTTCCAATGTCCTTCAGAGCTTCAGCACCAGCGATACAGCTACATCCAAAGCCGCCGTGAACACCCACATTCCGTCATTCTACACTCTACCATATCTGAGCCACCTGAACCAATCGAGCCGCCTGGACGAATCGTCGTAGCGACATCATGGCACGGCCTTCAGCCCTGGTGCTCGACGGCATCACACTCACTGGCCTCGTCCAGCGCGTGCTGCATGGGCATGAGAGGCCATCGACCATCATTGTGTGCGGCAGCAAAGAAGCCTTCTTGGAACAGCTACGCGTCGAAAGCAGCACAACAAACGTGCCACAGCTTGATCAGGACGTGGTAGACGCGCAGTCTGACTGCGAGGCGCTCATCCAGGCCAAGTCGAGCGGTCAAAGGCAGACATGGAGAATACCCACCTTACGCCAGCTCTTCACTTCCAGAACGGTCAAGCTAGCCTTCTGCCCGGACATCACTCATCTACGCGCCTATCTCAGCAATTATGCAACGCGCCTCCAAACACACGACGGCAGCGCTGGAGCCCACCCTGCCGGTGGCAAGCGCATCTTAGCTGTCCTCAATTCGATCCAGCTGCACCGTCCAACATCAGCCTACTCTGCTCAAGGTCTCAATCGCTCCTTCGCCGCTGCTGTTGAGGCTGCGCATCACTCTGGCTCGCACTTACTCATCGCCGAGTGCGTCCCGCCCGGTCCAAGCAACGATGCAGATATCGAGCAGACGATCGAGTCGTATCGCGCGTCGGACGAGCCCGAAGGTGCACCTCCGTCAAGCACGTGGGACGAGGAAGTCTCGATTCTGAACGTGACGACTAAAAGCTTCGGCGTGGGCGAGCGAGGATGGGTCGGTCGGACCGTGAGATTGAGGACGATTGCGCAACGGTGGTGCGCCTTTGAAGACTGTAGACCAGCCTGGAATGCGCCGTAATGGACGGAATGCCATGCAGCACGGTCCGTCGCTCTGTAACTTCACCGCCCTGAAGATTGCAGAGACTGCACACCCGCAATCCCAAGTTGCATCACAGGCATCAGTCCGACGCCTTGGATCGGTGAGTCACTTCCTTGCGCATTTCAGCATGCAAAAATGATGAAAGAACATGACCAATCACAGACCTGAAAGGAATACATCATGTCTGGAAACAATTTGTTGCACCTTTTCTGATCGCATATTCTAAGATCAACCAACGCATTCACAGTCGCACCTTGTCAGACATGACTGATGAGTGAAGCAGGATCATTCTCCGCGAAGCTGTGTCGCGGCCCGCTTGAAATTGCATATTTGACCGCCACGATCAAGAGAGTCGCAGAACCCGATAGCACGGTCGATTGACCACGGATCTCAAAGCAACACCGGTGCAGCAAAAGTAAGACGCAAACGGAGTATCGCGTCGACAAATACCTAACAAACAAGAATGCACATCCGGGACAATACTGCGTGGGAATCCATTGTCATCTCATCTGCTTGACCTAAGCCTCGACAGCAGTCTCAGATACTCTGCTCCATCTCCGTAATGTACAGTCGAATATGACTCTCCATCTTCATATACTCCTCCCTCGCGCTCGACACCTCTCGATCAATATTCTCCTTCAAGTCGGCCATCTGGGAACCGCAACACGTCAGCGCAACAATCAACCAAAAGAACGCGCTGCTCAGAAAACTCACCTTCTTCTCCGTCTGCTCAATGCGAATCCTCCTCCTCTCCACCTCCTCCCCCCTCTCCCTCCTCTCACTAGTCAATTCCGCATGCACCCTCCTCAACTCCTCCATCCTCTCTCTCGCCCTCCCCGCCCTCGCCTCCGCATCACTCCTCAGCCTCTCGGTCCGTCCCTGCCACTGCTCCAACTGCTTCCTCAACATCTTCTCCTGCCTCTCCACCTCCCTAACCATATTACTTTTATCCGTCAACGCCTCCTTGTTCCTTGCCGCGTTCCGCGCCTCCTCATCTTCTTTCGACAACTCCGCCTGCAATTCCGTGAGGACGCGGAGTAAAGCCGTGACGTCGGCGGTGAGGAGGGAGAAGGTGTCGCAGCTGGTTTGGAGCGCGCGAGTGCGCCGGTCAAGGGAGTCGATTTCGTGGCGCGAGGTGGTGAGGGAGGTGGAGAGGTTGTGCAGGGAGGCTTCGAGGGCGGAGGGCGATTGTTCAGTGTAGGGGCGGAGTTTGGCGGCTTCGGATCGCAGGGTCATGACGCCAGCGGTTTTGTCTTCAAGAAGAGATTTCATGCGGTTTTGCTCGCCTTTGACGCGTTCCAGCTTTTCAGTCACGCGCTCCTGAGCTTTCTTGAGCTCTAAAAGTCGCGCCTTCAGTTCTTGGCTTTTCCGCTCCTTGTCTTTGATCGCTTGCTCCACGTTCTTTTGATTCTGCTGCATTTCGCGTAGCAGCTCCTCCTTCTCTTGGTTATCCAGGTATAATTGCTCGATCTTGTTCTTCGTATGCTCGGCGCTATTGTAGTGCTCATCGATCACATTAGTCTGCGATTCCCGAAAGCGCACAAAGTTGATGATGTAGCTGAAGATCTTGACCAGGCGAGCGTGCGTTGGTCGCATCAGGTCCGAGAATGCGAAATCTCGAATCCCACATTCTTGGAGCAAGCGCCGCATCGTGACGAAGAAGCCCATGAGCTCGCGATTGTCGGGCGTGAAGATGCGATCGGCGTCGTCGCCGTACATGTCCTCTGCCGCCTTCTTCATGGCCGGCGCAACAACTTCGCGGGTGGTGTTGGTGAGCAGCTCGCCGAAGTACTCGAATATCTTCTGAATCTGCTGTGGGTTTGGTTTGCGGAGGTCTTCGACTGTGAAATGTAGCCCGATGTCGCTTATACATCCTGCGATTTCGCGGTCGGGCAGAACCATAAATGCGTCGCCATCGTCTTCCTTGCGCTGTTTCTGTTGACTGGATTGTTGCGAGCTACGCGCCATGCTCATCCGCGGGTTGAAGTCCATGCTGGGCATCATGTATGCGATGCTGGAGAATGAGGCTCAAGTCGCTGTCTGTCTGTGAACCAGCGTGTAGGGAGGAGAGGCGCCAAGTCCGCCCGAGCGCGATCACGTTGACCACGCGACTGTGCTACCGCGCGGGTGCCCGTCGCAGTATTTACGAAAGCAAACAGCGGCTGTTGCTAGCCCAGCCCGGCGGGTACAGCCGCCAATGACAACCAACTTTGAACTTCAGACCTCAACTACTGTATTGTGCCGAGCACTATGCACTATGCTTCTGCTATTTCTCTCGATCATGGCAAGGGCGTGTACCAACACGCAGCCGAATCAGCGCGGACTTCAATCAAGTATCTTCGACGGATGAGGATCGGCGAGGTCTTGATCAGAGCCTGGACGCGATGTGGAGCTGGATGAATCTGCAAGAAAAGAATACCTGCCACCCAGAGCGCTGACAGTAAATCTACCACCATTTATGATGCTGCTCAGTCATCGTAATGAGCCATAGGAGTGGCACCGGAACGGCCAGAGCTCAATTCCATCAAGTGGATCCGAAATGCTTGGCTACACCTTGTGAGCTTGAGCTTCTACCTCTGTCAGCCGTCACTCCACGCCACAGCCTTTTCTCCAGCCGCTCTCGCGTTGTATCCTCGTGCACAGATGTAGGCTGCGCTTGCTCCTCTTTGCCCGAATGGACGTGGAAGTATCTCGCGGAAGGCTTGTGTAAAATTGATGCCCATGCCTGTACCGACGATATGGTAAGTTCACTTCGAGGTGGTAAGCGAGAACACAACTCATGATCATCGGGACCGCATTACCATCTCATGGTCCATTGGATCGCGTCGGCATGTCTAATGCCCACCATACCCTTCCAACCAAGTCAGCGTCCTCATCACGTTGAGGGTAGCGTGCCGCCATGGCTAGCTCTATGGGTCCACCGCACATAGTGAAAAAGCTGAAGTGCAACTATTCATCTCTTCCTCCTCTACACCTTCGTCAAGTCTCTCGCTTTGGACGAGCATCGTCCAGCCATGGCCGCTCGTTATGCCGTCGCTGCACTTGCAGCTGTAGCGCCCTCGTCAGCCGACGCCCAGGCCACCACCACCGTATCTTGGAGCAAGTATTCTCCTCGCCAAAGGCGAACGACAATTGCTAACGATTCGTAGTCCCAGTCGCCACGAGCACCCTGAGCGAATATTACTCCGGCACTCTCTCGACATACGGCATCATAGGTGCAGGGACAACGACTACCCGCGATACCACCCTCGTGACGGAGTTGGCAGCAGACTCGACTGAATACGCTGTAGCCTCGACATCAGAAGACATGTACACCTCAACACATACCTTATCCACCACGGTCACGCCCACAGACATGAGTTTCACTTCCGGCGGTGTCACGACGTTGGAGACAGTCTACCTTGCCGGCCAGACAATAACGACAATGTGCGCAACGTGCTCAACTCGAAGCGGGTTTTTCGTGCAGACGGTTATGGAGATTTACTCCCCCGTCTCGTCCTCAACCACCACTTCTAGCTCATTGCCGACCGCTCCGCTCATGATGGACGATGCTGCTGGCGAATGGCCATCTTCGACCGGCAGCGCCAGCAGCACCAGCAGCACCAGCAGCGTAGTGCCAACGTCTGTATCATCTGATACGACCTCTCCACCTACTAGCGTATTGTTCAGCTGGGTTGCGCTCACTGTCAATCAGACAGCGACAGCCACGATGAACTATACTGCAACCGTCTCTATCCTGGGTCAAGGCACCGTGAACACAATGATTTTCACCACTACTGCTATCGATGTGAACACATCAAGCACGATTGCTATGCCCTCGACATCTTCGAGCGCTTGGACTAGTACTGCTCGGGCCACTGTAAACCAGACGACTAGCTCCAGCACTACTCACGCTGTGTCATGGTCAACAGCGATGTCGAATAGCAGCAGCAGCGTGACATCATTGTCTTCTTCAGTAGCTGCTTGGAGTACGGGCGCCAGCTCAATCGTTCTCAGCACCGGATCATCCTCGAGTGCATCGGCCGTCAGCCTCGGCAGCGTTCTCGCTACCTCTGCTCCATATGCTAACTCCTCATCTTTCGGCACCAAAGGCACACACCCATGGGCAGCAAGTGGGGCACCCCCACCGTGGACAGGCCCTGCGAACAGCTTATCTGGGGTACCCTCATTAAGCACGGTTGCGAGCTCCATTGCCTCAAACTGCTCCAGCGTCAGTGTGCCTCTCAGCGTGCCTCTCAGCGCTGGACCATCTTCGATTGCTCCCAGCTCCGGCACTGTTAGCTTCAGCGCAGTCGTTGCAACAGCTCCCTATGCCAACTCATCGACCGCTACGAACACCAGCTGGGCAGGCACTACCGCCTTCTACCCGAAGCTTTCCACGACTGTTGGTCAAAAGTCGACAACGTCAGCAGGTGCAACAGCGGCCTGGTCAAGCGCCGCGAACAGCTCATCGGTCGTGGCATGTTCAAGCCCCGTCAAGAGCTGGTCTGCTACGGCTCCTTGGAGCACCGGTTCATCCTCGATCACCTCCAACTCCTCGAACGTTCGCGGCGGCGTCCTTGGTCCAACCGCGCCCTATGCGAATTCGTCGAGCATTTACGATACTAGCACATCTGGTCCAACAGCTTACTCGAGTCGACCATCGCCCAACACCAGCCTTATCGTCCCGAGCGCAACTGGACATGCGAACTCCACATCAGCGGCAAGCATTTCGCCAGGACTCAACGCAACGACCATCCGCTGGTACAACAGCACTGTGAGCGCCGTTGGTACAGCTGTCAACACCGAACCTACCACAACCGAGCAGGTCACAACAACTCTCACCTCGCTCTCGACTCCGTACGCGACCGTGACCCAGAATGGCACGATCAAGACTGTCATGGCATCAACCCTCGTTACCACGTGTGTTACGAGCAATGCATCTTCGGCTTTTGCTCAAACCTTGTCGACAGCTGCCACAATGTCGCAGAGCACGCCCTCGACTATCACGATCCCTCCAAGCTACTACACTACAACGCAGACTATCACGTCTACGATCACAAGCTGTCCCAGCAAGCCAAGCTGCTCAACGCCCGTGACTTCCACCATGACCGCAAAGACCTGCAATACATACACTGTGCCAGGCTCCACTTTCACGGTCTCTCCTTCAGCTTCAGCCGCGACCAACCAGACGCCTGTCTCATACACTCCGTCCACCGTCTGGGCCACGAGCATCGCCACCATCCTCGGCTGCTCTCCCCAAACCCCCGAGTGCAGCTCGGTGCCGCAGACTGTAACTTCATCCATCGTCATCTCAACGACTTTGTGCCCAGTAACTTCAGCCGCTGTCCCAGCTTCGCCCATGTCAACTACGGATGAGGAGTCGACATTTTCGGACGAGGAGGCAACAACTCTGCACACATCCTTGACGCAGCATACCATAAGCAGGCAGAATGTTTATGTCACCAAGACCAGGGAAACTCCCATGTCTACAATATCTGTTGGCTCAAATGTGCCAGCAGAGACGAGTGCCGTAGCCGCTGGCTCTCTCACGGCACAATCTGGAGGCGTGGTCGTCTTGTCTTCCCAGATCCCGAGTGGCGGTGTGGTCTCAGAGATTTCCGATGGTATGCTGTCCTCGCGCCATAACTCTAAGTACATTTACTCAACAGTCATCACAGGTCAACCGCAAGCTGCGACAGCGACGGGTACTGCTATCGTATCACAAATATCTGATGGTAGGGAATCTACAGTCATGCTATCACAGCGAGAAAAAGAACGACACGTGCTGACCAACTCATCAACAGGTCAGGCGCAAGCTCCTGCGACAACGGAGTCTGCGTCAGAGTCATTCCCAACGCCAAATGAGAGTATTATTTCACAGATTTCTGATGGTGCGATCCCCCATACTACCTCCTGCGAACGAATTTTCTTACTGATTCGGAATCTTAGGTCAAGTGCAAGCTCCTGGCCCTGCCAATACGACCGAGGGACAGAGCCAGTCGATGGTCTCCATATTCACCTCAGGCACTGTCACGAGCGCCGCTTCTGGCGGCGGTATGTCCTTAGCGTATCGTCAGCCTCCGACTTATGCTGACAAGTTCCCAGCGTCTTATGCCAAACCGCCCTCCTCGTCCGCGATCGCCAGCAACGACGCTTCCGACAAGCAGATCCCACAAGCTGCTGCGGCTCTCGCTTTTGTCGCCGCCATTGCTTTCGCGTTGTAGACTCTACTGGAAGACACAAGCTTCTCACGCACGCTCACCGATTCTTCGCTCGAGCGAGTCTGTGAAGGTGACTCCGAAGCAAACGAGTGTATAAGCTGAAGCAGGGATACAACGGGGGTAATAAGACGTAGGCGTGAGGCGTTTTCAAAGAAGCTAGACTACTAATTTGGGCTTTTGATCTTTGTCAGACACCATTTTCATAGCCAGACCAAAAGTAATAGACGCACGATAACCAGCTCATCCTGATCGTCACTCTTTGACCTCAGCTTTGCATGTCGCTCGTAGCAGGAGGTAAAACCGAAGCGAAGTTGCACGACTACACGCTCGTCCATTTTTGACTCAGCCATGGGCAACCAAAGGGCCCGACCGGAAACAAGACCTCTCCAAGATCAAAACGCCCGTCAATGCCCGTCAAGCACCTTCTCGGACTGCAGGCACAGACGTCGATCTGCGCATCTCTCTGCCCATCAAGCAGCCTTGCGGTAGACCCAACCCGGTCCCACCTGTCCCCATCGCTGGCAACCTTCCGGTGACGGCACGCCACTCTTCTCTCAAGACTCCGTCTACGACACATGCCCAATCCGCCGCATTACTCTGAGTCCTGAGGACCAGTTTTCCTGGCCGCTGCAGCGGAAGCATCTCGATGTCTTCATTAGTGCGTGCTGGCGAGAGCGGAGACGTCTGCGATAGCCCGAAGGGCAGCTTTCGATGTTCGACTTCGCCCGTCCCTGCCGAGTCGTGGCTCAGAGCTGGACGAGACCTTTGACGATTGCGATCAGAAGCAATGATCCGAGCAGATGCGGGCAATGACTCTGCCTTCATGACTTCGCACCAGCAGGACGCCGAGTCCAGTCCAAAGCTATCTCGTATCTTTCGTGTCTGGTTCGCATGATGCGCTTGGGCTGAGAGCTGCGAGAGGAGGACGTGGGTGACGTAGCGCATAGTCGTCAGCTCTACGGATGGCTGTCAAGCGTGAAGAGGCATCCACAGGCAAACGCATTGCAAGGAAAGTCATCACGAGCTGATCTTGATCTCGAAGCAATAAGATCTTGCTCGCGCACTGAGCACCGTGGTTGATCGCACGATATCATCTTCGTGAGCAGTGTGCACGATACCAAGCTTTTTGGGAAGCACTCTGGATCAGCGTGTGCATTCCGGTCTAGATGTGTCATGCACAGAATGTGGTCCGAATCATCGTTGGTTTCATGCCGCACGGTACGTCCAAGTCACGAAGGGTCAGAGCCCGCGCTCGCCACTCGTCGAATCTTTGCTGGTATCGCAAATTCGTTAGACTGATTGTCGGGTCGCACCGCATATTTCAGGTGCGGCGATCCGCCGCCCAGACCGTTTGTGTCATGCCGACTTGTGATCTGAGACCCAGAGTTGTGGATTGCAAGCTCTGCCAACTGTGTATCATACGAAGCTATTCGAGACGATCGCTTCCCGCCGTGGAACGATATGAATGGCGTACGGCGGCATGAATCCTAGCGCCGTCGCTCGACGTTACAAAGCCCATTATCGATACACGTTTGGTAGCAACTCCCTCAGACAAATCTTGTTGTCGTAGCTAGCGCCCCGAGCGGGAAAGCTAGTCAATCTTCATCGTTAGTATTGCCTTCGTCGATGCCTTGCAGCCCGATTCGCCTCGATCTGCTGGTCGATCTGGCCAAGTAGCTCCTGCTGTCTGCGGCGAAGCTCGTCGTACTCAAGCGGAGCAGCCGGGGCGCCATGAGGAACTCTGTGATCCCGATGCTGGTATCGCCGAGGTAATGCTGCATTCTGCTGGGCTTGCAACCCAGCTTGCTCTGCGGCGGCGTTTCTGGCGGCGTTTCTGGCGGCGTTTCTAGCAGCATTCGCCAAGATACGCGCCTCATGCGGCTGGTGTCGGGCACGCGGTGGCGGCACAAAGGGAAACGCAGCCATTGGATCAGGAGCGAGAACGTCACCGAAGCCATTCGCTTGGGGCAGTGCCACGGGCGCAGGCTGATCCTGCGGAAGTGCTTGACCTGGCATGCCGTACACTGGTATAAAGCCAGCCATGCCGGCGAAAAACCCTGTAAACTCCACGTCAGAGACTGTATTAATACCACATGATGTTTTGCACGTTTGACAGTCGTGAATACATCAGTGGTGTAATTTACCTGCAGGCTGAGCCGCTTGCCGCAGCCTGACTTGTTGCTGCTGCACCGCTTCTCGCTGTCGGGCTAGTGCAAGATTGTGGCGCGCACGACCCAGATCACCGAAACCTTCGAATTCGTCATCTCCCATGATGGCTTGGAGGAAGTCATATGGACGCGCTCCCGCGTGAAAGGCTGGAGGGAGTCCTGGCACGCCGCCTGCCGCAATCTAAAAGGGACCGTCAGAGCCCGTGTCTGCCTCGCTTACTTCTAGGAGTCAGTGTACTTACACGAGCAGCGGTTGACTTTTTGACAGAATGGGAGACCTTGATCTCCAGATCATCAGCAGTGACGTCTGGATTCTCAGCCACCGCTTGAGCCCTTGCCGCATCGCCCGCCTGCAGAATGAATGTTAGTGTTCGAGTCTCGCAAAGGATATCGAGAGGTCCAGCCATGCGAGGACACGGCGCCTGCCCAGCGGAGAAGATTGCCTACCTCTCTGACTTCCCTCTCGTGCCGCTCTTCGACGTTGTCATACAGCGGGCATTTGTTGGTTCCACCTCCTCCAGCCGTGCGACCCGGATTCTGGTCGAAATGGTTGTAATCTTTCAACGTCTCCGAGCATACATAGCATTGCATATGTGAGCAGGAAGGGCAGGTCATCTTGTTGCATCCATATTCCTTGATGAATTGCTTCTTGCAATTGTTGCAGGCGCGGATTAAGGCAGCAGTCATGGCCTCTTCGATCTTGTGGCGTGCGTTGATCTTGTTATCCTTGGCGTGTTGTTCGCACGAGATTGGAACATGGGTTATGCTCTTGCACCTGCGGCAAGACACTTTCTCGCATTCAGGGTTCGCGCACCGGAACTCGAAGTCTTCTTCGACGGGCGGTAGGATCGCCTTGTAGTCGCAGAATGGACACTCCTCCAGATCTTCAAGGCCGGCATCGCGGATCGCCTTCTCTTGCTCGAGCTCAGCAAGCTTCGCCAGAAGCTGCTTGTCTTGCAATCGATTTAGCTGATTCGGAGGGAATCCAGATCCACAGCCTGCAGTACACAAGACTTTGCATCGAGAGTCGCCAACCTCGGTCTTGATGTATGTCGTTATGCAGTCATAGCAAGTGAAATGCGGAGTGTCGCCGTCACAATGTACCTGCAAACCCACCAAGTGAGCGTTGTATGCCACAAGAGTCTACCCACCAAGGTTGTTGATGGGTCACACATATCACGGGAGATCATAACTCACCTGACGGTTCATTGCAAGATCCTCGAAGCAAGCCTGACACTCTGCAGTCTCACCACGCTCCATCGCCTGCTGCAGATTCTCCTGCTCGGCAGCTTTCTTGGCATTCTCTGCTGCCTTCTGAGTCCTATCGCGCCTGTCAGCAATCCAGAAATGCCCCCAGAACAGGAAAGTCTCGTTTTGCTGCCGCCGCAATCGAGTGGAGGGCAACAGTACACAAAAGGGAACCTTCTTACCTGATACTCTGGACTTTGCGCTGAGCAGCGTCAAGCTCAGCGATCAGATCCGGCCACGAGGCGTTCTGCGCAATAACGCGGGCATTCGCTGACTGCTTGTTCCGACCTTTTCCGAATCTGCAATCCTGTTAGAAGCCGCACTGCCAGCGGACAGCTCGCAAGTCCCGCGCTGCCCAAAGCGCCGTGGCAGCCCTCTGGCTATCTTACCTTCTCTGTGTAGGATCGCCGTCAGCTTCATCCTTGTCCTTGGCCAGAGCAATGTACGTCTTGTACAAGAATTTGTGTTGGGTGAGAGCGTTGTTGATATACGTCTGCGGAATTTCCGGGAATTCAGCCTAGCGAGGACCTGTCAGCACACAGACGACTCTGCATGACGGTGGCTGTAGCGAGCATTCGCATGAATGCTTTCTCGAGAGTGTCAGCAGTGTGCCGAGAAGCTCATCTTACCTTCAGCATAGCCTTCATGGGCGCCCTCAGATATGTCGGGAAGATATCCCTATGTTCTGACTCCCAGCGATCCAAGTCATTTCGCTCGACACTCTCCTCGCGTTTTCGCTTCTTTCCCTTATCCTGCTTGGGATAGCCGCCCTGGGCAGTCACCAGTTTATCGATGATGGTATCAAGTCGAGCTTGGCTGGTGAGCATCGCAGGCGCAGTCAGTGGGTCAAACCCGTCGTATAGCTCGACCACGTGGTTGTGGCTGACGTCCGGAAAGACCTCCAAGACGCGCTGCAGACACACGTCGACAGTGAGCTCCTCTGTACTGTCCCGTGCATGTGGAAGTTGGAAGAGGTCATCCGTGACGTCCTTGAAAGGGTTGGCTGTTGGCTGCGGAACCTCGTCGTCTTCCTCGTCAGGGATGAAGACCTCCTCGCCGTCCACCATGACGAATTCTCCACCGGCTGCTGTACGGGGCTGTCTTGCCAGTCTTGCAGGTGGGCTCTGCAGACGGTCCTGTGGCGTGAGTGGTGCAAAGCGTACAGGCGGCTCGTCAAAGAAGCCTTGGGGTATGGCATCGAAATCATCGCCAAGATCAAGTATCTCACGGCGCGGTCGTGGTGGCGGTGAAGGGTTGAGCCGTACACCTGCGTCATCGTCGCTGTCGTCGCTCACCAGATCGATTACATGCGGCCGCCTCGCGCGGCCTGGTATTTGGGGTGCTGCCATCGCCTTGGCTATGCAGAGTCACGTTGGTGATTGCCTGCGGATTACAGGTTGTCAAGTGCCGGCCTTGCTTATTAAGTCGTGGACGGCAGAAAGCGGCAAAGCGAGCTTTGGAAAGGCGTAGACGCGGCGGGGTGAATTGGGGTGAATTGGGGTGAATTGGGTGAATTGGGTGAATTGGGTGGATTGGGTGGATTGGGTGGATTGGATGCCGTTTGTATGCCTGGACCAGCAGATTGGACCCGTGCGAGATCGGTCAATGCCGCCAGGTCGGTTACGCCGCCTCTAAATATTGTTGGCCTGGGAACGAGAGTGAAGTATGCGTGTGGGCCAGCTCAATCGTGCAGAAGTGAATAGTGATGGCGCTACAGCACAGTAGCAAGAAACAGGAAGACGCCAGGCCAGAGTTGGTGGTATCCTGAGACCTGTCGCAAGGCTTGACGCTGCATTGAGCCGTCACTACGACTGGAAGTAAGCCGCGTCCCTGATGGTTTCCGATACAACAGCAGGCATTTCCCGCTTTCACCACCCATTCATGAGGTCGACCTGGCGGGCAAGAGCAACGGTGGCTACATGTAGGTGCAGTCACCCGCGCCGCCGGCCCCCTCCCCGCCGCCTGATCGTGTGAAAGTAACAGGAGTCAGGACTCAGGAGGGAGTCAGGGATTGAGACAGCCCCCACCTTCTTGCTTACATATGCTTACATGCTGAACTCGCCTTCACCTTCGACACATGATCGCACAGTCCTCAAGTGAAGATAGGGAGATAGAGCACAATGGCTGGTGACGCAGGTAGGGAACGAGTAGCACCTCTCATCCTTGTTTCCTCTCCACGCATACTCTGGCACTGCCATCTGCGACTTGCACTCGACCCCCGACAGATGCGCAACGGCAATGGCTGCACTCGAGCTTCCGCATAAAGACTCGCCAGATATCCGCTTGGTGCCTGGGACAGCGGAGGAGATCGCTGCGCAGACCATTGCGAACAGTGGGGAGTGGCGCGGTGCCTTGAGCTTGGATGCTTACCTTCGGCGCGAAGAAGTACTACTTGCACAGGATCTGACGCGAGATGGCTTGACCGCATGGATGCTCGTCTATCAACATCCTCCAGGCGGCCAGAGACAAGTGCTCTGCGGCTGCGAGAGCATCAAAAAGAAGGCTATTGTGGCGAGAAATGGCACCGTTGAGGACGTGATCACACACGGGATTGCCAGTGTATTCTGCCCGCCTCAGCACCGAGGCAGAGGTTACGCGGGACGCATGATGCAAGAGCTTGGTCCACGGCTCCAGACATGGGGAGCGGAGGATGGCATGCGCATACCATTTAGCGTCCTGTTTTCAGACATTGGCAAAGAGTTCTACGCAGCGAGGGGCTGGCAGCCATTCCCTTCTTCGCATATCGCTCTGCCTGCGACTGCACCTGCGGATTCGACCAGGTTTCCCGCCGTACAGACACTCGGGGCCGACGGTCAATATCTTGCAGAGCTCTGCGCTATTGACACACAGCTGATTCGCAAAAGAATGGCTCAGACCAAAGGTACTGGCAGAGTCGAGGTGGCTGTGATCCCAGACAAAGCCACCATGGATTGGCATCATGCTCGTCAGGACTTCGTAGCCACCGAGCTGCATGATGGGCAGCGACCAGATTTTCTGGCGGAGGGCAATGGAGCGATGGTCGAGTACGAACCTGAGAAGCGAGCTTGGGTCATCTGGCAGCGAGTCTGGACGAATCCACAAGAAGAAGCAGCCAACACATTACATATCATGCGCTTGTGCGTCGGAGACGAGAGCTTCTCTGACTTTGCCGCTGCCACGGAGACAGAGGCCGCCGGGCTGATCAGCTCGCCGCTAACCGAAGGGATCGCAGGACTCTTATCGAAGGCTCAAGCTGTGGCACATGCTTCCAATATGGAACAGATAGACATGTGGAATCCGAGTTCTACTGTTCTGGCTGCAGCACGGCTGGTAGATGGGACTGCTGCTGTTGTACACCGGGAGAAGGAAAGCATCGCGAGTCTGATGTGGTATGACGAGGGCAATGCGCAAGACGTGGTCTGGATATGCAATGAAAAGTACGGATGGTGCTAGCACGGCTGGAGGAAGACGAGTCTCGACGCGACAGAGGAAGCACAAAGCATTGACGAGTGTCTGCCCTCTCAACGCGATGGAACACGATAGATGTCCCAAGGTGTATGTAGTAAGTGTCTCTCTTTCCCCGCGGACACGAGCCATCAACAGCAGTGCGCGTCTTGCACATGGATGCATGTGATTGATGTGAATGAGGTGGGCAGAGACAATTGCGCGTCTCAGCCGTGTACCATTTGCATTTTCCAATCAGCCTGATGGTCTCAGAAAGTGCGGGCCCTCGAGGTGATGCAAGCCCCCTGCGAAAGCTTATCCATGGCGGGACGAGAGATAGTGATCACTTGCTTCCTCGCCCACACGCACGCGCTTTGTCTTCACTCCTGCCAAGCTGTTTGGCTCCATGTACTTCGCAAACCTACATGTCCCCCTGCCATACGGGCTGCTGGGTCGATGCGCCACTCCAAGTACATGAGAGATCTGCTCATTGCTACGAGACGAAGCAGGTCCGAGTGCTGTGGCTGAGCAGGCAAGCATAGCGGAGCGGATCGCCCACAACACAACCTTGGAAACTCAGTCCGATCTGACATCACGGCAAAGCACTGCGAGCCACTTCCCTTGTTCCCGTCGTCACACTCAACGACAGCGCGGGTGTAGGGTTCATGCCGAACGCAATTGCCTCACGACCACGCTCGGCTCTGCAAACACCTCCTGTGCACCTCACTCCTGCGACGAGGCGGCGGCGACTGTCTACTGGTCGGCCTTGCCGTCGGTTTGCCTGGCGATCAGCTCCCGCATCGCTCGCTCGATCGATACATTTACATCCTTCGATTGCTTGCTGTCCTGCTTCGTGGCCCGTCATTGCCTGAGGCGCCGGTGCGGGGCTCTATTCTACAGCCTTCCTTGTTCCCTTCTTTCCATCTATATCCTTCCATTGAGCACGTGCGAGCTATTGTGCTTCGTCGGCTGCCCGTGCCTCCGATCCAGGTCATTCTTCCAAACGCGCGTACCGACTGGGCCGCACGGCACCCCTCCCGGACACCGCCCTCCGTGGGCACCGACACCGCCAAAATGAACGACGATGCAGCGACGCAAGACATACAACGCAAGATTGCCAGAGAGCAGGCGATCATCAATGCTGCCAATCAGATGCGACAGGCCACTAACAATGCCCAAGTCAACTCACGAGTCGACAGCCAGATCCGCGATGCGCGCAGGAACATACAGTACTTCGAGCAGACCCTCAACGACCTCCGGGCACGGAAGATGGGCGGCGATATGGGCAATCTCTCGCTTTCGGGCAATGGCGGACCCACCCTGCCACATCACGGTAACGGTTATTCAGGAGGAGGCATGAACCATCAGCAAGGACACGGTGGAGGAGGCGGAGACTATGGCAACCCAGGTCCCGGAGGGTATAGCATGGGTGGTGGAGCAGGACTCATGCCGCCTCGAGCGCCGTACGCGCCCCCAGGCCCATCTGATCGATCACCGCGAGCCCGCCCGAATTACAGCAAGCTCGATTTGATCAAGTACGATACCGCACATCTGGGCCCGCGAATCCAGCTGATGCTTTCTCAGCTCGAGTTCAAGCTTAGTGTGGAGAAGCAATACAAAGATGGAATAGAGAAGATGATAAAGCTCTATCAGATAGAGGGTGATCGCAAGAGCAGGAACGATGCAGAAGGCAGGAGAGTTGAGTCGAACCAAAAAATCCAGCTCCTCACGCGAGCGTTGCGAAGATATGAGGACTTACACGTTGACGTTGAGTCTGCCGCCGACGCTGCGGATGATGATAGTATGGACACGCCTAGTCAGCGCAAGCCGCTCACTGGTCACTTGTCTGTCAGGATACA
This sequence comes from Teratosphaeria epicoccoides, assembly GCA_021401465.1. Taxonomy (NCBI): domain Eukaryota; kingdom Fungi; phylum Ascomycota; class Dothideomycetes; order Mycosphaerellales; family Teratosphaeriaceae; genus Teratosphaeria; species Teratosphaeria epicoccoides. Next base: position 262,799 of record JADDMT010000017.1, read on the forward strand.
AGCTGTTGCAGATGTGGAGCATGCTGCGACTGGCAGATTCGCGAGAGGGCCCGAGACCTTTGTAATCATGAAAGTGGAGGATGCTTTCAAGGCCAGAACGAAGGCGACCCGGACCGATAGATGGACTGACGAGGCTCACGAGTTCGACGTAGACAAAGCGAACGAGATCGAGTTCACAGTGTATGACAAGTCGGGCGAACATCCTGTACCGGTCGGCCTGCTGTGGATACGACTCTCGGACCTGGTGGATGAGATTCGGCGAAAGAGGGTGGAGGCCGAGTTTAACCAGGCCGGCTGGATGACCGCAGACAAGATGGGTGACCAGCAAACCCGGGCCGATCTGCAATTCCAACCTCCGCCAAACTCTCACGGGTCGCAAAGTGGCGGCGGAGCAACGGCGGCAGCGAGTGGAGGACCACAAGGCTCTGGCTTGGCGCCGCAGACTGGACCAATCTACGTTGACGCATGGTTCTCGCTTGAGCCGGTTGGTCGCATCCAGCTCACGATGACGTTCATCAAGCAGACCAAGGAGAGGAGAGGCTTCGATGTCGGACTGGGCCGTAAGGGTGCCGTCCGGCAGAAGAAGGAGGATGTCATCGAGCAATACGGCCACAAATTCGCTGTTCAAACGTTCTACAACATCATGCGATGTGCGCTGTGCGGTGACTTTCTGAAGTATACTGCTGGAATGCAATGCGCGGACTGCAAGTACACGTGCCACAAAGGCTGTTACAACAAGGTCGTGACGAAGTGTATCAGCAAGTCCAATGCCGAGACAGATCCAGATGAAGAGAAGATCAATCATCGAATTCCGCACAGGTTCGAGGCCTTCTCCAACATGGGCGCCAACTGGTGCTGCCACTGTGGTTATATGCTGCCTCTGGGCCGGAAACAGTCGAGAAAATGCACAGAGTGCAAGCTGACGTGCCACGCTAATTGCGTACACTTCGTACCAGACTTTTGCGGGATTAGTATGGAGAGTGCCAATCAGATCCTGGCTGAATTGAAGAAGACAAAGGGCGCGAGAGGTCGTATGCTGGAGAACTCGGGCAAGTTGAGACCGCCTTCGGGACCAGGGAGCGGTAGGCCTGCACCTCAGATAACGCAGAGCTTTCAGACTGCTACAGGCCATCAGGATCAAGTTGCGCAGCGCGAAGATAGCAAAGCACAGCAAGACCGATTTTCGTATGGCAAGGAGAGAATGTCCGACCATTATGGCCAAGCGCCGCCAAGATCATCCTCATTTGCACCGCCGAGCGACGATAGTCTTGGTGCTGCTAAAGCTTCCATGGGCAGCGTGCCTTCTTCGCCAGACGGTGCTCATCGCCCACCGACGCAAAGGACGCATTCAACCCAGTCCGCTGCTGCCGCTGCGGCGGCCGCAAGCGCAGCTCTTACCGGCAAAAGGACATCAGCAGCCCAAGATCAAGGCAGATCGGATCCTCGAGCCTCGGGCGAGCCTGCGTATCGAATCTCTGATGGGTACGGCGGAGGCAAGTCATATGGTGCTAGGCCTGTTTCGCAGGCGTCGCAGCCTCAGCAGTCGACGTATGACCCCGCTGCTTATGCAGCAGTCAGCGGGTACCCACAAGCACCTCCATATCAACAGACGATGACGCCACCGCCTCCTCCGGCGAAGAGCCCATATCAACCGCAAGCGCCAGCAACGCCGCAAGTGCAAGTCCCACAATCACAACCGACGCCACCGCCGCCGTCAGCGCCGACCCCTGCTGGGGTCCCGCAAGGAGGCGAGGAGCGCAAGCCGGCGCCGCCAGCTAACACTGCAGGCACTGGTCGCCGGATCGGTCTCGACCACTTCAACTTCTTGGCGGTGCTTGGCAAAGGTAATTTTGGCAAAGTTATGTTGGCGGAGACGAAGGCCACCAAGCAGCTGTATGCCATCAAGGTGCTGAAGAAGGAGTTCATCATCGAGAATGATGAGGTTGAGTCCACTCGCTCCGAGAAGCGAGTGTTCCTCATCGCCAACAAGGAGCGGCATCCTTTCCTCATCAATCTTCACGCCTGCTTTCAAACCGAGACGAGGGTTTACTTTGTCATGGAGTACGTCGCTGGCGGTGACCTGATGCTGCACATCCAGCGTGGACAATTTGGTACCAAGCGGGCACAGTTCTATGCTGCGGAAGTCTGTCTGGCGCTCAAGTACTTCCACGAGAACGGCGTCATCTACCGCGATCTGAAACTTGACAACATTATGCTGACGTTGGATGGTCATATCAAGATTGCGGACTACGGTTTATGTAAAGAAGACATGTGGTACGGCTCCACAACTAGCACTTTCTGTGGTACGCCTGAGTTCATGGCTCCGGAGATTTTGTTGGACAAGAAGTACGGCCGCGCCGTGGATTGGTGGGCGTTCGGTGTACTGATATACCAGATGCTGCTTCAGCAATCTCCTTTCAGGGGCGAAGATGAGGATGAGATTTATGATGCTATCCTTGCTGACGAACCATTGTATCCGATCCACATGCCCAGGGATAGTGTGAGCATCCTGCAGAAGCTCTTGACACGTGAGCCGGAACTGCGACTGGGATCTGGGCCGACTGATGCTCAGGAGATCATGTCGCACGCGTTCTTCAGGAACGTCAATTGGGACGACATCTACAATAAACGCGTCCCTGTCCCGTTCGTGCCGACAGTGAATGGACGTGCAGACACCAGCAATTTCGACTCTGAATTCACAAGTGTCACACCTGTGCTCACGCCCGTGCAGAGTGGTAAGTTCCGCTACGAAAGTCAGGAGACACGTATCATACTGACAACTGCCTCGTCATTAGTTCTCACACAAGCAATGCAAGAGGAGTTCAGAGGCTTCTCATACTCAGCCGACTTCGTATAGATTGCGGACGAGGCTACCGAGACAATCCGGCATCTGAACCAATGCCAGTCGCCTGCCGATTAGAAGCGCCGCAGGATGAACGAGGTCACCGGCCGGACACTGGATCTTTCTCAGATCGCAATGATGTGTGCGGAAAGCGATGCCTTCCCAATGTTGACCGACGCGCTTCGACGCCGAGAGTTGGGATAAAGCATCTGCTTGCTGGTCGGCTTCGTGATCATGCTTGTGGCAGTCGTCGGGACGCCGGTACACCGCTGTGCCAGGAGTCTGTCAGACCATCATTGTTGGAGAAGGAAGCGAAGATTGGTTGCATAGCAGCATTGTCGCTTGCCGAGCGAAGTCGCTGTCGACTATAATAATGGATTGATACCCAGTTTTGTGGCGGGAGCGTGATGAACAGTACCAGATCGTTTCTTGAAAAGCAAAGCAAAGCATAGAGCATGATGCGTTGGTTTGGAGTGGAAAGCGAGACAGCTGTGAACACCATGACTGACGAATCTGCGTGTGATCGTTATGGGCGGACGAGGTGGTTTTGTTGAGATAGAGCTGTCAATCTCCTTCGACTGGATCCCAGTCCTCATGCGATCTTCCGTGTGATTATTGCATGGTTCACCTACTGTGTGCCACGTGCCTTCCTTCCTTATTCGGCAGGGTGTCCCGGCCCTGGTGGTTATTGGCGCCAGATATAATAAAGCTTGAGCTAGGTCCTACGTCAGTGCGTTTCAGATGGGACAACTCACAAGTTATCGAGGCGACAGTAACCTGCTTTGATGCACCGCCGTGCCAACTGCCCAAAAGACTCGCTTTTCAGCAGATCCACGCGCGTGTCACCGCCTCGCTTTATCGACCGAAAGCGCAGCACCACCACATCCGCGAACCCCACCACCCCACCTTGAGTAGACTCACTAGCCATCACACAACACAGGACAATATGTTCAACTGGGCAAAGAATGCTGTGGGCATCACCGACGCTGATCACGGCCCCGACGCTGTTCAGAGCGTCGCCGAGCAAACACAGGAGACCACGCACACCGAGCTCACCAAAGCCGACCTCGTATGGGAGACGATCGACGGCACCAATGTCGAGACCAAGACCTTCTACATGATCAGCGACGAGGGCACCATCGGCCTCGTTCAGGTCATCTACAGCAATGTCATGGGTGTGCGCACGACTGCACAGTTCAACAGCAAAATCTTCGCGAAGGACGGCACAACCAACCATCTGTGGAGCACTGATAACCTGTCGCACTTTGACTTCAGCAAGGACAAACAGAGCATTACTTCGAAGCAGGGCGTGGAGATGAGTCTGAGCGAGGACGGGAAGACGTATACTATCAAGAGCACCGTGAACAAGAACAGCGTGGTGGATCTGAAGTTCACAGAGGCTGCGCCAGGGTTGATGGTCGGAAGGAATGGCACGACCACGTTTGGCACGGATCGGGCGAAGCCCTGGGGACGCATGCGACATGCATTTTGGCCCAGGTGTAGGGTGGAGGGACATATCATGACAAGGAACGGACCAGTGAGCTTCAACGGACGAGGGATTTTCATTCACGCGCTGCAAGGCATGAAACCGCACTTTGCGGCTGCCAGGTGGAACTTTTGTAATTTCCAATCGCCATCGTACTCGGCAGTGCTGATGGAATATACGACCCCCAAGTCGTACGCTGATACGGTGGTGGCGGTCGGCGGGATTGTCACGGACAAGGGTGTACTGGTGGCTGGTGCGACGCCTGCTGTTAAGGCGCAGCACACGCAGATCGAGGCTGATAGGGACAATGGTTGGCCTGAACCATCCGGGGCGGCTTTCACTTGGACGGGAAAGACGGATGATGGGAAGGAAGTATCGGCGAAGGTTGAGGGCGCTATTCGGCCACGAGTGGATCGCGTGGATGTCATGGGCGAGCTGCCAAAGTTTGTGAAGCAGATTGCTACAAGCGCGAGCGGGACGAAGCCGTATATCTATCAGGTAAGTCGTGGGTCCTGATACGGGGCGAGATGACAAAGGCTGACAAGTGCTATAGTATACGCCGAAGATGAAGCTGAAGATCAAAGTGGATGGCCAGGAGGTAGAGGAGGAGGGTCAGTTGTTGATGGAGGCGACATTCATCTCTTGAGGCATAGCAAGTCGATACAATTGATGCCATGATACCTATTGACAGCCAGGATACAGCATGATTGAGGGCATATGAGGCCGGTCTCTCAGGGGCACTCCGCGCTCGCGCATGACTAGGGTTAGGGTTGGAGTAGCGAGCACCTACATAGGATACCACACATAATGCGTAATGACGCCAATCTCGACCGCTCCTGCCTTTTTTGCAAGCTGCTGCCTGTGAGTTTTATAAATGCGGATGCTCTTCGAGAATACTCTCGCCAATGTCGTGGCGTCAAAGTGGCTTGTCTTGTTGACTTCAAAGCCGCCGATTTGGGCCTCCAAACCACGCCGCCTTCACAACAGGGTCACGAGTACCGCACGACCGAGTGCTTTGGCGCCGCTTCATTGATATCGCAACACATCAACACTACAAAGGGTCAAGACTCATCGAAAGACAATCGCAATGGCGCCACGCATCTCAGGCGTCATTCGTTCTGATGTCTCAGGTTCAGTCCCGTACCGCTCCACCGGCGGCAAGACTGCCATCGGCGGTGGCAAGGGCAGTAAAGGCCTTGGGTTAGGTCGTGGCATGGGCGGGAAGGGGCACGCGAAGCGCCACCGGTCAGTGCCTCGTCGCGCATGCGCATGTCGGGGCTGCAGCTGACGCCACAACAGCAGAATCCTTAAAGACAACATCATGGGCGTGACGAAAGGCGACATCCGTCGCATGGCGCGTCGTGGGGGTGTCAAGCGTATCTCGGGGATGATATACGACGAGACGCGGACTGTGATGCGGCAGTTTCTCGAGAGGATTCTGAGGGATACTTGCGCGGTCGTTGGTAGGTCGCGCCTCCGCTTGCTTGTTGGGGAATCGTCGAGGTCGCTGACATGGATCTGCAGAGGTCTGTGGCAGGAAGACTGTGACCACGTCAGACGTTGTCTATGCGCTTCAGCGGCAAGGTCGCACGCTCTATGTATGGTACTCGACACTTGACTGTCGCAGCACAAAGCTAATTCATGGCAGGGCTTTGGTGAGCCGGCGAGGTAGCCTGTTGCAGGACGACACGATTCCATGACGGCTGATCGAATAGAGATCCTGGTGACACAGCACAACAGAATTGCGACAAATATATGCGAGACGAGATAACATTCCACGGGCATTGAAGCGTTCATTCGAGAAAATACGGATGCAGCAAATCAAATCACCGAGTCGAACTGAGTGCTTGAAGCAGCAAGTTCGCCGGACGTATGGAGTCGGCGCCGCGTAATGGGGATCGGAAGCTCTCATGGACAGCCTTTTGCATGGTCCGCCACAGCTCTGGCCTCGTTCGCCATTGACACCGACGTGACCAGGCTCCCTGTTCCCCGCACACCTTCCTCACTCGGTCTCTCGCCCTACCGACCATGAGGTGATACCCTAGTCCCGCTTCCTATTCAATCTCGGTAAACACATCCATAAGATCCAAATTACTGCCAACAGAGCCACAATGATAGGCTGGAGCACCTCCACGCCCTTGGCCTGTGCGATGGCTCCGACCGCAAACGGGAAGATTGCACCACCGCTTCCTCCGAACGCGGCCGCAAAACCAATTCCAGAAACGTGAAGGTGTTTGGGAAGAAGCTTCGTACAGGCAACCATCGCTGCTGGAAACATGGGCCCGAGGAAGAAGCCGACGAACGCTACTGCCACGGCGGAGACATAGAACTGTGGTACGAGCCAGAAGAGAAGCTCCAATGCCATGGCGACTGGGAGATAGATGGCAATAGCCAGCTTTTCGCCAATGCGCGGTGTTATGAAGCCAAGGACAAGTCGTCCAAACGTGATGCCGAGCCAGAACCCTGTGGCCACCATGCCGCTGCCGAAAGCACCGCCGTGCCGGACTCTGATCATGAAAGTGACGATCCAGCCACCCAAAGCCACTTCAATACCGACATAGCCGAGCAGGAAGAACGCTGAAAGCCATGTCACTCGTGCTGCCGGTCGTTTCAACGTTGCCTCTCTGAGACGTGAGCCGCCTGTATTGGTCGTCCTGGGATGTGCTTCGCGGTACACCGCACCGGTGGCGGTCCAGAACGAGTGCACTGAGGTGATGAATTCGATGGTGGCGCCGCCGATCTGTTGTCCTGTCAGTGCATCTGTCGCTGGCTCTCCGAAGTGCGCCTTGAAGAAGGACATGCCATAAAGTAATACCAATAGTACCATGGCACCCCAGCTTTCGTGATGAGGCTCGTTGCAATGAGCGGAGCAATCGTAGCACCCAAGCCGTAGAAGCCATGAAGGAAGCCCAGGACCTCGTTCGCGTTTGCCATCGCCCCGATCCAAGCATTCCAGCCAGAGTCCTCGAACCCATTCCCTAGCCCCGCCAAGATGAAGACAACCACCAACAAAGGATACGGAGGGTGGACTGCAATCACCACATAAGCAACAAGATGGCAAAACGGTCCCAAGAACGCAACGCCGCGCTGTCCTAGCTTCAGGTGTACAGTGTTGTTCAGAATGGCTGCCATGTTGTAGCCCACGAACGGCGACAAGAATATCAGCGAGACAATCAGGTAGCTGAGATCGTAATAGTCTTCCAGGTAAGGAATGAGAGGGCCATACGCTGCATCATTTGCTCCCATGATGGTGAAAGCCCAGAATGTGGCGAGGACGCGATATATGTTGATGCGAGGAGAGTGCCATGTCTCGACGTGCTGGGTGGCGGTCGTTGGAGACGGCAGTGTCTCGTTGCGATCGCTTGCGTCCTCAGCTGTGAAGCAGCGGAGGCTGCGGGCGGCTTTTGAGGATCCACTCATGGTCGTCGATAGGCTTGGGATACCACAATCCTGGTTCAGAGAATTCAATTCGGTGACTTGCAGGACTGTCGTAGACGAGTCGCCATTGCGTCTCTCCATGGTGGCAGTCGACAGAGACTGAGTGCCCATTCTGTATACAAGTCATCCGTTTTGACTGGCCGAGACGATTGATTCACGACACAGTTCAATGAAGACCATGGACCACGCAGACTGACGGCGATGGTTGGATCAGCGATGGTCATGGCCAGCTGGGCTTGAGAGGTCCGAAGGACAGGCTGAATCTTACAAGACAAAGCTCTTTGAAATTCATCTGGCGTCGATGGTGAGTAAGTGCTTTAGCAATAGGTATGCAAAGGCCGTAGCACTACTGAGTACTCCGCTTCGAGCTATGCCGACTTCGCACATCGGCATGTTCGGTTGATACCGATATACATGAGCTGCTTGTCTGAATTAGAGACCTGTCGGCTGTGAAGCGGCGCACAAGGAACGTGCGTGACAACGGCACTTGAAAGATTGTGGAGACGAGGGAGCAGATGATGCTCAGCGAAGATGTCTGTGCCTAGGACATTGCCGACATCTCATTATAAGCCGCCGACTGTAGTTTTCAACCACGACACGTCGTTAATTCGATCAGAACGGGAGACATGACCGAATAGGAAGCTGCATGGCTGGCAAACAATTGATTTGCGCACGCCCTGAAACCTTCAATCTTCGCAGATGGGGTATTGGCGCTAAATGCATTTCAGAACTCCCTCCATGTGCCAAACTGGTCTCGCCATGAACATCCCATTGCCTACCATCCCAGGTCCCTAAGCAACGCCACGCAATGCTTCAATAAACGGAACTAATATCTATGCTTCAGCGGCCTCCGCCATAACATGCTCTCCCTCGTCCAGCACACTCATTACTGTCTTCAAATTCTTCAACATCTCCTCCGCATGGGCCACAAGCAGCAGCTTCTCTGCGTTGGCCGGCAGACCGAGGAACGTCGGCGGCTCACGCTCTGGCAGCTCCTTGACCCACTGGGTAAAATCCTTCTTGGTCGTTCCACCTGGCAATGCCACGCCGATGGCAGCGTCACCAGCCACCTCGCCGATCAAATTGAAGCCCTCTTCGAATGCCTCTGCTGTCAGAGTCTTGTCGACAAGGCTCTTGAGTTCATCGAAGTCGCCAGCGTTGTCGACTTTGCCGCCATACATCTCGGCGATCAGGTAGCGCAGCATTTCCCACGGTATGCTGCGCGGCGCAATATTTGATCGCCCCTTGGCCACGCTGTCAGTCCACCACTGAATGATAAATGCCGAGCAGTCGTAGTCGGCATCGTTGAACTCCCAGAAGCCCTTCCAGCCTAGACGTGGCGCATACCGCAGGCGCTCCTGCACCACAGCGTGGAGGTACGAGAGTAGGAAGTGCACTCTTGCCTTCTCGACAGGCTGCTGAACAGCTTGATCTGGCAACGACGACAAGCTGTCCCGCATGTTCGCTCTAATGCCTGCGGGTTGTTCGTACATAAGTACTCTGGATACTCTTAGAAGGCTCGAGGGTATTTTTGGGCTACTCTCCATCGACAAGAAGAGGCGGAAATCATCGTTGGGCTTGAGTGAGTCGATACGCTTCACAAGATTTTGCAACCAGTCTGGAGCCAAGTGCACGTTCTTGATAAGCACCCAAGAGCCGTTGGCAGCAGCACTTGCAAGCGCGGTGTCCGCACTAGCAACGCTCTCGTTGGATCCCATGGCTACACTGGCGCAGCTCTTACCAGTCCGCTCAACAAGCTGGTCGACCTTGTAGCTTGCGTCGAAACCTGGACTGGAGCACAAAGCAATGGGCGAGCTTGCTATTGTAGAGTCGGCGACCCGACCCAGGTCTTCAGCCACATCAAGGAAAGACTGCCCGAAGACAGTGTTCACAAACTTTTCGATGGCTGGAATGAGACGGTCAAGTCTCAACAGCTTAACGAATAGTAGCTCTTTCAAAGCTTTGTCGTTTGGATTGCCCGACGCCTTGTCTTTTCCAGGAACATGGTCTTCAGCGGCCTCCACGGTCAAGAATGTCTCGAAGTCATCTTTGTTTGCGCCAGCGACAAGCTCCTTGAGTGCGCCAATGCGAGAGGCATTGCTAATGGCGGTAGACTTCTGAGCAGTCGACGAGCTGACATCGGCGCCTGGGAGAGCTTCGTCGAGCAGAACGTCTATGAGGTATTTGTCCATTGGGAATGGTGACGCTTGAGCCAGTAGTACGGCAAATGCGAGGCGATCTCGCTGCAACAAAGATGCAGATGTCTCGCGGTAAGTCTTGCTAAACAATTCCCGAATCATCAAGTCGATCCGGGTCCGCGAATCGCGCTCTGCAGAATCTCGTGCCGCACTGAGTACGTCCTCGAAGATGTCGACGAAATACTGCAGTGAGAATTGGTAGAAGTGATGCACATGGTAAAGCTGCTCCAAGACCGCGTAGATGGCAGAGCATGACCGAGCGATTATGTCGTAGGTAGCCATGATGTTGTTGACCTCAGTCATAACCCCGTCAGTCTCTGCTGCCTTAGCCATGATGTCGGCGGCTTCGTTCTTCAACGTCTCCAGGGTCTGGATCACATTTTCATCGTCCAGTATATTGCCACGAGATTCGTTGAGAGCTTGCAGAAGCATGCGTTCCAAACGACGCAAGCGTTGCGTGAATTCGCCCTGCATCTTGACCAGATTGGATCGCCGCTCGTCCACGTCAGGTCTCTCGGACTTGAGCACCTCATTGAGAGTCTGCGTCTTGAGACTGCTCTGCGTGACGGTGAAATTGACGAATGTCGTTCTGCTACAGACGTCGGGCGCAAAGTGTGCCGAAGGATCCCTCGTAGACAGATACAGCTTGAATGCTGGCGAGAAATCGATCTCCTGCTTACCAAGCTGGATCAAAACACGACCACCAGTACGCTGATACTCCTTGTTCAGCACATGGTTCAGGATGGGATCCATATGCTCCGCATCCTGAATGAGGATAGGATTTCCAAATCGAAGCGCACTCTCAAGCTGTTTGACGAACGAGCTGTCCAGGAAGCTGGTAACGGTCAGGCGCCTTTCGTTGCTCTCATTTTGTAAGAATTGCGTGACACGGCCAGATGGGTCGATGATGAGCGGATATCGGTTGTAGCGCTTGAGCATAATGGCGTTCTCTGTACACAGTTCATCCACAGGCAGAGAGTGGTCGTGCCACTGTTGCCGCTCGTCTGCACTCGACAAGTATTCAGACAGCGCGTTCTGTGGCTTCAACGCAATTCCAGAGGACGACAGATGCAAAGACCAGTCTTCCAGCATTGCGCGACGGTGTTGTTGGTCGTAGAGACCGCCGTATGCCAGGAACGCTGCAGCAAGGAAGACGTCGCCGACCAGCGTCTCCATCTGCGTCTCGAAGGTTTTGCTGCTGTCCTCCCACCGTCCTCGTTCAGATGAGAGACTGTTCAGTAAGCGCATACTGCGGTCGACCTTGGACTGAACTCTTGTCATCTCCTGCTTAATAGCCTCGGTCTGGCTGATCAGAGCTGCGTACTCCGTCTTGTAGGTAGCGATGCTGCGCTCCAGATCGATCAACGTGTTCTCGATCATTTTGGCCTCTGCCTTAGTCTGTAGTGCCTCTTCCTCCAGCTGATCGACCTCTGCACGAAGCGGGCCTACTCTGTCAAGGATCTCTGAGTAGCTGACTTGTGCCTCAACCCACTGCACAAGAGGACCGCAAGCCTTACTGGCGCGATTGACCCTCTCAAAGGTGAAATCGTCATTCGAAAGATAGTCTCGCCTCATTCGAACTCTGTTCTGGTTTGTCATTTGTCGCTCGTTATCGTAATTGACAATGCTCGCGATAAAGTCATCGCGACGGACAATACCGACAATGCTCTTCCAATCGGTCGCTTTGTGTCCCAGCAGCGTGCAAACTGACTCTAGGGCAAGCTTGACGCCAGATGGAGGATTCTGCATGGAACGCACCTCCGTCAGGTGCTGACGCTTAATGTTGCTGACGCTCCTCTGAGCCTCTACCACCGCCGGCTCGGCTTTAGCCAAGTCGCTGAGCACAACTTCTCTTCGCGTTGCGACCTCCTTTTCTTGCTTTTCAAGCGCAGCTTGGATCTCAAGGGAGGCGGTCTTCCTCTGTTCAGCCTCACGCTGGTCAGCGACCATTCGCTGCAACTTCTCGCCTGCCTCGGTATCCTTTCTCTCGAGCTCTGACTTCTTCTCTGCTAGGCTCTTCTTGAGCTCTGACACTTTTTCGACAGTCTCGCGAAGCTTGTCCAGACCCACATTCAAGTGGCGCTGTTGCTCCTCAAGGTCATCGCGCTTCTCAGCGTACAGTTTGACAAATTGCGCCACAAAGTCCAGGAATTGACGCGGCGTCAAGTAGGTGGTCTTGCTCTGTTGGCGTTGGAGCCGGTCATTGAAGTAGCGTAGCGAATGATGGACGTGCACCATTGAATTGACAACCGCATCGCGGTGCGAGAGTGGCATCTCAAGCTGTTCAAATTCGATTGGTAAGCTATCGGGTGCATTGAATGTGCTCTTGTCAATGTCCACAGACTGAGTGAGTTCGAAGGCCACTTGATATAACGCTTGGTCTGACCAGTCACCGAACCAATTGAGCACGCAGCGATTGAACAATGCAGGCGATGTAGCGGCCTTGGACGATAATCCCTCAGTCGGTGGATTCATGGTGAACACAACATGCAAGTTGCGCACGATCTGCTGCGTGAACCACTTGTAAAGCTCTTCCTGTGAGTCGAGGAGTAGGCCTTGACGCTGAGCACCCTCCTTGCATGCTGTCATGAGTGTAGCATATTCGTCGCCTTCGAACAGACCAGGAACCTCACCGTTGGCCAACAGCGTGTTCATGCGCTCCAAGAATCCTGAATCAAGCACATTCGACTCATCCATGATGAAGCAGATCTTCTCGCTCTTGCAGCCACATCTGCGCAGGACATTGCGAAGATCATCATCAAAATCTTCAGATGAGTATTTACCATGTACCTTGATCTGGAATACCGAGAGGCCGTTCATCCAAGCCACGAACCTTGACAGTGTGGTCTTGCCACTCCCGCTGACGCCAATGAGGATGAGATGACCTTGCGGCTGCCTGAAGACACGGTCGATGCGTAGGACGTGCTCAAGGACATCGTTGAAAAGGATCAGGGGCACATCCAGCTCCTCATCGCAGAAGGTTCGTAGACGTGCCTTCACAAAGTCGCGGAGCTGATCCCGTGCAACAGGTACATAATTCTTGGACAACCAATTCGAGAATAGGATCGGACGCTGTAGTGCAGCCTCTTCATCGATGTTCGGAAAGTGCTCTAGCGCGACTTTATTCACCGTCTCTTCGGTCCATCGGCGCTCCTCGTCAGTGATGAGACGGTCGGAGAAGAGTCTGAAGGCCTCGTGAGCCCAGATACGCACCAAGCCCTCAAGCGACAATATTTCCAAGGGCTTGATAGCCTCATATACAGCACGGACCCATCTCGTGAGCTCACGCGGGGAGTAGACATAGTGAGGCTGGATATCCGCCGTGAAGCGCTTCTGCGACTTAAGATACACCTCGATCATCGCGCGAGTGAGAGCATCGGAGTACCCTCGCAAGGTTGGTATGATTTTGAGGATGGCATTGTTGAACGTACCGTAGATCTGGGTCAGCGACAGCTCACCGGGATAGTCGACCATGACGAGTGGAGCATGGCGCAGGAATCGCAAGCCTAGCGGCGTACGACCAGCATCTGTTGGCGGGTTGCAAGCGCCGACGAACTGTATGCGCTCAAGGCTGACCCAGGTCTTGCTGGTCGTGCGCCAGAATCCACCATGCTCGACAAGTTGCCGCAAAAACGAGATGACACGCTGAGTCCCATACTTGTCGGGAGCGGGCAAATTAATCTCGTCGCAGAAAACGACCAGCCAGCGGCCGATCTGTCTTGGCGCCATCGTCACACCGCTGAGCGTCTTGCGGTAATCACAATATTGCTCAAGGGTCTTCACCAGAAGATCTGGAGTGGTAGCGCTGGAAAAATTCAGACCGACGGTCTCCATATTGGGCAGCTTCCGAAGCGCGCTGAAGAGAGTCATGGTCTTGCCGGAGCCAGGAGGACCACAAAGAAGCAAAGGCTTGTGCTCTGCCAAGTATGAGTACAGTACGTCTTCGTGGCGGATCGTATCAATCGTCGGGATGACCATGTCTGTTTGCGTGACCGTATGCGTATTGATCTCAATCGTTGGGACCTGGTTCTGCCAAGGTGCCCACGCGGCATCGGGCAGCATGACTTCGTAGTCAATCAGCGAAGTCTGCTCGGACAAAAGAGGCATTTCCAGTGTAGCTAGACCAGCCAGGAAGTCACCAAACGTCTTGCGCTCCGCGAGTGGGCAGTCTCCAGTCATGGCCCAAACTGTAGCAACGAGGACCTTCTTTGACAGGTATGCCTCGACCTGCTCATCGTTCAGTGGAAAGTCCGAATGCTGAATATTGTACTCGAGCACATTTCTACAAGCCTTTCGCAGAAGAGAGAACAGTGTACCAATAGCCCTGATGGAAGTGAACTCCATGATGTGGTGGCAGCCTTCGCAGCGCTCGAGCGCCTTCCTGACAAAGTCATTGGTAGTGAGCGTCTGCTTGAGGATCTCAGCCATGAGTGTAAGCGATGCGCTTCTCGCCTCCGCCGAGGCCGGCAATGCAGTATCTTCCTCAAGGTCCTCGAACGTGGCGGTGCGCAGCTGAGCCACGTGCCTCGACAGCACTACATCCAGCTCTACGGTATCGTCAGAGAACCAGACCATACCGCAACGACTGACAGTAGCCAACGTCGCGTACTTCAGCGTCTCAACCTCGAACATGATCCGAACATTTGGCGGTAAACCTAGGCGCTCACCATTGGGTAGCGTGAGTAACTTGTTGTCGTCGAGCACACTGTTGAGATTCTCAACCCATTCAGGATCGACATCCCCGTCAAACACGATCCAGTGTCGCTTGCTGTCCTCGCCACGTAGATTGTCGACAACCTTCCGCAAAATGCTGGTGAATAGTCCGTCCGTCCATTCCCTGGTGGTGCTGTCGAGACTGCCGTAGAGGCTTTCCTTCGACATCACCTTTGGATCGATAACGTGGCAGATACCTTCCACCCCGTCATCCTTCTGAAGCGCAGCCAGCAGTACCTGCCAGGCGGTTGACTTGCCAGTACCAGAGCTACCGACCATCATAACACCGTGGTGCAAGGTCTGGATCTGATACAACTGCAAGACCTTGGTGAGCCACGAGTCTGTAGCGACCAATTGCCGTTCACGCACAACTTCCTGCAGTGCTGTACGCAATTTTTCGAGCGAGGCAGGGACGTATTGTACGCCCGGAAAGCTCTCAGCTTCGATTTGCTCCATCAGTTGCGCGTCGGCACGCACAAGCTTCGGCGCAATAGTCTCGCGAATACTCTGTACAATTATTTGAGGCTCAAAGTCGGCTGCTTGCTCATTACCGGCGGCGAGTCGTAACCTCTTGAGACCACCAGAGCTCACCAGAACGGACTTGAGCGCACGAAGACCAAAGTCGTAGTGAGGCTGCTTCGACAAACCAGCACTGCATTTGTCGAAGAAAGGTACAGTCTGTCTCGAGAGCGACTTGGCTTCCGAAAAACCTTGCGAGAACAGCATGACTTCGGCGATGATCTCCTTATCTGGCTTTGACATGGCTACGCTGCGGAAGAGTTTCTTCAAATTGTCAGGCAAATTGGAGCGCCCAGCATACCCAGGATTCATGGTGATGAAAAGTCCAGTGAGCATATGCACCTTCAGCTGCCGTCCGATCAAGTCGATCTGAGCGTTGGGATCTTGGACCCTTTTGCGAAGTCCGACTTGGATATTCTGAATTTGCTGCGAGACGGCAGACAAGATACGTTCTTCGAGACGGTTGAATTCGTCGAAGCAGCCCCATGCGCCCACTTGCGACAGACCAAGGAAGATACGGCCCATGGCTTGGAAGTCAAAGGTGTCATCACAGTTGAAGACTAGGGTGAAGCGACCAAGCTGGACACCAAGCGCCTTGACAGACTCAGTCTTGCCGGTACCTGCTGGACCGTACGGTGAGCCACCAAGACGTTGACAAAGCGCTTGGCTGAGTGTGAGGAAGCAGCGGTCGGTCAATGGCGTGCGCACAAGTCTGTCCGGTACACCAAGGTACTCAAATCCGTATGCCAGCACAGCGTTGGCAACTTTGATCTGCATGCGATCGAGTGGCTGAGCACTGGCTTCAAAGTCATAGCGCATTTGCAGAAGCCAGAGATAATGACCTGGAGAGTCTGCGCCACCGTTGATGAGGCGCTCGGTAACATCACGCTGGTGGACAAATTCAGTGATGAGGTGCTCGCATTTCCTTCTGTACAGCGGCTCCAGCTCCTGCAAAACCGCAGAAGCGAGATATCTGAGCCTCGCAGCCAGTGAGTCGAAAACAGCCTGGAGCGCTCCATTGCCTTTGGACAAAGCGGTCTTGACGCGTGCGGTCCACACTGCTTGCGAGGCTAGCACTACAATCTGACCTGGGTATTCAGAGATGTACTTCTCGAATTCCTTCGTATCATCGTCTTCTATCTCGTCGAAGGCCGCAACGGCATCGACAAGCGAGTCAGATAGAGTGTCTCTCATGCCGCTTTCCAGCGCCTTGAGCCAGTCGTTAATCTTGGGGGTGGCAACGAGATTGATTGGTTTCCGCAGCAAGAGGCGCTCGCCTTCCTTTGACGTCAGTCCTAGGATATTGCTCTCGTCATCTAGGAGTAACCCTGAGATACCAGCGAACATCTTGCGCAGATGTTTAGCGATGCGCACTGTATCATTGCTGTTGCCGATAATCTCCAGCAAGTCTTCGTCTCCGACAAAGTAGAAACGAGGGAAGGAGACACGCTCTTTCTCGAGATACTCGCCCAAAGCCTTCTGTATCTTGTTGAGCAGATCAGCCAATCGCTCCAAGGAACGCTGTACATCTGGTATATTGAGGACCTCAAGGACTTGAGGAGAGCGGTAGACCTTCTTGAGCACTGACATGAACTCACTGTTGATGTTGGCAAAACGCGAAGACTCGACAGGAAGCAGGTGCTTGATATCGGCATTGCCTGTGAAGACCCCTTCGAGGTAGACCCATTGGCGTTGAACATCAATCCAGACATCGAATAGCACATGGATTCGGTTCAGTCTGTCTTCCCAAGCGGAGGCCTCTTCCTCAAATTCCTTGTAGTAGGGCGAGTGCCTCATAGCATGCAGTGAGTTCAGATGGTCACTGCACTTGGCGAACAGATCGTCCCAGCCCCGGATCAGGCGGCACTTGTTCTGATAATTGACGAGTTCAAGCGTGTAGCTCTGCCAGTGCTCGCGTACCGAGCGCACAAATTCCTCGAGCGCCATTTCGCCCTGAGCTTGAGCAATCACATCGCGAATGACTGACTCGCTCGGGCCAAGCCGCAAGTCCCAAACGTCTCCAAGTGTCATCGAGATTGCGGAGTATCGCTTTGCAGGCTGCAGGTTCTTGAAAATTCTGACCCAATGCCTCTCGCGTACGGCGTCTGAGCGCATCTCGGTGAGAAGAGGATTGACCTTCAGTAGCTGGCGAAGGATAGACTGCACATGCTCGAACGCAGCATATTGGCGCATTCTGCTCGGCATCTCTTTCGTGGTCTTGATGAGATTGTCTAGGGACTGACGGAGTTTGCGCGGTTGGATGCTATTCCATGGTTGATCACGCAGATCACTGAGCTGATCCCAAACGATCGTGAGGTTTGCCCACACCGATTTGAAGTCCTGGACTTCTTCTAGTAGTGTCGCGAGCACGTTGTCAGGACTGACTGGCAGCTCCAATGCCTCCTTGGTCTTTGATACCATCTCCGACTGCTCGCGTAATTGGCTGAGCTCTGTATCAAATTTTTCCAAAGTCGCGACTGCCTCGGCCGGCGGTATCGCGCCAGACACCGGCCTTTGTTCGTTCCACCGCTCTGTCGCCTCGCCAATCCGTCTCGACATGACACCATCCTCAGCAATGATCTTGGCACGTAGGGCATCCGTTTGGTCGGCAATGAGCTTGCTTTTCCGCCCCAAGACCTCGATAAGAGCAGTCCACTCATGATCGACTTGCTCAACATACAACCAATCCTTTGGGTACTGGAATCGCAGCCGGGACAGAGTCTGTTGGCCTTGCCTAAAGGTCTCCATTTCTGG
The DNA here is from genome assembly GCA_021401465.1 of Teratosphaeria epicoccoides. NCBI lineage: Eukaryota > Fungi > Ascomycota > Dothideomycetes > Mycosphaerellales > Teratosphaeriaceae > Teratosphaeria > Teratosphaeria epicoccoides. Next base: position 280,749 of record JADDMT010000017.1, read on the forward strand.
CTCCCATATTTTCGTCTGACGCTTGCATGTTTGAACAATTGTGATGAAGGAGACAGCCTGAGCAGTAGATGACGTCTGCATGGACGAGCCCTCAAGATCTTTGCGAGCACGCTGCAGCTCCGCAAAGACGTCCACTAATCTTGTGGCAAACAGTTCGGAGAAGTGGGCCAACAGATCATGTTGCCACTGGTCGTACTTCGCGTTGACTTTTGATTGCACCTGCTCATAGTCGACGATCAGATGACCAAAAATTCGCTTGTTACCGGAAGTATCGAACGTGTCACGCTTCTGGCGTATTTCCAGAATCAACTGCAGCCACAGATCAAGCTCATCGCCAATGTCTTCTTGAATTTGGTCCATCTGCAAGTCCCAGAGCGACTGAAATTGTAGCCACTCGTCAACATAGCCCTGCGCTGCAGCAAGTTTTGATTCTATACTTCCATACAATGCCGAGAGTGAGTCCATGCACAGAAGTGGCAGCTCCGAGTAGGTCTTGATCCCCGACAGGGCGCTCAAGCTGAGTGCGTTCTCGAAACGGGAGGCCTGGATACGAGGCAGATTGCACACAACACCAAGCCAGACATGCAGATTCTGAAGCCAACCCGCTTTGGCATCCTGCAGTGGAGGCTCGAGCTGGATCAGCTGATTTTGCATCACAATATCGTGTTTGAACGTCTGAACATTGGGGGCGCCTTCTCTTCGCAAGGCAGCCGCATTGCCTTGTTCAAAGTCTTCGCTCCAATCTTTCAGCGCCTGCTGCAAACGCGTTCGCAGAGTCTCGACGACTTTCTCATTCATCTTGGAGACCCAATAGGAAATATTGCTGTATGCCTCAAGGTTAAGCTGATCGATGAACCGTTGCAGCGCCTCCAAGTGCGTCTTGAACGCTTCTGTGGTGAACGGGCAAGTGTGAAGCTCATGAAGTGTGGCCTTAAATGATATCTGGATGGTCGAGAGCATGGCAACTTTGCTTTGCAGAGTGCTGATGGCTGCGCCGAGATTGCGAACGAACTGCACATGGAGTTTGTCATCGCCAGATGACCGAGCAACGCCTTCCTCTCCAATGTGGCGCATGTGGACATCGTACGCTAGAACAAATGTCTCCCACCGCACCGACGTGCCTTTGGCGATGAATGACTGGACATCATTGCGAAAGCCACACAGCAAGAATGTGACCTCTGGCATGTTCTCAATCGCCGCGTTCGTTTGGCTAAGAGTGTTCAAGCTTTCCATCAAGCTCACCGCGAAAGGATATACCCTCCTCGCCTCCTTTGACACATTGCCAATCGCATGTGGCACCGGGAAGTTCAGCCAAAGCAAATTCCGGACTTCCTTGAACAATGTAATGACTTGAGAATCAAAATTTACGTGTATCTCCATGACATTGCCTTTGGCACGGTTCTGCGTGATTGCAAATAGCCTTCCAGAGATCGACAAATGCCGTCTGCTGATGTCGCGCAGCCAGTCGTCGAAGATGGGCTTTGTGTCCAATTTTCTGCGAAACCCTTCTCCAAGCTGGAGTAGTCTCTGCCCGTCGGTGTGCTGATCCCACTTCGGGCCTAGGATATCGCCTACTTTGCTCATGTAGCTGTTCAGCTGCCGCTCAATCTGACGCGCTCGAATGATCGCACCAGATATTGGAGGCAGATCATGCAGTTGTGCCATGGCGTGTGCCTCTGATTGACCATATTGGTGAGTGAAACGCCGCTGCAGCGAGTCAATATCCTCCCGCACGTTGTTGATGAGCTGGACCTGATATTCGGTAATAGCACCTCTGATCTTCGGTCTCACGAAGAGGGCATTGAACTTTGAAAAGACGCGGAACATTTCCTGAGCGGTTTTGGCCACAGCTAAACGGTCCCTCAAGCGCGCAATGATCGAATTTTCGACTCGTGACGTACGCTCATTGTAGGCTGCCTCAGCTTGCGTCCATAACCGCTCGCCTTCAGGTGAGGTGTCAAGCACGTCAACATCCTTGACGGCCATGTAAGCTTCGGCGATCTCCTCGACAGCATCGACATCGCCCATTTCCTGCACGATGACAGGTGTCGATGTTGCATCTGGTGCGTCTGCAGCGTCTTCCTCGGGGCCGAGAACATTGACAATTGTCTTTTGCAGCTGCTCGTGATTGTCGCGGAAGGTAGCGATATATTGCAGTCTGTCCTGTGTCTTGTCGTGGCGCTTGCTGATCTTGATCGGGATGAACTTGTCAGGACGCCTTCGTTGACCATCACGAGCAACATTGGTGAACTCCTTGACATTGTCGTCCCAGAAGTCCCAAACTTCCGAGACTTGGTCGACAATTCTCTTGAAATCCTCGAAGCTGAGATGCATAAGCATGCGGCCATGCAGTAAGTCATGTAATCGCGCATCTAGGTCAGCCGATATTGCTTCTACAAGCGGCAGCGCTCTGCGCACTGGATATGGACTGATGCGCAATTTCTTGTTCAGATGGTTGAACACATCATCCAAAGCGTCTCGCAACTTTTCGACGGAGGTTGCCGATAGCATCTCCTCGATCGGAAAGCCGTGGAAAAGGGCGTTGTACTTTTGCACTTTGTCTTTAGTCTCCTTGAGTTTCGTGTCAGATGAGAAACTCGCAGTGACACCATGTCGCTTCGCCTTTTCCAGAATCTTCATCGTGAGTTGCGCGCCACCACTGCTCAGTTGTGCCTCAATACCATCTACAGCGGTTTCCATTGCCAGCCAAAAGTTCTTCTCTTGCGTTGTGCTACCGACAGGCCGCTCGTCGGCTATCCCCATGAACTCCCGAATCGTCTTGATCCAGTCGTTGGCCATGTTCTGTAGCTTGTTGAGTAACGTGCTGTCGCTGACAACGGCATCTGGTATGTGCATTGCTGCGGTATGCCAATTACCGCCCGCATCATCCAGCAACGCCCGGACTGCGTCGTGTATCTGCAACCGCGGCGCCTCTACCTCAATATTCTGCTGTAAGTTCTGGAGACTGACTTCCAGGTCTGCCAGCCGCCGTCTTGCGCCTGATATGCCGGTCCGTGCCTCTCCGTCTTGCCGCAGCTTGTCGTTCGTAGGCTCCGAGCCTCTTGCTGCTGCCTCGAAGAACGGGCTCAATGCACCTCGCACGAGCGCATGTAGACTCTCATATGGCGATACTGATGCTCCACTCTCCGATAGGTTGGATGCGCCAGGCAGCGGCAAGTTGACCACCGACACTTGTCTGCTGATAGGAGCGTTTGGCGAGATGGGAGCCGGGCGTTTGAGGAAAGCTACGCATGCCGTTGTTCGCAACGAGTATGTCACTTCCGAGCTCAATATGTATGTGTCCTCCTGGTGTGCGGCCTCACCGTTGATCTGTCCATTTTCCTGCTGCGGTGCAACTTGTTTCAGCACGTACAGTGCAGTTTGCGGCTCAAGTGCAAACCTCTGACATCGAGCCACCGTCTCTGATTGTATTGCTTCATTCAACAAGCTGCCTGGCCCTGACAACTCTTGCTCAGATGCGCCTAGGGTCACCTCCAACACGCCGGTCAGGTATTTGACGATTGCCTGGGGGTCGACGGCAGGGGGAGCCGGTGAGGCTGGCATGCCGTTGGTAGGGACGCCATTGACTCCTTGGACCACAGGCTCCTCCATCACGAGTCTACTGCTGCGTTGTAGAGTGCATCGGAATGGCTCGACTTGCTACTTTCCGAGCGAAACCCTCTCCCTATTATTCCAAGGGCAATATGTTGACCGCCAGTGTCGGCGGGCCGAAAGTATTCGATCGTTAGTAAGCGTGAGGGCGATGGCAAGCCCGTCGAGGGGCGTGTTTCTGGGGCCGGTTACTGTATTCTGGTGATGTTAATGTGCAGCGACAGCATGGATACATGTACGCGTTTATCAGCACGCGCAAATGAAGCGACAACTTTAGTGCCCCCCACTAGCGCTACAACTACTGCTTCGAATTTCCTTACCCCCCAAACCTTGGAATCAGATGACAGCCGAGATCAATGATTCGTATCATCAAGTGGTCATTAGATTATCAACCAGCTAATTGATGGAATTGCTGACATCTCTACCTACGTGAAAACATCATACTCATAGACTTTGGTGAATCAATGCTCGGAATTGACATATCTTTGACGTTACTCAACCCCGATGCAGACTTATACCTGGCTCCGCTCGAAGAGCAGGCAGCCCGCGCTCTGCATCCCATGCCAGTAGATGTACTAAACATCCCGAAATGATCATGAACGCCATCTCTGATGCGTGGCTGGTCATACTGTTCCTTCCAATCTCATCTTCTCTAGTATGTCCTTGAATGCGATACAACCTCAACAACGCCGCCTCCTGCCAAAAGGTGCCCAAAGATACTCCTTCATTTCCAGCAGAAGCGTCGAAGGTAACCAGCCGATACTGCGGACAAGCGTAGGCATCGACTGCACTGCTGCATCTGCGGGAAACAAGGCTCAACGTCAACGATCGTGGCTCATTAAACGAAAGCGCACATACCAGCGGCTATGCAGGGTGGTGTGGCTCAAAGGATCGTGCATTTACTCGTCTTCTTCTTTTTGGGTGGCGGCACCAAAGCCTTCCCCGGGCCCAGACCGCCTCTCCGCGCTGACGCTGCTGCTTCCTCAGCGAGTTGGTCTTGGCCTCGGACAGCAATATCGATTGCCGTGTCGAAAATCTCGTGAACACCGCTCATTTCTTTCGAGGAGCACTCCATGTACATTGCGCCCATCTTGTCGGCAACAGCACGGCCTTGGCGGTGCGTGATCGGCGTGAGACCTTGTGCTTTGAGAAGCTCAATGCACGTCCGCTTGTTCCGAAGATCTGACTTGAGGCCGCACAGGATTATTGGTGTCGTCGGGCAGAAATGAAGGACTTCAGGGTACCACTACAAGCAATGGGTCAGCGCAAGCCTGGCAGGCTAGGTCGCCCAGACTTACCTTGTCCAACACGTTCTCGAGCGAATTGGGGCAGTCAATGGCAAAGCAGACGAACAAGAGATCCGTCTCTGGGTATGACAACGGCCTCAGTCGGTCGTACTCCTCCTGACCTGCTGTGTCCCATAGGGCCAGCTCAACGCTCTTGCCAGACTGCTTGTGCTCTACCTGGGTAATGTAGTTCTCGAAAACTGTTGGCACGTATTTCTGTACGGTCATCAGCAGCCGCTTTATGGTATTCGCGCATGAGTTGTCTACCTCGGGGAAGTATCCTTGCGAATAGCTGATCAAAAGACACGTCTTTCCGCATCCTCCGTCTCCGACAACCACAAACTTCTTGCTGTACTCCGGCGGCGCCGTGATGTTGGTTCGCCCACTGCTAGTGGTGTTGACAGTCCCGTCACTGCCCCTCGTCGACCGGCGGTAGCTGTCGCCCCGTGTGAGAAAGGATTTGCTGCTGTTCTTGCGCCGGAGATGATCGTAGCTGGGTACCGCCTGTACGGAGGTCATATTGAGAGGTGGGAATAATGCACTTGTATTTGGACCTGTTTGCAGTAGAAATGCGTCGCTATGGGATGTGGATGGTGGAATGTGTGGTAATTGTCAGTTGAGGATCCAAGAAGAGCGGGTGAAACAGTCGCGTGCATTGTTGACGCTGGTTGCTAGGTGAGCTAAGGGGGCAACGGCGGCTCTCACGCATAAGTCTCGCCATGACCCCATCAGCCATCGTCCTCCAAGGACGACATCCGTTTCGTCAGAGCACCTTTGACTGTAATCGCTATGACTGTGCGAAATTTGTCTCAGCGTGACGATAGGTAACATGTTCGCCTGTGCGAGATTGATGGCAGGTTGAATGGTCTTTGACATGGAGGACGGTGAGACTGACTGATGACGCTGTTGACTGCTTGCCATGGTTGAGTTGAACATTATTATGTTTCTAACTCTTCTCATCAACCTGTCGACTTCGTTGATTGATCATTGATGCCAAGCCATATCGGATCCGAGGCCGAGCGAAAGCGAGGGGCAGCGGCTCAACTTTTGCGCTTCCAACTCTTCGTGACGATTATTCCCACTGCCCAGGTTGCAAGCTTGCGTGTGTTTTCGTGGCTCCTTGGCGCCAGACTTTCCTTGACGATGTCGACTTTTCGCTGATATGGATTGGGTGCGGGCCGCGACTCCCTCTTGCAGGCCGCCTGAATATCGTCCGCCTTCTCATCCAGCTTAATCACATGCCGAGACCAAGGCAAATATGGCAACATACAAGGTACCTGAGCGATATCAAGCTCACCTGAGCCGGACCCCTTCTCCCAACAAGGATCCGGATGCTGGGCTGAGAGGACTTGGTCACTATGAGCGACGTCTTCCTCGATGGAGGTTCAAGTTGCGTCAAGCATTGATTCCAATTGTGCGATGGGAAACTCCTTATCTGGGGCGTCTACAGTCATATTGCCGGTCGCCGCCTCTCGACACCTATTTTGCCTTCACCGCGAATCTAGGCACTCATACCTTCTTCATGACCGCGTTGCCGATCTGCTTCTGGTGTGGCTATCCAGAAATGGGCATTGCACTAGTACACATGTTGGCGATGGGCGTCTACTTCAGCGGTTTCGCAAAGGACCTGGTCTGCCTGCCACGCCCCCTGTCGCCTCCTCTACAGCGTATCACCATGTCGGGCTCAGCCGCTCTGGAATATGGCTTTCCATCAACGCACACTACCAACGCAGTTTCTGTGGCTCTGTATTGTCTCTACCAACTGCAGAGATCGAGCAGTGAATACTCAGAGCTGGAATACGCCGTCTTGACAGTGGGATGCTATTGCTATGCTATCTCAATCACACTTGGTCGTATGTACTGTGGCATGCATGGCTTTTTCGATGTCGTGCTCGGCGGGCTACTGGGTGCACTAATCGCGTGGATTCGTATTGCCTTTGGCACTGTATTTGATCATTGGATACTCGCCGGCAGTTGGACTCGTCCGGCTCTTGCAGTGGCTGCGCTGGCAATAGCAGTCCGCGTGCATCCCGAGCCTGCCGACAATTGTCCCTGCTATGACGACAGTGTTGCCTTCATTGGGGTTGTGATGGGTGCAGAAATCGGGACATGGCATCTGGCAAAGACGCTATGGGCAGCGAACACAATCAGCTGCTCGCTTCAGGACATGTACCCATTTAATAACAATGACATGCTGAGGTCAGCAGCACGCATCGCTGGTGGCATCCTGGTAGTTTTCGTCTGGAGAGCGGCAATGAAGCCGACACTTCTTCGAAGTCTGCCGCCTGTCTTCAGGATCGTCGACCGTTATGGTCTGGCTATCCCTAGGCGCTACTTCTTACAGTCTGGGCAGTATGAGACCGTGCCACCACTTCGAAAAGACGACAATGTCATTCCTCAAGCGTCAGAGATCCCGGCTATGATCAAGAATCTGCGGCATCCACGAGAACGCACAGTCTCTATCGGCCCGCAGTCGGAAGCGGATGCACGCGAGTTCATAGCAGATCGCGAGCAGCGACGCCGCAACACTCGCTCTGAAGGGAGTGATGCAAGCAAAGATTCTTTGCGGCAGCGCACGAACAAGATGCCGTTGTCAACGCCAAACTCCATCCGCAGGAATGTAGCAGCTACAGCATTAAGTCAGCCTTGCTCGTATCTGGACGTCCACATTGAGAGTGAGGCGAATCTGCAGGTCGGAGCAGCAGAGATCAGCCTGCTCACGCCGCCGCCAAGCGATGGAGGGGCTTTGAGCGATGGTGAAGACACCGAGCGAGACAGAGAGATGTTCTCACACCTCAAAAAGCCGAGAATACGATACGATGTGGAGGTAATGACGAAGTTGGTTGTTTACGCCGGCATTGCGTGGTGGGCAGTTGAGGGTAATCCGAGGTGGTTCCGCGCGATAGGTATTGCTTAGCTTCTGCGGAAACCATTTTACAATGCCACTCATACTGTACCACTTGCATTCTGGATTTGCACGTGAAGCCAACCTAGTGACTGGCGCTTGGACCACGCGGCCGGTCCCGGCGCTCCCGCTCGCCGCTCTGCCTTCTCCCGCAAGTCGCAGCTTGCTCCTTTACTACATATACTTCTCATCGCGCTCTTCCCATCAGCAATAATCTCACTTCATCAAACCCTCGGTCGCTCCCAACACCGATCGCAGATCAAAAACTCCATTCAGCGCGGCTTCTCATCGAGTCCGCGACATCGACCAAACGCGACACGCCAGCCGCCGCAAGCAGAACACGCGAGCATTTCACATTCACCAGCCTCGCGACTCACTCCAGTCGCTTGCTCGAGATACAGTTCTGCTTCACCCACGCCCGTGACCAAAAGATCGATAAGCGTCACTCGCATTTCGTGACTTGCCCAGACACAACACCAAACGCTCACCACAGCTCCGTGCATACGCAACCCGCCAAACCATATCTCGGCAACCACAAACATCACCACCTCCAAAATGTCCAACAAGCTCGACCAGTCGCTCGACACCATCATGACAGAGAATAAAACTACCCGCAAAGCCGGCGCTGGTCGTCCTCAGAAGCGCCGCGCTGCCACCAAGGCAAAGAAGGCCCTCACCAACGCCCCAGCTGGCGGCGTGCAGAAGAATGCTAAATTTCCCACTGCGCCAGCAGTCAAGGCCCCCGTCGGCGAAAGCAAAATCATCATCAGCAACTTGCCGCAGGATGTGGACGAGAAGCAGCTCAAGGTACGTTGACTGGAATAAATGGATCCTCGACGAGCGATTTTTGCCGCCTTTCTTTCGCTCGTATATCACGCCTCCATCGACCTGAGTTTCGATCACGGTATAGCATGGTAGCCGAGTGTGGACTATATGGTCCTCTGAGACGCTCTAATCCGCTTAGCAATGGCTCGCTTCCTACGGAGCTTGAGGTACTGCAGCGGAAGCGAGATCTTTCCTATCTAGCACTTAGCCTGATGATAATGCCCGCCTGGTGAGCGGCGTATACGACGGCGTGCGTATGACAGCAAGAGCAGAAGCCAGTGAGCACAACAGCAGCAGCAGCAGCAGCAGCAGAGAAGAGCAATGAGCCATTGCCGATGGTAGTGGGACAGTCGACTAGCTGGGCGGAGCCCAACAGTGGAGAATATTGCGAAACTCTCTTGCCAGTCGGGACCGGTGATGCGAAAGCCGCATGATGGCGACAGTTGTTCTTGCCCGAGGCCTGGCTTGACAGAGACTGGTGGTGCAATCTCTGGCCTGTGCATCAGTCCACGAATGTTCCCTGGCATGGTTCTACCACAATCTGTCCTGCGATGCCTGGCATGACGGGCATACGCTTGGCGGATTGAACCAGCTGCTGCTGCTGCTCACTGGTGGACGCTATGACTGCGATGCGTCAAAAAATGGACGAGGAGACGACTGCTTGCCATTTCTGTCCGAAAAATATGTGATGCAGAGCGCGATGAACACATTTGGTTCCTAGAGACGCAACTGACATTGGACTATTCAGGACTTCCTTGTCAAGGCGATTGGAGGCGTCAAGAAGGTACTGATCTCGTACGGACCCACCGGCCATAGTCGCGGCGAGGTCACTGTCACATTCCACAAGCCCGACGCCGCCGCACGCGCTTACAAGGAATACAACGACGTCAAGATTGACGGACGGCCGATGAAGGTATGCAAGGGCGTGTACACATACTACCCTTACGACGGTTCTCTGACAACATGGTAGATTGAGATTGTTGGTGGAATGACCACAATTCCGTCCACCAAGAGTCTCTCGGATCGCATTGCTCAGCCGAAGAATGCCGCGAAGGAGAACAAGAAGGCGGCTACGAAGAAGGATGGTCCCAAGTCTGCGACGAATGGCGCTGCGAAAGAGGCGGGAAGCAAGAAGAAGAAGGGAGGTCGTGCTGGCAGACCGAAGGCGAAGACTGCCGACGAGCTCGATGCTGAGATGGCTGACTACTGGACTACCGACGCCAATGGTGCTGCTACTAGTGGCACCGCGACAAATGGGACTGCTGCGCCCGCTGATACCAACGGCGCAATGGATCAGGACGAGGTGTTGTAGGCGCACACCGTATCGGAAAAGAGAGCCACCGTCGGATGCCAATTCTGATGACAACACAATATAACATGGCGGCTGGTACATGTCAGCAATTCTGCTCGAAACTTCAGACAGACTGATTGTACCATTACACGAGCTCCTCGGCGTTTCTGCAAATCGGTTGGGCGAAAGAGCAGTAATGAATAAACTGCTGAACAGGAATATGATTATCAGAGTGGACAACTTCGCTTCAAGCCCATCTTTGCCTCCACCCTGTCGAGTCCAATGCCTGTACACAGCGGGCCGTCCAGACCGGCTGTACACCAACGTTGGTATGCTTCGGCGTCCCGGCCAGTATCTGTATCGTCACCTTGCCAGCCACTATTTCCGTCTCTTGGCTGCAGCTTCTAAGGATCGGTACATATCTGCATTGCTCCAATACTTCAAGAAGAGTTGCATTGATAATCCTCATACTGCGGAGCCCGACAAAGCGTGGCAGTACACCGTTCACCCTTCTCCGAACTTATTCTACATTTTCGGCACTGCTCGTTGGCAATTGACCGTGGGATGAGGCCCAGAATGCGCCACAGCACCATGGCCTGATGTTTACCACTGTTTCCGGGCAAAATCAATGCCTGGAGGTCTATGAGCCTTCCCGCGATCGATTGGACAATTGGAGAATCGACCAACGTTCGAGACGCCTCTCGCCTAGCGTCTGACCCCAGATGCTTGATGCTTGACAGGTTACGCGTTGGGCGATTGCCCTGGTGATGGCTGCTGAAAGACCTGCAGCCACCACCGACCAGCGGTGTAGCCGCTCGAACAATACAAATACCAACCAATTCAGAAGATATGATGGAAGCCCACATCCGAGCAACCCCGCGAGCAAGAGGCCGTACCTGGTATCGTTAGGTTTGGCAGAAAGCGGAATGTCGTCCGTCCGGCAAGAGTCTGTACGATCGCGCCAAAAGGCACCGAGCACTTGTGGCGGGCGTCCGCAAATCGAAGGCTGTTATAGCTTACCTTTGGCAGGTTCTTCCGTCGTCTCAGAGCAGAGAGCACAGTGACCAATGGACTCGGGTCGATGCGGCTGAATCGCACAGTTAAAAATATACTTTGTACACAGGAAGTTGCAGGGCCACCTTCTTTGTTTGCGGATGTTTTCGCTCCCCCACACAAGCTACCCGACACGACTGTGGGGAACGATCCCTCGAGCTTGCCCCGCACTTTCCTCCTCCTTGCCGTCACAAAGCTCTACTTTGCCCGGGCTGCCATGTCGCCGAGGACCATTCACGATCAAGCTGTGATGCCTCCGGTTGCCCCTTCAGACGGCACTAGCTGCGAGGGCGAGCAGCGACTGCTACCAGGTGGAGAATAGCTGCTGCAGGCAAGTCGTCAGGGTGGCCTAGAGTGGAGTCTGTTTAGGTTGTCCAAGGTGATCGCCAAAGACTAATCCCGCACCTGCGCAGGGTCTTTCTCTCGTCAGCAGTACATAATCTCTCCAACACCCACTCCTCCGCCGCATTCATTTCACTCCATCTTCCACCTTCGATACCCGGTAGCCCCTCATTCCCAAGGAACAACCACCATCAATATGTCTGACCTATCTGTCCAGCTGGAGACCCCGCACTTCGGCAAGTACACTCAGCCGACTGGCCTGTACGTATAATCAAGTCGGCAGTGCAAACAGGTGGGCAGGCAAGAGCGAGGCGGCAAGACTGACAGACTTGGTCACAGCTTCATCAACAACGAGTTCGTAAAAGGTGTAGACGGCAAGACTTTCGAGGTCGTCAACCCCACCGACGAGAAAGTCATCACCTCCGTGCACGAGGCAACCGAAAAGGATGTGGACATTGCGGTAGCAGCAGCCCGCAAGGCTTTCGAGGGCCCATGGAGGAGCGAGACGCCAGAGAACCGCGGCAAGCTCCTCGTAAAGCTTGCCGACCTCTTCGAGAAGAACCTTGACCTGCTCGCCTCCGTCGAGTCGCTCGACAACGGCAAGGCCATCTCCATGGCCAAGGTCGACATCAGCATGTGTGCTGGTTGCCTCAGATATTACGGTGGCTGGGCAGACAAGATCCACGGCAAGGTCGTTGATACGACCCCGGACACCTTCAATTATATTCGCAAGGAGCCCGTCGGTGTCTGCGGTCAGATTATGTAAGTTTGACAGTTGCTTTGTTGCGGGACAGCGAGATGCTGATGATCCTCGCCAGCCCATGGAATTTCCCGTTGCTCATGTGGGCATGGAAGATTGGCCCGGCTGTTGCCTGCGGCAACACTGTCGTCCTGAAGACTGCTGAGCAGACTCCTCTTGGCGGTCTTGTGGCCGCCACCCTGATCAAGGAAGCTGGTTTCCCACCAGGTGTTGTCAATATCATCTCAGGCTTCGGTAAGGTCGCCGGCGCTGCCATTGCCTCCCACATGGACGTCGACAAGGTTGCCTTTACTGGTTCCACCGTTGTTGGTCGGCAAATCATGAAGGCCGCTGCTGGCTCCAACTTGAAGAAGGTCACCCTTGAGCTCGGTGGCAAGTCGCCAAATATCGTCTTTGATGATGCGGACATTGACAACGCCATCTCATGGGTCAATTTTGGAATCTTCTTCAACCACGGCCAATGCTGCTGTGCTGGTTCGCGTATTTACGTTCAGGATACTATCTACGACAAATTCGTGCAGCGATTCAAGGAGAGGGCACAGAAGAACGTCGTCGGCGATCCATTCGCCAAGGACACCTTCCAAGGACCACAGGTCTCGCAGGTGCAGTTTGACCGCATCATGAAGTATGTTCACTCTCGATGACCAAGTGTGGACTTGCGCTAATGTGATCACAGCTACATCAAGGCCGGTAAGGAGGCAGGTGCCAAGGTCGAGATCGGTGGTAACCGCAAGGGTGATAAGGGCTACTTCATTGAGCCCACCATTTTCTCCAACGTGAGCGAGGACATGAAGATCATGCAAGAAGAGATCTTCGGCCCAGTCTGCTCTATTTCCAAGTTCAAGTCGAAAGAGGAGGTTATCAAAATCGGTAATTCCACAACATACGGTCTCGCCGCTGCTGTCCACACATCGAACCTCAACACCGCCATTGAGGTCTCAAACGCATTGAAGGCTGGTACTGTCTGGGTTAACACCTACAACACCCTGCACCACCAGATGCCTTTCGGTGGATACAAGGAGTCTGGTCTCGGTCGCGAGCTCGGCGAGGCTGCGCTTGACAACTACCTACAGACTAAGACAGTGTCTATCCGCCTCGGTGACGCGCTCTTCGGTTAAATGGCACCAGACTGGGAGGAGGCGGAAACGGAACTCTTCAATGCAATCAGTTGCGTATGAGGTTACGAAACAAGTGTACAATGAAATAGTTCTGCAAAGTCAACACCATCGGCCCTCGACGATGTTTTCCATTGGCTTAATGAGAAGGTAGCACACTGATGAACTGGTCGCATTACGCTTCACATAATCGTGTTGCTTCGCTCTTACCTTGTCTGACACGTCGTGTAGCGCTCTATGCAGTACTGAACTGCAGTTCGTCAATGGCTTGCTTGCTAGCCACGGCTTGGATCTTAGCTCCACGTAGCAAAGGATCTAACAATTCAAGCGCAGGCTTGCCTAATTAACCTCTGACGTTGTTAATCTGTTACTTCAAGGTCCTGATTGTCATGTACAAGCCTGCGCAGATCCACAAGCTAGCGCAGTAAGCGAAGCAACACGATTAGAGAAGCCTTGACGGCGTAAACCTTGTTTCATCGGTCAAGTAAGCACTTGCAATATAGAAGTCAGCACTACCATCACTACTCAGCCTACAATAAACATGCGATGCGTTATCAAAGCATCACTTACTCAGGTAACCAGTCTTGGCCGTCTCTGCGCACAACGACGTGGTTTGGCAAGCATGGCAGCTGTGCACTCTTTCAATCTGGACCGCAGCATCTTCAACGAAAAACTGTACTCCGAGCTACGGAATACCTGGTTCCCAGGCCTCGATCACAGTGCTTCAGTTCCAGATTCCAGCTTGATGCAGCGCTGGTATGGTGTGGGGTTAAACCAGGAACAGAAAGGCGTCTTCGACGACGAGTGTCGCTCCAAGTTCGGACTTGCTTTGCATAGCATTGGGCCAGATAGGCTTGTCCTGCCGCCTTTCGAGGGCTACGATGCCGATATCAGTCAGTCTGACGATCTCGCAGCGCCGTTCGTGGACGAGCTCAAGGACGCTCTGCAGGAAGGAGAAAAGCAAGGTGCATCGAGGGTCCTGGCACTTTGCTTGCTGCTCGATCAAATGCCTCGGAATATCTATCGCGATCCTAATGGCCTGAGGCTAGTGTACGGTCACTTCGACCGGCTTGCCTTTGCTCTGGTGCACAGCTGTATGAGGATGTCGCCAAGCCCATTGTACCATAGCTCGCTGGTTTCGAAGATTGCATACATGAATTGGATCTGGCTACCTCTGGTCCATTCTGAGCATCTACTTTCTCATCATGAAGCTGATAGGATGCTACGTGAAACGGAGAAGCGGACCAAGACTGATGGGGATGAGAAAGCGGCGAATTTTGTTGCACAAGCACGGAAGGCAATGGTTGATCATCATGAGCCTCTCGAGAAGTTTGGGCGGTATCCGCATCGAAATGCGTGTTTGGGTAGACAGAGCACGGACGAAGAGAAGAAGTACTTGCTGAGTGCGAGTACCTTTGGGGTCGAACAGGGCCAGTAAATCCTCAGTGACCCCAACGATCGTCCGATCGACTGTTCGTCCTTTGATGTCATTTCGAGATATCATCAAGTACTCAACCGTATTACAGCGATGTCGACCTCGTGTGAGATATTCGCTGCTTTTTACTCGACTGAGCGCGAGCCGACAACGACGAGCCAATCCTGCAGATATGTACGGACAATAACTCAGCTCACGGATTGTGATCTTCAAAAGCTGCTGCTAGTGCTCTGATCTCTGAGTACAGCCGTCGCAATCCTGTGCGAATAGCATCTATCCATGTGTAAATGGAACGGCGAGGGATCATACGACGTGAAGCCGAGGCTTTCATTGCGAACGAAGGATTGACGCCAGAACTTGATCCAAATTGGAAATTGACTGCGAACTATGGGTTACAAAGTGCTTGCCGGCATCTCATTGGATCGCAATGCGATGTCAAGCCACCTTACGAGTATTGACGCCAGCTAGAGCAAACGCTGCATTCTGCCTCTTGGGATTGTAGCGACGTCAGGAGCGGTGGCAGCTCAAAACATAAATGGCCACAATGCTGTCAGCTTCTGTGTCAAGCTCGTGTCTTTTATCCGCACAGCCTCATTGATTCATGCCCGCCAGGAAACGAACGCTCAAGATGGATTCGAACCCTGAGGGAAACGTGCAAGCCCATCCTGGAAGATACAACCATGCAGCCGACAGCGACAAGATAGATACACGACATAGATCGAGTCACTACAAAGACTGGCCAAATGCATCAGGTGTACGTCTCAGCCAAGCTCAGCGTGGGAAAGCGACTGACCTCAACAAGTTCAATGCCCTTGGCGACTGCCGGACTTCAGTGCCACTGTCGGTATCGGGGCAGTTTCCTCCCTACGTCGCCGGTAGCCTTTTCAGAACAGGTCCTGGTAGCTACAAAATCCCTCGCAAGGAAAATGCAGGCACATTTGCAGTGTCCCACTGGTTTGATGGCTTTAACACTGTCCATAAGTTTGACATAGCCACCGACGAAGACGGCAATTCTTCGATCCGGTACTCATCGTACGGCCAGGTTGATGAAGCGATCGAGCACGCGCGATCCACTGGACGACTGGATGGCATCACATTCGGCCAGAAGCGCGATCCCTGTGACTCGCTTTACAGAAAATTCAAGACGATGTTCCAGCCGTTTCTGCCAGGCAGCCCAAACTCGATGAATATCGGAGTGACCTTGAGAAATGTGCTGCCAGCTGAAAAAGCAGGCTCAGATGCCAATGGACAGCAGACCATGACGCTCACCACTGACAGCCATCAGTCAAAGACATTCGATGCGGATACTCTGGAACCTCTTGGAGTTACAGACCAGAGGCATTTGCATCCTGCACTAACCGGGCCCGTTTCCGCCGCTCATGCCGCAATTGACCCAACGACTGGCGATGTATTCAATTTCAACCTGGCGTTTGGCGCCAAGCAGACATACCGTGTGTTCCGTGCATCTCTCGATGGCGAAGTGCAAATACTGGCCGAAATATCCGGATTAGATGTTCATGGCGCTTACATCCACTCGCTTTTCTTGACGCCTAATTTCGTGATTCTCTGCATCTGGCCGTTACACTTCCGCAAGCAGGGGATCGACATCCTTTGGCAGCGTAATTTGATGGACGCAATGTGTTTTGATGACAGCGCAAAGACGGTGTGGCTGGTCGTTGATCGCCGCTATGGTCGTGGCGTGGTCAAGAAGCTCACGAGCGCTGCGTTTTTCTGCTTCCACAGCACGAACGCCTGGGAGGAAATGAGCGATCGTGGCCAGGTTGATGTTGTCTGCGAGCTCGTCCAATTCAAGAATGCGGATATCCTGCAGAAGTTCTACTATGAGAATCTGGTTTCTGACGAGCATCAAACCACAGTGTATAACACTCGCGGGATTGATACCACAGCATCTCTTAGTCGGTACAGACTGCGAGATATACCGCTGGATGAGGAGAGGGGGAAGCGGCTGTCGCATCATAGCTCGTCCACGGCCGAGCTGATCATGAAAACACCAGCTGGAGACTTGCCAAGCATCAATCCAGCTTTCAAGATGAAGCCGCATAGATATGTTTGGTGAATCAGCTAAGGTCCGAAACTTCTACTGAACTATTGGCTAACATGCTTTCAGGTCTATCATCGATCGAGGTCTTTCATCGTTTGTTGACGGACTAGTCAAGACAGACACCACAACAGGGGCATGGGTCATTTGGGATCAGCCCAGACACACTCCTGGTGAGCCAGTCTTCATTCCACGACCAGGCACCAGAGACGAAGACGACGGTGTTATATTGGCAGTAGTGCTGGACGGCGACACTGGCAACAGCTACCTGCTATGCCTCGATGCAAGGAGTATGAAGGAGATAGGGCGGGCCGACGTTGGACGTGCTGTTGGTCTTGGATTCCATGGTATCCATGTAGCGGATCAGCAGCAGCATCGGCATCTCTCGTAGTCCATGTCTGCCCGGCAGTGTCTCAAGATTGCAGACTAATCAGCACGGCGCTTGGCGCTTGCCTTACACGCCTCGCTCTGGTTCCAAAGGTAATTGGTGAGGCGTTGCTGCCTTCCCTTGTTGTGACGAATCACTCAGCGCTTGCGATACGACGTGCTGGGCGGTCTTCGATGCAAAACACCGCGCTGCCTCGTCGATCGTTCGGATCTTGTCGTCAAGCGAAGCGGCATGGCCCTCAACTGAAATGGCGATGAAGTTCGCGGTTCATGGCCCGCGAAGCCCAAGGATTTGACCGTTCTCAGGCGCCCGGCGGCCAATACCTCAGCGGAACTTTGTTCAGCCACTCCGAGTATCGTTGCTCCCAGCACTGGGGTTGTGCAGCGGATGTGCAGGTGGGCTTCTTCGAGCTTCCTCACAGATCGCAGGCACAAACCAGGAAGGCGTCAGAGTCATCCCAGCTATTGACAGCATTTGAAGAGCTGAGGGCTGAACATGCAGTCCACAAATCAACTACCCCACTCTCTTGGGCCAACATGGGAGAGCGACTGGATGGAGTGCTCAGTATTGCAGTATAACGAGATTCCGCGGGAGCTTGCCGGAACGCTGCTGAGGGCCTCCCATATTGTAGCAGCACACTGTCCGAATCAATACTATACCAACAAAATGAATTGTCACAGCCCCAGGGAGTCTGACAGGGGCAGATAGTAGATCAAACCGGGGTGCGCGGACGTGGCAGTCAAATGCTGCCCGTGTGCCGCTACCATACGTCCTGCACTGGGTCTGTGATCAATGGAACTAAGTGCAATGAGCGCTGAGTGTAGCACCTGGACCGAGTATGCAAAGTGAAGTTGAATTTGCCAGCACTCACACGGCAAGTCACTTCATCAAAGGATCTAGTCGTTGAACTGTGCACATGCTGCCATCGCAACAAAGGACGAGTAAATAAAGGCCGACACCGGTGCACAGACACGCAGGCGTGCATGGAGCATAGGAGACTGGTGATGGCTTGGTATCCGGACCCTTTCGTGATTGCCACAACGCGTCTGTCCAGAGTTGCACCATCGATAGCAAGCACAGAGCCAAGCTGCCCGGGGACGCCAATGCGCGGATACTACGGAGTTCCCTCCTGTGATGCTGTTTCACTGGGTATGATGACTCTTGCTTTTGGAAGCGCCACAACACAGATCCGTATATCATGGTCGATGTTCTGAGTCATTCGCCTCAACCGACAAAAGCTTTGAGGCATTGCCGTCTAGCCTCAAGTGCTTTGTGCTAAAAGATGCCATCCTCAAATCCGGTACAGCTGACCAAGTGAACAAAGACAGTCCGCAAAGTAGGATGCTCAAGTAGCATAATCGCTACGCAACATAGAATGGATGTAGTGCTGGTTACATAGTGTGAGCTTTTCTTGGCACCATGGCCGACGACAGCTATAATTTTCGAGGTCCGCGAATTTACAACGTACCTCCAGGGACTTCTCAAGGACCTGATTGGGCTGTGCCCCTAGAAAGAAGCGACGCCTTGCCACAAAGGACCGGCCGATCTCAGAGCCCAACCATCGCGAGGAGGACATCGCCCGCACTGGCCGGGTTGACCGTCACCAACGACCGGAGCGGACCGGCTGCACTGGGTCATCAACTGGATCAAGGCTACGAGGAGGCACAAGCACGACCGCCGACAAGTCTTCGAAGCAAGATGTCGGTCAAGGATATGGCGCAACACTTTCTCTCCGCGGATGCAGCACAAAGTCCGGCTCTTGTCAGGCGGCCGGTCGATAGTCCAGGCAGGATCGTTACGAGCGCCATCACGATACCGGAATCGCCAGGGTTCAACAAGAAGCTCAAAGACTGTCCAGACTTGCTGTGGACGTGGGAAAAGAAGAATGATGACTTGAACAAGATGAACGATGACTTACGCATGATGAATATTGACTTAGGCAAGAAGCACGAGGACTTGACCAAGAAGCATGACGACCTGAGCAAGAGGTACGAGAGTATGAAGCGGGTCGCACAAGGCTTTCGTGACAAATATCACGTGGTCAAGAAGGACTACGAAGAGATATTCCGGATGTGCTGGAAGCCACATGCTTCTGCACAAGGGACTTCCGGTATTCAGCAGCATAAGCAGTTCGAAAATGTGCAGCCGTATCAGAGTCGAGTGTCTGAGCAAGAATTGGGGGAGGACTTGCCAGCCAATGATGGCAACTCTGAAATGACGGACTCAGCAAAAGTACGATATCTCAGGAAGCAGCCTCCTTCAACAGCGAGTGGCCAAGATGTTTCGCCACGTGACGTATGGAGAAGAGGAAGTCGGTTTGAAGCAAACACAGACTGCGCGATCACTAGTGGGATCGACCAAAGTCATACCAGATTTCAGGGTTGGAACCAAAGCTCGACCAGATCCGAAATACCACGGAATGTTGTCCTCGAGCTTCGTGTCAACCTTCACTTGCTACCGGCCATCACAATCTTATCGCAGACCCCTCTCGACAAGCACAGCATAGAAAATGCCCACAGAATTGTTCGCGAGTCGATGAAAATTGCGTCTGCTGGTCGAAAGCAAAGTCCCTCAACGTCAGAAGCTCTGCTTGGACGCTGCTGGTTCTACTTTGGCGTCTGCCGGGTTGCGCGAACCATTATCGACGGTACGGACTGCCGGCCAGAGATTTGCTTTGAGAAGGCTGCTGCCAAAGCCGACGGAGTCTATCCGGAGGCACAGAAGGCACAACGATGGCGCGCTGAGTGGCAAGGGCACGTGCTAGATGCGCAAGCAAGAGGTGATGAAAGCCGACCGGTGAGTAGTTCGAGCTCAGCCTCATTCTGGGACGGCGTGAAGCGGTTGAGTGGCTTGAGCTGGGCGGAGAAGTTGGAGCGACGAACTTCAATCGTGGATGAGGAGACGGAGGTTGGAAGTCCGAGGGGCGAAAGACCTGAAGCGAAGCCACGTCCGCAAGGCTTTAGCAGGTTCTTTGCGGGTGCGAGGGTGGACCTCGCGGGCGAGGACAGGCATCGCACACCGAGACCTGGTGGGCTGGAGAGGATCCCTACGTTTTCGACTATGTCTGGATCGACGGGATCGACTGAGGTGTCGCCTACCTCAGCGACATCGCAGGAGAGCCTAAAGTTGACCAAGCCGGAAAGGGTGCCAACTTTTGACTCGGCTTCTTCATTCGACTCCCAGGCGCCGACGCCGACAGACGAGTCGTTCTCGCCGCTTGGTATCTCTCCTCAACACGAGGGCAAAGGGAACTTCAAGCTGAGACAAAGACTGCGCCTGCCTCTTGACAAAGGCTTCCCAACAGAGCCCTTGAATGCATCCCGACAATCTGGAGGCTTGGCAGGCGCGACGAATGGTGACGTGACAATCGACATACCCGCGCCCGAAAGCTACGGCCTTGGCCGTGACCACATCGATCTAGCAAGCGCCCCGGAATCCTCCAGCGATATCTCAAGCCGCCGGACCCAGAGCATGGCTTGCATAGAGAAGCCCAACGATCGTGAATATGGCATCCACGACGAAGACACCACACTGCCCGCACCAGTCACCGACCGCTTCAAGCGCCACAAGTCCACTGCCAGCTATATACCTCCATCCTTCGCAGGGGCAGGCGCCTCGTCCTCCACCTCTGGCACCATCAGCCCGGTCGCCAGCGCAGTAGCAAGCGGTAGCGATACTAGCGCTTCCTCGGTCACGTCTTCATCATCCTCATCCGGTGGTAGTGCCCTCCTCCACCATCGCGGAACTAGTATTTCGAACGCCATATCACCACTTCGGGCTCTGGCTACTGGTCGCGCCAATGGTAGTACGCTGGATTCTCTCCGCGAAGCAGAAGAGGGACAGAGTCCGTACCGCAGTACCTTCGGTGAGGAGGTGCAGAGGATGGAAGACGCGTTCTCTTTGGAGCTTGATGGGAATCGTGCAGGTGGTGGACAGAGTCCAGGCGGTGGGGAGGGTGTTGAGACGCCAAAGCTGCTAAGCAATGTTCATGGGCATATCGCTTGAGTGCGATCGGCTCTAATTTGTGGTCTGTTTTGTGTGTACACCAATAGTATCTAGTGTATAGACTGTCAGCATTATAGATAGGTATATTGACCTTCCTGAGGCAGACGGCGAAGACACTGAATTCGTGCAATTGCCTTGCGGTCTGAGCGCTGCATTTCGACCGCCGTGGTGCACATGTTTGGTGCACCTGCACTCCCGTTTTCATACGAAGTTATTCCCGTACTTTTACAATGCTTCAACGCTTCTGACACGCGCCGCAACACCATCGCTCAATCCATGATTCATAGGTGCACATGAGTTCATCAATATCTTCGACTCCTCTTTCCCTTCCTCGGCTCCATGTCACTAGAGTCAGAGTCCTGGTCCGGTGGCGTGGCAGCGTAGAGCATGCTCAACTGCCGATTGCTGCTGTCCCTCCCCGCCTGTACAGGCCTGATCCTAACTGTCCCGTCGTCTTCTCTCAGCAAGGCACTGCGTTCATTGAATTCCGTCCCAATCCCGCGGCCGATTCGACTGCCGCGCTGGGAGTTTCTGGTTTCCATCGCACTGTTCCTGCCATGCCTCCCAGCGGTACCTACCCCATCTACATCGTCTACGCCCGGGCAACTCGCTTCGTCGTCCGTCTCGTCGTCATAGCGCGAATCATGCTTGCCTCGGAAATAGTACGTGATGGCCATTGCAAGCAGAGCGGACTGCAGACAACCTGTTATGATGAAGACAAGCCACGTACTCCAGCCTTCCCACCCAACGCGCTGCCACAGACTGAACGCGAACAAGAATGCGCCGGGTACTTGAATCAACATCGTTATTACTGACAAGCTCTTGACGTCGCCCAACCGCCATGTATGCCAAATTTGTGGTAGATATTGTACTGCTGCCATCACTCCGGCAACAGTTCCAAGGAAGTTCGCCCAGTTCTGCGTGTGCTTTGGCCATGCGTAGACAAGCGCGACGCTCGTGATACCAACCACAAGGAGTGTCAGCATATTTGCGCCACCGACTATGACTGCATCGCGGCGTTTCGGGGGAGGGCTCCTGGTGAGAGATGCCATTGAGGAAGCCAAGTCGGATTCTGGCATCGTTGGGAAGAAGGTCAAGAAAAGCATGACACTACTATAAGGATCAGCTTAGGCTATTCTGCTTACCGAGAAAGCTCAATTCGGGTGGTGAGACGCACATGAACATGAAACAGGCCCACTGCAGCCCAATCTGCATCACGCCCAGCAAAGCTGCCGCACATGCACCTCCGCTGATGCTCTTGCAGCACGCCATGTCTGCTCTACTTCCGGGCAATGTCAAGATGTTGCCGAGTGCCGCGATCGCGGACAGGCCTCCCAGCAGCACCCACCATGGCGACAGCCCTTCAGAGGTATGGTTGGAGATAATCTTGTAATGTTGCGGGAGGTAGGAGATCAAGATGCCGACGAGGATCACCGCTGCAAGAGTCGTGGAGAAGGGCGCTGGATGCGCGAGTGCATCGCATCGTGCGCTCGCTGTGATGTCCATGTTGAGGTAGGACGACGATGCTTCTGTGGTGATCGTGTGGCTGATCGTCGCGTGAGTCAGGAAACTTCACATTGTTGTTGCTGTGTGATTGGAGTGGAAGAGACTGAATCGCGTAAGGCGAGGGGGAATGGAGAACAAGTCCAGGAAGAAGTCAGCAGAGAAGATGAAGAAGGGAGTGTAGCCGTGTGACGTGAGTCATGTAAGAGAGTGATGATGATGCTGATGCGTTGTCGTAAAAAGAGAAGTCGCGGTATTCGCTTTCCCCAGCAGTGTAATAAGGCTGACACCTTCCCCGCAAAACACTTGCGTTCCTGCCGGCAACCACGTCCGTAGATCGTCATTGTGCATGGGGTCGTACCACTATACCTGTATGTCGGTCCGAACACTGTATCCGGCAGGTGCGCATCTTATTCTTCAGGCCGGAATTTTGGCTGTTGACTGTTGGCTAGACGCCTCCGGTGCTCACAACGAGGGGACATCCGGGCATCTCGCAAAACGGCATACACGAAAGTTATCGGGTCTTCTCCACGTAAAAGCTCTACTTGTCTGGATTCTGATTGAAGTTCATGCTGTACCCCCCCGTCTTCGGGTCCTGCTGAAATTGGAAATTACTCGTGCTCAGTCCAAACGGTTTCAGAATCGAATTTCCCAAGCCCTTCAGCTTGTCCATCATCTCAGCCATTTCCCTATCCTTTGCCTCATTCAATTTCGGGCCAAGCTTCCGAGCCGCCTCGGAGACCTGCCGCCGATCTGTAGGTGACAGTGCGGGTAGCATATTCGGTGAGAGCAGGATGCGATAGTCTTCATCGGCGCCTTGTAGAGACGCCCAGCCGCCGACTTCTGTTTTCGCCTTGGCTCGTCGCGTGAGTAATTTGACTTGCAGCTTTCTGACCTCGTCCAGGGTGTGGCCACACTTCTGCAGATTTTCGATTCGTTCGGCCACCTTCTCATCGACCTCCTGGACCAGGATTCCATCCTTGTTCGCGTCGTCCGCCTCAGTCGCTTTCTGCGCTGCCTCGTCGACCTTGCTCGCTGCCTTCTGGCGCTCGGGTTGAGGTAGCGGCTCCAGGTTCTCAAGACATGCAATACCCTTCTCCGCACTAGCAACCGCATCCTTCCATTCCTCCAATTTCAAACAGCAAGCAGCGATGTTACTCCGCAAAACCGCAACTTCGTAGTCCAGGTAGGTCGGGCAAGAGGCAAGGGCGCGATCGTAGGTCTGGATTGCATTCTCAAAGTTTCCAGAGCCAAATGCTTGGTTGGCAGAGCCTTTCAATGAATTTGACTCCGCAAGCAGAGAGGCTTCCTCATCAGGTGGAAAGGGCTCCAGTGCCGGCTTCTTCGACTCACCGGGTATGGTGTCGGATGGTCGTGTCCTTGGTCTGCCCTCTCGATCTACTATTGGCGCTGTGGCTCGAGGTGGCGAAGGCTCGCCA
This sequence comes from Teratosphaeria epicoccoides, assembly GCA_021401465.1. Classification (NCBI taxonomy): domain Eukaryota; kingdom Fungi; phylum Ascomycota; class Dothideomycetes; order Mycosphaerellales; family Teratosphaeriaceae; genus Teratosphaeria; species Teratosphaeria epicoccoides. Next base: position 304,767 of record JADDMT010000017.1, read on the forward strand.
TCGTTGAAAGAGTGGAAAGACTCATTATCTGAATCGGAGAAATGGGCGACGTCTGGCATAGCTGGAGTCGTGCTCCAGACACCTTTGTTCCTCGGGTGTCTCCAGCACCTTGCTAGCAGTCTACCAGAATCCTCTTCGACCTCCCTTGTTTGGAGCTAGCATGCAGATGTAGCCTGAGAAAGTCGACTGCATTTGGTCTTGTGATTAGGTTGAATGGAGTAGATTAATCGCATTTGCCTTTATGAGAAGTTCAGACTAGCGTGCGGATCGATCCGCTGTTCACATGTTCTCGAACATCAGCTTGATGTGCTCGCGGTCTACTGTTAAAGTCGACGGCGCAAAGCTATTTATCATGGCCTACTCAGGCTCCTCGACCCCAAACAATCAGCGCTTTCAGTCGCAAGGTCACACCGCCGAGGACTTCTTGAAAGAGCAGACTTATGGCTTGGTCACGTTGGGAGACTTTCGCAAGAGGCGAGCAGAGGCTGTGGAGCAGTCAGAGCGGACACCGCGCGATGCGACACCCATCGACGGCTCTGCCGGGTGAGTCGCCAGATTTTGCACACCGTCGAGTGTGTACTGACTGCCCAAGTATAGTGAGCTAGCCCCAAAAGCAGTATCCAAGAAGCGGAAAAAGACCGTGAAGAAAGGCGGACTATCATTTGGCGGCGATGAAGAAGAAGACAACGCTGAGACCCATACGCCAGCAGCAGCCTCAGGATCTGCCACTCCGATGCAAGATGCTTCGTTTGCTAGAACCTCAGACCAGCAGCCCGTGACGAAACAACGCCTGAAGCCCAATGCTGCTGTAGCAAACGCGCCGAAGGCTTTGACTAAGTCCGCCATCTTGCGCGAGGCGCAGCTGAAGGAGCAGTTGCGGAAAGAATATTTACAACTCCAAGAAGCAGTCAAAGCGACGGAAATGGTTGTACCATTCACTTTCTTTGATGGCAAGAGTAGCGCCAATGGAATCTGCCGCATGCTGAAAGGCGAGCAGATATGGTTGTTCCTTGAGAGAGCAAGAAAGGTGGGAGCAGACATGGCGGGCAAGGGTGACAGGAGCAAGAAGGATTGGGCACGAATTAGTGTCGACGATCTAATGGTTGTCAGAGGTGATCTGATCATACCACACGTAAGTCGACAACCAGCGTCTATGTCTATGCCCTGGTACCGGCTTTTGCTGACCCTGAGACAGCACTATGACTTCCATTACTTCGCGCTCCACCGCACTATCGGCTATAACAACATCCCAATCTTCTCGTCCTCTGCCGAGCCAACCTCAGCGACGCCGTCCCACCTACTACCAAACAAATTCACTTCCCAGCCCGCAACGCCTGAACCCGAAGCCACCAACATCGTTCTTTCCACTGCCACCTCCCGTGCAGAAGCATCGGAACGAGCGAAGGTCCAGCAAATCCCAGACTCCGGGCTCGAAGGCTTCCACGATGATCCTAATCTAACGAAGGTGGTTGATCGGAGGTGGTATGAGAGAAATAAGCATATCTATCCAGCAAGCACGTGGGAGGACTTTGAGCCAGACCGGGACTATTCGAAAGGCGGGCGGAAGGATAGAGATGGAAATGCTTTCTTCTTCCGCGGCGGACGATAGTTCGGTCGGCGTTGGGCTGCCGTGTGTTGGTGGTGCTCAATGCTGTTCTCCTGGCGGAGCAGCGACGCTTCCGTCTCTCACCCTTCAGCACCCACCTCGCTCCTGCCGAATCTGATCGACAGCCACACTGCGGCCACCAGAAGCCAGACGAGCATACTGATTGGATTGAACAAGAAGAGCACGATTGGCGTTGGCCTCATCAACGCCATTACCGCATTCTCCGCGCACTTGCCTTGCCATTGCTCGAATCGCGACATGTATGTATTCAGCCTCTTCGCAAAGTCATCAAGGGTCATGCCGCCATCGTTGTTGTACCAGCCTTGGGAGTTTCCCCTGAATGGTCTTCGTACTTTTGGGCGCTTTGATGGCGAGAACCGTGCGGACAGTGAGGGTGAAGCTGGCGGGGTTTTGAGCGAGCTCGGCCGACAGAGCGTGGTCAGCGTCGCGCGTTGCCGTTCGGGTAAAATGGCAATGTCGGCCGCGGTCTTGCCGTTGAGGACGAGGGAGACTGTGTTCATCCTACCAGGCGCGGTGTATTGTATGTGAAGTTCGCTGGCCTAGTCTTTGGCCTCGAGGTGCCGGACTTGTCGGTCTTTAGACAAAGGAAGGCAGATAGCAAGGGCAACGACTGCGAATGTCGACTTGCACTCCAGCTGCTCGACCGGACTGTCCCTCGTAGATGCACAATGGCACCTTGGAGTACCTGGATGTTATTATACAAAACAGCTGGTCTTCACCAACACATACTACCTACCACAGACCGACAGTTCCGCCCAGATAACCCTGCCTCTACAAGCTCACCCACCTGCGCATACCGCAGGGTGAATCCAACGACCAGAAAACAAAGGGCAGAACCGGAGCCTGACGTCCATGACATCCAATGGGTTGAGGCAAGATCCGCTCGTGCATGCTCGAAGAGGAAGTGAGCAAGCAGAATCGAGCCAATCAGGGAGGAGGACGCGACCACAAGTCGCGCATACGCCATCTCATAGCTTGCTTGCGGGCTTCGCCGCGACTCAACTCATACTACTCGGTACCCAGATGCAGAGGGGCGGATGACCCAATTTACCAGGGATATCTCGATTTGACTTTGCTAGGTTCATGGTGCCTGCGACCCTGTGGGCTTCGGCCTAGACCGGTACTTCCACTACCACTGAAGACCGAGATGGATCATGTTCAAAAGCCGAATTCCCCCTAACCGCGCTTGGCTGCAATTTTTCCCTCTTGGCAAGCGCTCATACTCCCTCCCTCGCACCGATGATGTTCTGGCACGGGAATGGCTTGTACACTCGAGAGCCGAGGTCAAAGTAGCCGAATGTGCAAAAGGATTTTGCGTTCGTACTGCTTTCTATGCCATGGATGCACGATTGTTTGTGCACACACATACTTGAATTCGTGATTGAGAATACGAATACAACGGGCCGACGTGCAGTCGCATCGATTGGTGGAGGGAAGATCTTCGCCGTCTTCAAAACATATCGATGCACTGAGTCTTGAAGCCGTGCAGCCCCACGCCCATCTTCTAGCATACACACCGTGTGGGTCGTGCTTTCCTTGTGCGACCCCTCGATCTATCCTCGAAAGCCCTCCATCAAAGCACTGTACCGCACTCGTTCCAGTACTCGGTATTGTAGTCGAAGCAGGTCGAGTTGCTATTTTTCCATCCACACCTGCAAGCGGGACGACTAGCATCCTGACAATCCCTGGTCGGCGTCCCTATCAAATTCACGTCGCATCTTAACTGCAGACAGTGCTTCAGCATTGAGCGTCCAACCGCAGATCGGTAACATGATTAGAAGGGTAATAGGGTGACTCACGGCCCACCTTTTATCGGTGCTGCACTCCTGTGGGCGCCAAAGTGTCAGTGGTTATGGGTACAATCCTCTATTCAGTGTGAGTTATCTTACGTCTACAAGGGGAGTTTTGCACTGTGCCTTGGTAGTGGCTGCGAGAGTTGCGGCAAGAAGCCAAGCGCGGGCGAGACTGAAATGCATGGTTGATGAATTGTGCGCGGGTTAGAGTGTAGTCGTGGACTAGATATGTTGAGTTTCCACTGCCCGGTGGGAAAAGCTATATGTACGCTGCAATCTCGAGCCCAGGCCTGTGGCCTTCCAGGACTTCGCTGACCATAGCCCAAAGTCCTTTGGCGACTTGCTCGCCGAGCTTGGCAAATCGCTGCTACTCCGGACCTTTTCTGTCTCCGGGAGATTATTGGTACATGTATCGCTTTGACGACATTTAATGAGCCTCGCGGCCTAGGCACGACTATGTCGTTGGACGCGATTCATGCTAGATACCCGGCGAGGCTTGGCGCAAAAGACGCAAACGCTGGTGACAACGAAGCAGCAGACGCAGTACGAAGGCCTTGACTAAGCCCGATGCATAGATGTATCTTCTGAGTATCAAAGTCTATGCTGTTCTCCACTGTGGCGCTGTCAGCTGTCTGTCGAGACCAATTAAAAGTAGTACGGACCAAACACACAGCATGCCCACTTACACCTTGATGCCATAAACGTCGTACGGGAAATTTTCAAGCGTAGGTAGGAACCTGCCCCATCCATCTCCCACCTCGCCTGGTGCACCAGAATGCCTACATGACCCATCACCCTGCACGACGCCCATTTGCTGATTCTTCTCCTCGACTTCCTTGTACTCGCCCATCTGACCTGCCAGAATCTTATCCTCCTTCCCTTTCATCTCGTTGAGCAGCCCCGGATGCGGTACCCAGACCACTTGCATACCTGCCCGTCGCCCACTCTCGATGCCAGGCACACTGTCTTCGAAGACAAGGCACTCAGACGGGTCTATCTCGTCCTTTCCTTCTCCTTTGCGTCGCTCGTTGATGGTAGAAAGTGCGAGGAGGTATATATCCGGCGCGGGTTTGCCTCGACCCTGCGCTATCCTTGGGTCGTCTCCCAGCACTCGTTGTTTTTCCGGAAATACTGCAAACACGGATTTTTGATGATCGGTCTTGAGGTAGAAGTTGTCCTTATGCGAGCTCGTTGCGAGTGCGATATCCACATCTCCCTTCTCTGCTGCCTGGCCTAGCTTTTGCAGAAGCTCCGTGACGCCCGGAAGTGGTTTACATGTCGGAAACAATTTCTTCTGCCATACTTTCACCTTCTCCAACACCTGCTCCCGACCAATAGGCAATTGTGCCCAGTCCTGAAAGATCTTCCCTGCTGAGGGTCCTGGTCGACCCTGCATTTGCGCTTTTATGTGCCATGGTAGGTCAGGTTTGCCAAATTCGTGGAGGACGGCGTTGGTGCATACGGTGTACATGTCTTCGGAGTCGATCAAAAGGCCGTCCATGTCGAAGAGACAGGCGCGAATCGGCGGAGAATGAGGTTGGCTGACCAGAAATTAGCGCAATGATAGAGTACGTCGGGTCTGCATACCTTGTCGAGGACACCATGATTGCAATTGCTGGTCCTGTGTACTCATCAGGCCCTGTCATGATTGGGATACTTCAGAACTCCGATACAGGGATCAAGTGGGATGGCGGGGTCGTCCGAAGTCGCTCTGACAATACCTCATGCTCGAAGGTCATGATATCAGACGTCGTGCCTGAATTTGACCTGCAAACGCGATCCTGTCATCCCAATTACCATGTAGACTTGTGTGGGCACGGCGGCCTTTTGGAACACAATTGAACGGCCGTTGACGGGTCATTCTTGAGGGCAGTGATGACTCAATGGCATGTCGACGGCAGACCAATTGGTCGGCGGCTTGCCCTCAAGGTGACATCCGGGGGATTGGCTGACACGGCCTGGTCTGATTGACATGTGTGTGACGATTTGACGCCAGAAATTTCGTCTGAAGCGGGAAGCCAGTTGACGCTGGGGCCACTGGTCTCAATATGCTCCGTATACAAGCAGGGTTCACTGCCCCTGACATGTCTCTGACGCCGTACGCCACGCCTTTCGCTCACAATGCTTGCCAAGAAAACAGCGACTAGCTCTTCAGTGCCTCCAATCTGCCTCTCATTTGCGCCAGCATCTCCTCTGAGTCCAGCTCTTCCTCGGCAGGTAAGTCTGGCTCCGGCGCAACAGGCTCGGTGGGTACCTGTGCAGCTAGAGTCTGCACTCTATCCTTCAATACCTCGCCCAGGATCTTATCAACTTCTGCTTCCGCCTCCTCGTCGTCTTCCAGAAGCTCATCCTGAGCTATTGTGTCACTGACCATCTCTTCAATAATGCCTGCCTTGACCAATTCCTGCGATAGTTCGCGCATGGTTCCTGTCAGCTCTGGTAGCTTGATTAATGTGTTGACGTCCTTCATGATGCCTGTGCTCTTCTTGATGCTGCCCTCGATCTTCTTCATCGCAAACGCCTCGTTGACTTGCATGCGTACACTCTCCAACGTTGCTTTACTCGTCGCTAGCCGTTGCTCTTGCCGCCGTACTCGGATGAGCTCTTTCGCGAATATCCGTGTCTCGGCTTTGGCGTGTTGTGCTTGAGAGGGGTTGCGTTGGGCGCGTTTCGATGCCTGAACGATGAAGTTTCTTGTCTTGTACTCCAGCTTCTTCAGATTGTCCAGCTCACGATCGAGCTTTCGTGCATTTGAGCGTACCATGGAATTGCATTTCTGCTTCTGTAACAGCGGTCAGTCTTCCTGACAACTATCAGCACGGCGGTAGTAGAATGACCTGTTCCTCGGGGCTAGGCCCATAGAAGAACCGTCGTGCGGCGTCCATTGAGCAATGTGTATTCGCCTGCGGAGGCGGAGACACCAGAGCGGGAGTTGCAGTCCTGCCGTTGAAAGAAGTCTTCAACGCATCTTCTGACTCTCACGCATGTGACAGAGGTGCCTGATCTGAGCGCCGGTGACGTTGCACGCTGACTTTGACGTTGTGCTCCGAACGGAACTTGATATTTGTAAGCCAATGTATCGAGCAATTGGTGGATTGACGGCAGTGAGGCCCGGCCGGCACCCCATTCGGCTTCTAACTGTACACCCATCTTGAACCTAATGTTCAAGCTTTGGCGGGGCTCACAGGGCAGGTCTCATTTTCGCTGCTGGTGCATGATGTGCGAATCTCTCATCTATACTGACAATTGACAATATCGCGGTGACATTCAGAGACGTCCTCAGCCAGCATTGGAGTCTTCAAGCCAGAGACGTGCCTTCCGAATCGAGAAGGTTCGGTCTAATAAGAGCCGATCCTGACGCATTGACCTCCGACAGCATTCGAGAAGCTCATCGAAGCAAACAACGCTCCAAATATCAAGAGCTTCAGCCGCAATAATAGCCCTCTGCCCAAGTATATCTGAGGCCTATCTTTGCAGATCAACAATTAAACCTCCTTTCATAGACCACGGACTGGACTATCGCAAACATGAGTACAGTACCCAAGACAACCGACACTGCAAAGCAGGGTGACACGATTACTCCCGAAGGTAGGTCGAGCCAACATTCGATCAACCGCCGCGGTGCGCATGACTGACATCCACGCAGTCACTTGGGCACAGCGTTCCTCAAAGACCGATGCCGAGAAGAATCACGTCTTTCTCACCATCGCCGTACCTGACGTCGACCCCAAGAAGATTAAACTGGACGTCCAGCCGACCTTCCTCGACTTCAGCGGCTACTCAGAGAGCAAGAAGGCGAACTACCATGTCAAGCTAGAATTCTATGGCGAGATCGACCCGGCAGCGAGTAAGGTCAACCACAGCGGCAGAGCCGTGGAGATGGTGCTGCAGAAGAAGGAGCTGAATGAGGAGTATTGGCCGAGGTTACTCAAGGACAAGGCGAAGGTTCATTTCCTCAAGACAGACTTTGACAAGGTGAGAATAGCCCATGCTTGCGGGATGAGAAAGACAAGCGGCTAACGAGAATTTTCAGTGGGTCGACGAGGACGAGCAGGACGCGATACCCGACGACGATGACTACATGTCACGTATGGGTGGCATGCCAGGCGGTATGGGCGGTGATGGCGGATTCGGCGGCATTGACTTCAGCAAGCTCGGTGGCGCAGGCGGCATGGGTGGCATGGATGATATGGGAGGTGACGAGGGCGATGAGGAGGACGAAGAGGACATGCCAGAGCACGAAGGCGAGGAGAACGGCGACGCAAAGGAGGGCGCGGCAAAGGCTGGTTCGAGCAAGATTGAGGAGGTCGAATGAGCCGAGCCGACACGAAGAGAGTGCAGATCTCCAAAGGGTGGAGTGGTTGGGTGGCAAATGCTGCATATCGACCATCGATCCAAGCCTCATGACTTATCATAGGATCTGAGGTCGTGCCCGTGCGATAACGTCACGATCCTAATCACAGCATCATGATTTTCATCAAACACTGAATTTCATCAAACACTGAATTTCGTGTCGTCTTTGTCCATGCCCGGCGCCTCTGCACGACACTGACCTACTGATCTCTCTTCCTCACATCGTTCCAATGGCCGCTTCACATCATCTTCAGATAATCACCGTTCCGCAATACATCCAAATAGACCGGAGTGCCCCTGTGGTATTCGCAGTGGCAAACCGCGCGCTTAGGAAAAAGGCGAGCAGGGTGTGGTGTATTTGCAGGACTATGATATAGGAACACTGAAAACGTCAATATCGGCAACTTTCATACTTGCCGGCTTTCGCGAGTCGTTGCAATTCCGGTCTACGACTGGGCTATCTGTTTCAGAAAGGGAAAGAGACACGAAATATATTTCATTGCTTCAAATGTCGCCTCATGCAAGATCGTCTAGTGGGTTCGCAATGTCTATACAACTTTGTTCTGGTTTGGAGCGGTCTAACGCACTCATATAGGCTAGCTGCCGTCGCCTGTGAATAGTGTGATCTCAACATGCACATCACCGCCCGAGAGCTGCTCTCCTGCTCATCTTATCCCTAATCCGCTGAAGACTCGTCCTGACCTCCCCCTTCTCGAAGCTATCAACATCATAGTACGTTGGCGCAATGTCCAGCAGCCACTCAGGCTTGCAGGCGGTGACCGTCCGAATATAGTTCTTCGATGTGAGCACGAATTCATTGTAGAGCACCCATTCGCTGTCCTGACCCAGCACAGTAGATGGGTGCAGAAGCACGCTCTGATTGTCCTTGACGGTGACATAGGTCTTTCCTGAGCTGTCCTTCTTGGCAACTTGCATGAAGAAGCCGGCAACCAGGGCGCGGCGGATGTTCTCGTAGTACTTCTTGTCCTCGAATGGCGTAGAAACCAGCTCAACCTCTTCACGCTCCATGATGCGTTTGAGCTGCTGACGCACATTGTCGCATTGCTGGAGGGCACGGTAGTTGAGAAAGTGATCATGACACCACTGCTTCGGGTTCTCCTGAGCAGCTGGAGACTTGAATGCGTGGTAAACATTCAGCATGGTGAGATGATCACCATCCTGGTGTGCAAACAGGTCCTTCATCTCGTCCGCCCGCTTGCGAGCAGCAGCAGGTCTAACAAACACTTGCGGAACTGAGAGCAAAGCGGTGATGGAGAGGATCTCGTTGCTGCAGTAGAACTCAGGTGAGGAGATGAGCATGACTGCCAACGCAGGATCAAGCGGGAAGTCCGAGGCCAGCTTCCCAAGGGCCGTCAACTCGCCCTCATCGTCTAGGCAGGCAAGATAGTTGAGCTCTTCTAGGGCACGCATGAGTGTCTCTGGCGCTGGTGGATCCATCAAGTCGAAGTGGACAAGGTCATCGATACCAAGCTTCTTCAGCTCAAGCACCGTACTGGCTAAGTTTGAGCGCAGGATCTCAGGGTATGACTGGTCAATGAGCTCTTTTTTGAAAGCGGCCTCAGTGTATAGACGGAAGCACTTGCCAGGTCTTGTACGACCTGCACGACCGGCTCTTTGTTGTGCGGATGCCTTGCTGATGGGTGAAACGAGCAGGGACTCAACACGAATGCGCGGGTTGTAGACCTTCTGTTTGCTGAAGCCAGGGTCGACGACGTAGACGATGCCATCGATAGTAAGCGAGGTCTCGGCAATGTTGGTAGAGACGATGCATTTTCTACCAGGCCTGCCGCCAGGCCTGTACGGCTTAGGCGCGGGCTCAAAGATCTTCTGTTGTTGTGCTGGAGGCAGAGAACCGTACAGCGCGTAACATTTGAGGGGCCCGGCATCTGCTTCTCGAACCATTTCATCGGCCTCGAGATTGATCTTCCGCACTGCATCTTCAATTTCCTCTTCACCAGTTAAGAACAGGAGGATGTCGCCCTCTGGCTCAGTGGCGTGGATCTGCAGCACTGTCCGTAACGCAGCCTCGACGTAATCTCTCTCCGGCTCTGGTGTGTAGAAGATCTCGACAGGATGTGTCCGACCCGGCACAGCCAGCAGTGGCGCATTCAAGAAGTACTTTTGGAACTTTTGCGCATCCAAGGTGGCAGACATGATGATCAACTTGAGATCTGGCCGCCTCTTCACCACCTCTTTGAGTAAGCCCATGAGAATGTCTGTAGCTAGAGTACGTTCGTGCGCCTCGTCCAGAATGATCGTAGAATATCTCGTCAAGTCATGGTCGTTCATTGCCTCCCGCAACAGCATACCATCCGTCATGTACTTCATTATCGTCTTTGGACTCGTCAAATCCTCAAAACGAATACTGTAACCCACTTCTTCACCAAGCGTCACATCCATCTCCTGCGCCACGCGCTGCGCGACTGACATGGCAGCCACACGACGAGGCTGGGTACAAGCCACCATCTTGCCGTGCTCTTGCGGTAGGTCGTCGTACAACACAAACTGCGGAATCTGTGTTGTTTTACCAGAGCCAGTCTCGCCGACGAATACCAGGATCTGCGACTTCTGGTACAGATCCAAAAACTCTTGCCGTTGTGCATGCACCGGAAGGCCCCGTCGTGTCTTGAGGATGCCGAAGTACCGATCAGAGAGCTGGCTACCTTTGAAGAAGTTGACTGGCCCATCCTCTGCTTGTTGCGCCTGCTTCGCGCTTGTATGGTGACGCTTTAGTGCGAGTCCATTTGCGTTGCCGCCTTTGGGGCCATTCGATGCGCCGCCGTCAAGACTGGCGCCGCCATTGTTGTCGCCATGCATATGTGCCAAATACGGATTCGCGCTGTCGTCAGTGACTCTGCGACCGTCGCCGACCTTCTGGCGCTTGAAGCGGGATGTGCGTTCTTCGGCCATGGTCGCTGTGTCTGTCATGTCAGTGACTTTGGGAAAGCGCGAGTTTCTCAAAAATTGACGCGAGTCAACCGTGGAGCCTCAGGCAGCGAACTATTTGTGGCCATGCTCCACCGCACCGTGTTACTTCGTATGAAATGGCTCTCGCCTCACTTCATGATACCGTAAGCTCGGGCACAGGTCGGAAAGTACTCATGTTGAAGCAATCTCCCTTCCAACGCAGTCACAGGGTTACATACGATGTCCACTAGAGCACGACTAGCTGATCAAGCACGACCACTGTATCATGCGGACCCATGATCATACCTTACGCGCATCGAGCAGGCTCTGCAACGGCAAAGCTTCAGTGGCTCGACACCCACATCCATAGTAGCCATGGCATTTTCTGATCTTCCGGCTGAGCTCATGAGTCGCGTCTCTTCATATCTGGATCCCACAGCAGCTCTTTACTTCCGCCTAACGTGTCGTGAAGTATTCGACAAAACCTACTATGACTTTCAGGACCGCGTCCGCGCCTCTTTTTCGGCCATGAATACCGAGGGTCTGCATATCCTGTCCAAAATCAGCAAAGACGCTCGCCTTGCTCCAGGAATACGCATTCTACGCCTTAGTGTCTATGCCTTGGCCGACGGATTGAACATAAACAAGCGACGCGTGAGGAAGCAAGACAAGAGACCAGGCATCTTGGCTCGGTATCGAGCTGCATATCAGCAAGGAGATGAGTTCCTGATGTCGGGCAAAGCAGCTCTCTGCTTAGAGCAGATTTTAACTCGACTTCCATCCATCGACGGTTTCGAGATCGGCGAATGGTGCTCCGAAAGAGCATCGTTGTCAGCATTGACGGCCACAGGACGCGGTCTCCAGGATTCTCGTGATCTGGACCACTATCTGTGCCGACCTTACAATCGATCAAGTAGTTGCTGGGACAGGAGAATTACCGAAGTCTTCAGTGCGGTCCTCTCCGCCCTTTCCTTCATGAAGATACGTATGAAACGACTCAGTGTGGTTCTACATGAGCCAGGCATGCTATTTGGAGTGGATGCATCTCGCATGCCTATATTTCCCAAAGCCGACAAACCAGCCTGGCTGAGTGGTCTCGAGACTGCTCTGAAGGACCTGGAGGAAATGCGGTTCTCGATACACCATACCAGTCAACACGACTCTTTCTCGTGGCACACGCGCAGCGCGACATGGTTAATAGATTTCATCGCGATCATGCCTGGATTACGACGCCTACAGTTGTCTTCGACCTGTATGGACCTTCACGTATTAACGACATGCTCAAGGAACCCAATATCAGCTGTTCTAGCCAAGGTACACCTAGCGACTCTGCAGCACTTTGAACTGACCAATGCTACCGTCCTTGACACGGATTTGCAACGCTTTCTCGTTGCGCACGCTTCGACAGTGGGTCAGCTACAACTCTCCCGCATCGCTACCTGGGGACACGGCCTTACCTGCTGGTGGCAGATACTGCGCAAGCTTGACCAGCAGTCCTGGTCAAGTCTGCGGTATATTAAGCTTGCATGGCTATACCAGCCAATTGATACGATGGTGATATTCACGACGAAGATCCCGGTAGCTGGAACGCTCTGCGCGTCATGCCCTAACGATCTACCATCTGCATCAGGGAAGATGAACTATGCCATTCCGCCTACCGAATGTCCACACGTTGTCTATGAGAGCACGCAAGGGCGGTGGCCGTCGGAGGCTGACTCTGCGCTGCGGAAGATGAACATCCCAGGGGCATGACAAGAATACTCGGTGGACCCTTGCGGGGTATCAATGCATCATTACTTGTCCTAGAACGATGGACTGCAGTAAGCATCAATAATCTCACCACTCTGCACACTGACCAATTCTGTCCCTCTGGCAAGCTCAATAAGCTTATCGTCGTCCGCAGTGACAGCAGGCCAAGTGAACGTCGTACCATTCGGCAAAGGCGCAATGGGGTCGCTGCCAGGACTTGCGGCGAAAGCCAGCCAGAGCGCCTCCATGAAATGGCTGACCTCATACTCATATAGCGTCGAGTTCCCGCGAGGCTCACAGTGCGTGCCAAAGAGCAGAGGCAGCTCAGCGCTATGGTAAGCACCAAACCACGAGACAGGAGACGTATTGTCAAAGACTCCCGAATACCGATATCGATACGTCGTCAACCCAGCCAATGCACGATTCTCGACTTCGTGGCCGGTCGGGCAGGCAATGACATCTTGAGTGATGTTATATAGCGCCGCCGCCCCTGGGCCGTCAGATGTGTAGTCCACGAAACCTGCACCCTCATCTGCATTAGACCCGAAGATCGCAGGCACCTTGGCGATCAGACCTTTCGCAGCGCGGTCCGTGTAGTTCGCGAATACTGTGACGTCGTCTGTGATCTTGTTGAACTTGATGGCAGGCGAGCGTGCGCTGATCGTATACAGGGAGAGCACATTCTCGATTGCTGCTGCGGGTACTTTGCGGACACAGTCGACCTCTGCTGTGGCATTCAAGTCGCTACAGCCGACGAGCGAAGCAAGATAAGTGAAGTTTGTTTGGGCATAGTCGGCTGAGCCGCTGATGGACGGTGATCCAGAGTCCGCTGAGATGCCTTTGATGATGGGGTCATCGGGATAGGCGTAGGGGTAGAGGGAGACGCTGGCGCCGCCCGCACTCTGGCCCCAGAAGATGATGTGCTCTGGATCACCGCCGAATGCTGCTATGTTGTCTCTTGTCCATTCGAGGCTGCGACATGGAAATTCAGCTGGGAGCCGGCTTTGGACCATATGCATGGCACTCACACAAGCCTCTGGTCCAATAATCCCACATTACGACTCTCAAGCCCTCTGGCGTTCGGAAAGCCAAAAACGTTGACTCGATAGCTGTTCAACGTGATCAACTCGCAGTGCCTCCAGTCGACAGCGTGCAGACTTACTTCATGCTGATGAGTATATGGCTCTGCGTCCGCTGGATCCACTGATCCGGAATCTTGTACAGCGAATTCGCACCACCACTCGTGAAACCGCCGCCAGGCACATAGACAAAGACCGGCCACTTGCCCCAATTAGCAGCTGATGCCTCCGGCGCCCAGATATCGATGTAAAGGCAGTCTAGGACCGGCAACAAATCAGCAACGTGCCCACCTTGCTTCTCTCTGGACTTCACCTTCAGACTGTCCACCATCGACTAAGAACTGTGACAAGACTTCCGTATATATGGTACTGGTATTCGTGTACTGCTGCATACAAGATGGCGCAAAGGCAGTAGTATTCAACAAAGTCTCCGCGCGAGACTTTGCCTTGGGAGGAGCGAAGCGGAGGTCCCCAATCGGCGGCTCTGCATATGGAACACCCAGCCATTGTCGCACATTGGGCGCTGTTGAGTTGACAAAGCCGTTCATTTGTCCTGAGGTCGTGGAGATGCTCAGGCCAGCGTCGTTGCATTGGGCAGGGGAGCAGAGGCCGAGGGCAGCCAGCAGAGCAAGACAGGAGGACTGGTGAAATCGTGCCATGGTGCGGTCGTCTGGTCAGGAAAGTCTCTGCCGCAATGCTATGTACCTACCTCGACCTTTATACAGAAGTCGTACCAGAGAGGTCGGCTTCATACATCTTTCTGGTCCCGAGACCCCTGAATACAGGTGCCTGCCATTTTCCTCACTTGCTATTGCCGACCGCGCCTCGTCTCACCGACCTGCTGCGCTCTGCTGCATATGTGGTCAGGATCTCCACTGAGGACGAAAGTGCAATGCGGAGTATTGGGGCTCCAAAATGTCGGCAAGTCGAATTCAGCCTGATTCATGGAGAGATCGTCAAGGGTGCAGCGCGCCGGACGCAGTCATTATTGCCTGTGACGCTGTGCGAACCGAGGGTTGGTGACGATGAGAGCGGCATGATCAGAGGGCCGGGTAGAGGAACCGAAGAAGGCTCTACTGAACGCCGTGCGGCATGCACGCGCCACAGTGATTTCGGAATGCTGTATTTGCTTGACACAATCAATGCTGCGAGCGCGACAAGCGACCACTGATGCACTACTTATTGCACAGTGCTGAGCAGTGTACACGAGAACGTGGACCTGTGTGGTGTCCATGCTGAACAGCCCAAAATACCATTGATGGATGAGTGGGCCATCAAGAATCCATTGTCCGGGACAGCACCGGCCCAAGCCGCACAAGCATCACACTTAGTTTCCGAGAGGACACCGCGCAGGCTGTTTGGTATTTGGGAGGATGAACATTGGCAATCTTGCTGCAGCCAAAATACCAGAGCCCGCGCGATGGTCAGGCCTCGGCCTCTCAAGCACCACGGTATGCCGCGCCCACGAACCTCAAGTCTGCGTCTCCTTCTCCAAGCCCCGGATGAGATCCGAGCTCTTGATGAAAGAAAATGAGCAAACAGCTCAGACATCCAACGCCGCCCACCCGAAAGAGCCGACCGAAGCCAGACGCCCCACCAGGACGAGATCATCGCCAGCCCGGAACCACAAGGGTCAAAGCGGGCTACCTATGGCATCACTCTAGGACAGCGTGGATATCATTCATCACAGCTGTTGGAGTCTGCGCCAAAAAAAAGTCAGCGACTGTGTGTGTGGTTGAGGAGGGGAGCGGAACTTCTTCTTACCTGTAGCTTCTTTAAGAAACACAGTTGTGGACGTACACTATAGAAATGATTCTATCTGTGATAAGATGTCAGCATGCTATTTGTGTGAGTGGAGTGTGGGAGGTAGGGGTAGGCTTACGAAGTATCGTCAACGTGAGGAAGAGAAGAAGTTGCGAAGAGCTGCGAAATATTTATGTGAGCTGGAATGCGCTAGCACGGGCCTGGCGGGCGGGGCCGATGGAGAGCCTGAGGAAAATTTTCGACCGCGTTGAGTCGCAAGTTTCGGGACGCACTCGGCTTTTGAGTCAAGTGGGGAGGTTGCTGGTGCAGCTGCTCGAGATGCCTCCTAAGAGGATTGGTAAAGTGAGTTGTCCGATCGATGAAATGCATCGCAGCCATGCAATGCGGGTATCAAGTGGTATGACATTGCGAGCAGGTTCCATGTCTGTACGAGATGGCGGAAAAAGACACAAACACATATGTGCAAGCCCGTAAACACAACACGCTCAAAAGCACACAACCATTGATGTCACAGCACACCCCTCTCACAACCGACTATCAACCCCACTCCACCCCCTCTCCCTCCCACCAAACCCCGCCTCCGGCCAAACATGCGGCAGCGCCTCCCAAATGTGTCCCACGTGCACAATCTCCAGGCCTTCCTTGACCTCCACGGGCAAGTCCTTGACATCCTTGCGATTTTGCCCCGGCAACAAGACCTTCTTCACACCCGCCCTCAAAGCCCCGATCAACTTCTCCTTGATACCGCCCACCGGCATGACTTTACCGCGAAGGGAAACTTCGCCCGTCATGGCGATGTTGGGAGGTACAGGCTTGCTCGAGAAGACCGAGATGAGCGCGACGGTGTGCGCGAGGCCAGCGGAGGGGCCGTCCTTGGGGATGGCGCCGGAAGGGCAATGCACGTGGATGCTGCGGGCTTTCATGATGTCTTCGTTGGGGTCGTGGGTGAGTGCGAGTTCGTAGGCGTGGGACTTCACCCATGTCAGCGCTACTTCTACCGACTCCTTCAGCACGTCGCCGAGCTTTCCGGTGAGTTGGACGCGGCCGGTGCCGGGCATGTCTGCGATCTCGATGAAGAGAATGCTGCCTTGGCTTCCGGTGCTGTACGCGACGAGGCCGGTCACGACGCCTGGCTGGGAGGCCTGGGCGGCGAGCTCTTCTTCGAAACGCTCGATCCCGAGGATGTCTTCCAAGTCTTCGACGGTGATGGCAGGGGTGTAAGCTGGCAGGGTATTGGTGTCGCGTGCCTCGGCGAATTGCACGGCTTTCGATCTGCATACTGAGCTGATTTCGCGCTCGAGGTTGCGAACACCGGATTCGCGTGTGTATGCCGTGATGATTTTGTCCACAACATCATCCCTGAGCTCCACATTCTCGGGCTTGAGGCCGTTGGTTGTGATTTGCTTGGGAATCAGGTGGCGGTTGGCGATGTGGCGCTTCTCTAGAGTCGTGTACCCCGATAGCTGGATCGTCTCCATGCGGTCGAGAAGTGGTGGTGGGATGGTGTCGAGAGAGTTGGCAGTAGCGATGAAGAGTACCTTGCTCAGGTCGAGTGGAATGTTGACATAGTGGTCGACGAAGCTAGAGTTCTGCTCGGGGTCCAGCACCTCGAGCATAGCCGCTGATGGGTCTCCGTGGTAAGAAGATGTTCCTACCTTGTCAATCTCGTCGAGCAGGAAGACAGGGTTTGCGACGCCAACTTTCTTCAGACCATTGACAATGAGACCAGGCATAGCAGCAACGTACGTCCGCCGGTGGCCTCTGATCTCGGCCTCATCACGCACGCCACCTAGCGAGATGCGGTGGAATTGCCTGCCTAGCGCTGTCGCAACGGACTTGGCGAGTGAGGTTTTACCCGTGCCTGGCGGACCGACGAGCAGCAGGATTGGTGACTTGTCCACCATCCTCTTGTGCTTGAGGATCTGAACTTCTTCCGGCGTCTGCTCCCGCTCTGGCGCAGGGAGTTGCTTGCGGGTGGACGGCGCAACATCCTCAGCCTCCTCACTGCTTGGCTTCTCCGTCTTCTCCTCCAACTTTGGCGACGCGGCCTTGGTGATGGCTTGAATTTGCTTCTCGAGGTCCATGTTGACAGCCTGCTTGAGCTTGAGCACTGCCAGATACTCAAGTAATCGCTTCTTGATCTTCTCCAAGCCGTAATGGTCGTCGTCCAGCTGCTTCCGCGCCTTGACGAGGGTAGCAGCATCGAGATGGTCTTCAGTCATCTTCGTCCACGGAATCTCGGCCAAGTTCTCCAGATAGTTTCGACAGACTTGATGCTCGGCCTGTGCTGGGTTCATCTTGCCCAGCCGCTTGAGCTCGCGATCAGCCATCTTGCGAGCTTCAGGAGTCAGCTTCGCCGCGTCGAGCTTCTTCTTCAGCTCCTCGACTTCATTCGCCTCCTCGTCTTGCCCGCCCTGACCGGAACCTGGCATCTGCCCGTGACCCATCATCCGCCTGAACCGCGGGTCTTGCCGCAATTTGTTGAGAGTCTCAGAATCGACAATGTTGTTCTGCTGTGGCACCCTGGTGGTGATGGCCATGATACGACTGTTGCCTTGGATGCTGCCAATCTGCCTCTGCAACACCTCGATGATGCGGCCCAACCTCTCCTTGACCAGCAGTGCCGAGAGTATGCGCAGCTTGTCCTCGTGCGTGCAGTCGATGATGTTGGTCATGAAGTCGGCCAGTACACCAGCCTCCTGCAAGTCCTTCCTCACGATGTACAGCTCCAGCCGCCGCGCCAGTATGGGCGACAGACTCATGCTCGGCCCGCGTGGCAACAGCGCAGACAGACGGACGAGCGCAATCAACTCCCGACTCAGCTGCTTAAGCTGCGCGAAGAGTTCTGCCACCTCGCCGTCGTCCTCCTTGACCGCGAGCTCCTCGTGCATCGTGACCTTGGCCTCGAAGTATGGCCTCTCCCGCAGTATCTTCTCGGTCTTGAACCGCTGCACGCCCTCGACCACCAGGGTGAGCTCGCCCGCCCTCCGGCCCTGCACGCCCGTCACTCGCGCCATCGTGCCGTACATGAAGAGATCGGGCTTCCGCGCCTGGCCCGGGTCGTCGGTGATGGGCGACGCCTTCCGCTCGCCGCCATCTTCGATCAGTTGTCTGCCGTCCGAACTGAGGTATGCGCTGTTGAGTGGGACACAGCCGACGATGACATTGGACGGCTCCGGCCGCGGTGTGGAGGCTTTGCTGTAGATGTTGGCGAGGATGGCAGCGACATCGGCGCGGTTCTGCAGCGGGATGCGTGTTGTGACGCCGGGGAGGAGTACGAGAGGAGGAGGGAGGGGCACGAGGGGGAGAGTACGTGTCTTGTTGCTTGACTTAGCCATGTCTGCTGTAGACGACTCACGACTGTCGAGCGTATGGATCAACAGTGCATCTGGGATTAATAACGCCGCCTCTCACGTGTTCACATGTCGACATACATCATCGCCGAGGCTCTGTCGGCCATTCACTTTCCATTGCCGACCTCTCCTTCTCCGCACTCACTCCCGAACATAGCCAGCGACAAACCTCGTGTGTCTGAGAACAGCAGTGATATCGAGTAGGTCGCAGAAGCGACAATGTACCTTGCAATGTAGGCCATCACAGTCGCTCTCTCCAAGCTCCTTCCTTCATCAATGTCGGAACCACAACGCCCCTTCCCTGGTACAGCCACAGGTCGTCCCATTCCCATACCACAGCAACCCCCACCATGACACCTCCGGTCCCATACGCCCCCATCCGCATCGCAGGCTGCCCCGGCTCCGCCATCGACCGCCGGCACGCCATGGCCATTCTCGCCGCCAACCACTCCAATGACCCCATCGACGTAATAACCAGGGACCGGATGTCCGAGTCCAACATGACCGCGCGCGCCATCTTCTAAACCACCAACCCAGACCTCCCCACCTACGAACCCACTTTCCTTGAAGCCGTCGAGCTCGCCCTCCCCCACACAGCCAAACAAAGAATTTGGCCGAGTTCTTGCGGGCGAGGTTTGTAAAGTTGCCAGTCGGATTTTTGGGGAGGGGGAAGCTTTGAGGGATGAACCTGTGGGGGGCATTGGGTTAGTGTCAGCAGCGACTTAATCACTGTAGTGGTCCTGCTGTGAGGTGCCTCGTCGAGCGTTAGGCGTGTCAAGGTGACGGGAGGAGGCGTTAGTGGCTGATGGTGACATACCCTGATGCGTACGAGTGTGTTCGTGGTGGGGATGTGATATTGGTGGGACTGATGTGTGATGGGTCTCAATCGAAGGAGTGAATGATAATAGGGTCGATGTGAGGGAACGATTGATGGCTCAGTCGTCACCTTCATCATCATCAATCATCAATCATCATATGTAAGTACAATGCGCTTGACTTTGCGCTTAGTCGTCACCAAAAAAATCCATCTCCCTCCCCAATTCAACCCAATTGAAAACCGCCAGAAGAGCAACCTCGAGCCTCCCAAAACTCCGCGCTTCCCTGTCTATTCATCTCGCATCCGGGGGGTATCATAACAAAATCCTCGGCCATTTCCAAAAAGCGCCAGCCGCCAGATCACAAGTCAAACTCCCCCTCAAACCCTCCATTCAACAGCACCGCCACCATCCACCTTCTCGCATCCATCATGCCCTTCACACTCTCCACCTGGTCAAAATCCACGCCCTTGATGCTCGCGTACCCATTGACACAAGCAAAAACACCACAATCATCGCCGTTGAGCTGCGACGACGAGATGCCGTCCATCTCACTCCATTCCTCAGGCTTGAACGCGTCGCCCAGCTCCATGGCCAGCCACTGCCTCGCAGCCTTGAAGCCGTAACGGTCCCGGCCGCCGAGGGAGTCCAGGAACTCGATCGTGCGGGCTGTGGGCGAGACGACAAGCAAAGTCCAGTGCGCGCCGGTGTTGATGGGGAAGTAAATTTTCTCCGCCTGTAACAGCGCTTTGCCCTGGATGCCTTTCCGCCGACTCCAGTTCTTGACGCTGTTGATGCCATTGGTTTTATAGTTGGCAAACCACATCGTATTGTACGCGGCGGCATACGGCACCGTCGGACTCCCACGCTTGTACTCTCTTCCCATCTGCTCGTTTTTCTTCTTCACGAGCGCGGCGAACCATGCATTGACGGTCTCGTCGTTCAACCATGTCGAGGCGCGGTAATCATATAGCCGCTCGAGGTCGTACTTGCTCAGCTCGACGCCTTCGACGGACTTGGCCAAGATCTTCTTGGCGTTATCAGTGGCGAGCGCGGTAGCCAGCCTATCTTCCCACTCTCCGGAGAGGTGGGGAACCAGTCCCTCGCTCCGCCTGCGCTCTTCTTCTGCCTCACGCTCTGCCTGGCGTTTGGCTTCCTCCTCCAATTCGATTTTGACCCGTGCCTCTTCTTCCTCTCTTTTGATTTTCTCGCGCTCAAGACGCTGCTCTTCCTCCACCTTGGCCTCTCGCAACTGCTTCGATTTCCGAAATTCGCTCCTGATATTCCTAACCTCGGGAGACTCGATCGACACTAGCTTTGCGCGGCTGATGAGGTTCTCAATATCGGCATCCTTCTGGTTCTGCCTCTCGTGCTTCTTCTGCTGGGCGTCTCTAGCCTCCTCTCGTTGCTGTCTGATAGCTTCACGAGCTTGTCGTGGCAGCTTGGTGTTCATCTTTCGCACGCTTGCAGGCGACGTGGACGATGTCTTTGCGCCCCGTATTGCGATCTGGTCGGCCCTGAATCTGCTCAGGCTCATGCCATATTCGGGCTTCATCTTGGCGGCCAAGGAAGTGGGCCTAGTGGGCTGTGACGGGACCTGAGTGGATAGAGTCTTGGCCGTGTATGTTCGCGAGGTCGTTCGTGCCTGAGGTTGCAGTCCTCTGGGCAATGTTTGCATCTTGTGGATCGCTTCATGTGATGATGTGGGCCGGGATTCTGGTGGCGTTTGACGCTTGGAGGGCTGGGGGAATGCGCCAGGCGCTTCGACTGCTGGGCGTGTATGTGGAGGGTTGTTCGGCTCGTCGTCCTGCGAATTCGGCGGTGAGGGCAGATCCTGTTTCTGTGTCTTTGCGGCGGCCAATGCGCCCGACATGTGATACTGCTCTTCCTCGTCGGATGTGTCATCTGCACATGGCGCCTTCTGTCCTCTGAGCCACGTGCGATTGGCGCTGCTCTGCGGAGATGGCGGACTGTTCGCACATGGTTCTGCATGTGCCATCGGTGAGGCGGTGGGTGGTGAGGGGCTCGTGGGCTCGTGGGCCGCGTCTCTCGTAATGGCGCGTCGCTTGTGGGCGGTGTCTGACTCGACGGACACGATCTCGGTGGGTGCGGGTGTTGGTGTTTGGCGGAGGCCGAACAGCCAGGTCCATCCGCGTGTCGCAATGTGGTAGCTGTGTCCGGCCAACATGGACACGTAGACGACGCATGTGCGGTAGAGCTGCATTGCTTTGGGCTCGACCGGCGCTTCCAAGCCAGCGATGTAGATCAGCGGCTGTCGGGGCTCGGGGATGTTGTCGTGCTCGAATGCGCTGAAGGATCTCTTGCCCAGGCGGGAGTAGTAGGAGGAAGGCGATGGGTCAATGTCCATTGCCGAGTCCTCCATGTTGCGCGTGCGATTGTGGGGGTCGCATACGGTACCATCCAATTCTGCTGTGGGGAATGGTGTGGAGAGGGTTGTGTGGTGGAATGGCTGGTGTGGGGTGTGGGGTGGGGGGGGGGGGCGGCGGTGTGTGGTGTATGGAGTGTACAGTCGGTCGCACTTGCCTTTGGATGCTGTCTGAATGCAAACGTCTGGAAACCGCGACTGACGTTTGAGCAAGCAAGCTAGTGCGCTTTCTGTTCTTTCGGGTCGACGCAGGGGCCCGTGCTTGGACCGTTTACCTCTTGTTTCATGAAATCTGATCTCGATGCGCCGAAAACGATCACATTCCTCATGCACATCACCATGACCTACCTGAATCCGGTTAGCTTTCATGTTCAAGCCCGCATTTTGAAACATCATATTCATTACATTTTGATTAGCGCCTCCCGAGATATATACACGAATAGAGAGGATGGATGGATTCCTGATAGCTACATAACCTTTTGCCATGCCCACCGTGCTTGCACGAGCGGTATAGTTTGATACATAGTTTGATAGGCTGCGGCCTGCCCTGCCACGCGACCTTGGCCGCCTGCCACCACACCGTTTCCGGCTCTTTGGCGCGCCGAGGGGAAGTTAGACCTTGAAAGCGTACATGTCTTAAACAATGCATCAATCTCACCTGCACGACTCTCCAAGAATATGATACCAAGCCCCATTGTCGCTGCTCAACGCAACGACCATGACCATTCTGACCATTTCTGATTGATGACTTGTTCGCTAAGTACATGTATACCTCGCGCTACATCCTGCTCAACACAGGACCCCTGCAAGACAGGCAGCCATCGTCAATCGCTTGATCTCTGCTTTGCGCCGGAAGCACTGGCATCTCAGACAATTCCTGCACAGCATCGCGCCTTCTGGCTCCCAGCACAACGCCGCTATGTCTCTCCTCAAGCGCCTATCCGATACCATCTTCTCCTTTGTGTCGCCGCGCAAGAGCCATGCCGCGGCAGAGCAAGCGCTGACGCCGCAAACCGCCCCACCACAATTCAGGAAGTTGCGGCAGAGGCCAACAACAAAGAGGAGTAGCGAGGACGCGTTTGATCAGGCCATACGGAGTAGTAGAAGTATGAGCCCGGTCGAGAGGGTCGACAGTTGGCAGATGGCCCAGGACGAATGCGTGTGCGGCGTCGGGAGTAAGCGGAAGCTGTTGCCCACGCCGCGTGTGGATGACGGCTATGCCGGGAGTGGAAAGAGGGCGAGGTATGAGGCGTGTGTCGACGACGGCGACATTAGTATGGAAGATGAGCAAGCAGCGTATGATGAGGAAGAGCAAGAAGAAGACGAGGAGCTTGGGGACGATGGTTCGGACGAGGTGTCGGACGAAGCCGACTTCGATGAACAGCTGGATCAGAATGACGTCGAGAGCCAAGACGCAGAATTGGACGAGGAGTATGACGGAGATGTAGATCAAGTCGAAAAGAGCGAGGAGGGCAGCGCGCAAGATTACGACGGAGATGAGGAGGTCGAAGAGTATGATGAGGGTGAGGAAGAGGATGAGGATCACTCATACGATGCCAACGCTCTCACAAACGACTTTTCCGGGCTCAAGTACGGCTTTACGCCAATTAAGCGCGAGCCACTGGACGAAGACGAAAGCGAACCTGAAGTCGACCAAGACATCAGCAACATCATTTCCGACGAAGCCTATGAGGAAGAGAAGCCACGATACATCGACATCACCCAAGAGCACCTTTACAGAGGCATAGACACTGCTAAGCTGCGAGCTGAGGGCTGGTGTGGCCACCACATCACGCTCGTTCAGAAACTTGCCATGCGAGGCTTCGAGCCGCTGATGCCGCTGGTCTTCCGTGATCTTCTGAGCTATCTGCCGCATGCTCTTTTCGCCGGCAGTCCGGAGCAATATCAAGCGTCATACATCAGGTCTGGCAAGGGCCACAACGGTGACTACGCACTGTCGAAATACCTGGACAAGTTCATGATTGTCGGCGGGTATGTCAGAAGTCGAGCAGACGAATATCCAGAGAGATTGCCAACAGGGAAGGTCCTGTCTCTGTATGGAAGGAAACACTCGGCCTTTGTGCGCAAGACATCCGAATGGACCATCATCAATGGTGTGCTGGATCTCATGAAGTATGCCGAGGAGCGCGATCAGCCAGGTCTCGAGACGCGAAAGAAGCAGCCGACATGCCGGATCCCAATTCTCGAGCAGGTGGCCGCGCCAGCAGGCACACCCCCTGAAGAAATGCAGGGGCTCGCACAAGCTAAGATGGAGGCACTGTACCAGCGGTACGAGGAGAAGTTCCGGCCCCACCAATCCATCGAGCAGTCTCCCTCCAGCACCACGACCACTTCGATCACGTCAGCGCTTACAGGCGAGCGACTCTCCCACCCAATACCGCAGATCTACTGCCTGATCGCTTCTGGGACTGTGGTCGTGCTCGCGGCATACAGACCCGATGATCGAGACATGCCGGTGCAGACGACGGCGTTCTTTGACTTCAAGGAGTACGGATATGATGCGTGGAATGTGCTGGCACTGGCGATTATCGTGTGTCATTGTCGTAAGGTGTTAGTTGAGATTGCGGAGAAGACGGGTGTGGGTGCGTTTGTGCCGGGGACGGAGGATCCGGTTTATGATGCTGATTTGTAGGCGTTCCGGATTGGAGGTTGGTGGGGAGTAGAGGTGAATGTCGCTGCGCTGGTGATTGCGAGATGCTTGGTGCTTCCTCGCTTGATGTAGAGGTGGGAGGCGCTTTTGTTCTACCTACACCCCGTGCGCGTGATATGAGGCCGCGATTGCCATTACTGGCCGAAGGATGAGGCGTAGTCATAGCTGCGAACAATTTTACGGATATAGTCAGGTGGGCGAGGGCTAGGTCTTCACATGCACGCGGCTGCCGTTCCAGCCCAATGACGCAAGCCATCAATTTTCCCGTCTATAAGATACCGCCGATGTCCAATTATCATGACATTGCCCGCGAGCCACATACGTCTAAGCGACGAGCAAAATCTCGCCAATCGCAAGCACTCGCCATCCTAATCTCTCCACACACAGTCACTCAGCCCGCACCAAACCACCCCACCAGATAAATCACCTCACCAAGACATCTCACCTCCCTCCCCACCGACAACCCACAAATCAACCCCCCACCATCCCACCATGTCCACGAACCCTCTCCTCTCCTTCGCCTCCACCCGCATTCCCCATCTCACCAGTACCCTCGTCCTCGCAACCTATGCCCACGCCCGCCACAAACTGACTCCCCTGGGCATCGCCTCCGGAATCCTCGTCGCGACCCTGCACTCCCTGCACCCCTGGCCGCAATTCCAGCACCTCCTCCTGCTCTTCTTCCTCCTGGGCACCCTCGCCACCCGCACCGGCCGCGCCGCAAAAGCGCACCTCACGCACGCCGCCGCCGCCGGCGGGGAAGGCCCCCGCACCAGCGCGCAGGTGTGGGCGAACTCCGGATGCGCGTGCGTGATGGTGCTCGGGCACGCGTGGCTGCTCTCCCAGACGCCGTTTGTGTCCGGGCGGGGCGGGGGTGTGCGGCCCGGGGTGCATTGGCCAGCGGTGCAGAGGGTTTTGCCGGTCGGCGTCGTGGCGCAGTATGCGGCGGTCGCGGCGGATACGTTCAGTTCTGAGCTGGGGATTTTGGCGCAGGGGCAGCCGGTGCTGGTTACGAGGCCGTGGGTGAAGGTGCCGAGGGGCACGAACGGGGGCGTGACGGTGGAGGGGTTGGTGTGTGGGTTGCTTGGGAGCTTTTTGCTGACGGGGGCTGCAGGGGTTTTGTTGAGGGTGTTGGAGCCGCGGGTGGCGATGGGGTGGGGGACGGGGGTCTTGGTGGTGGTGGTGGGACTGGCCGGGAGCGTCATTGATTCGGTTCTGGGGGCCACGGTGCAAGCGACTGTGGTGGATAGGAAGAGTGGGAAGGTGGTGGAGGGGGCCGGGGGGACGAGGGTTCAGGTGGTGGAGGGTGGGAGTAGGGTGGTCAGGGGATGGGATTTGTTGACGAATAATGGTAGGTTCGATCTCTCTTGACTTTGAGGGTGAAATGCTGACGTGGTGTCCGACAGGCGTGAATTTTGCGATGGCCGCGTTGACGAGTGTGCTGGCTATGGGGGCTGCGCATGTACTGGGACTGGGGTTTTGAAACCCACTTAGGTATGTCTATCTTCCGATGATGCTCGTGCCCCAGCTCACGGGCTCTAGCGCGTGTTTTCGAGTCTCGCTCCCGTAGCTATCTAGATGAAAGCCTCATCGCATTTCCTGCCGCAGAATACAAGCCTGCGCAATTTCGTCTCAGCAGCCGTTCTCGCCACCTGCCCGCTCTATCGTCACCCTGTCAGATCCTCCTTAAGCACAGTCGGAGAGGTCGTCAGAAGCCTCCTCCTTCTTCACCCCACACTCCTCCTGCTGCGGGGCCGGCTTCTCCTTCTTCTTGCAGGACTTAGTCTTCTTCACTGTCAAAGCCTCCTCATCATCACCACCTATCTCGACATTAGCATCACGCGTTCCAAAATCTCCTGACACGCGCCGCAGCCCTTCCACCTACCCTCCTCCACGTCCGCAGCCTTGCGCTTCTTGCTCGTCGCTTTGGCATGCTTCGCAAGCTTGGCAGCTGGCTTCTTGCCACCCGTGAGTTTGGTGCGCACGATCGCCCACGTATCGCGGGCGTACTTCGCCGTATTCATGTCCGCGATCTCGGCGACCTTGTTCCAGTCGATCTGCTTGGAGTCAGTCAAAAAGTCTCCATACAGTATTACGGATATAGAATCACGCACGTCGGCCTTCATGACCTCGCAAACGGCGGCGAGGAGCTGCGTCTGTTTCTCGGAGAGGACAGCGGCCATTATTCCTGGTATATGGGGCTGTTGAAGGTACGGTGGAGTTGCTTGAGGATCGCTGGTCTGCTCTGGAGGGTTTGCTGTGGTGGAAGTGTTGGGGACGAGTGGAAAGCAAGGTCGAGAGGTTTGGCGAAAGAGCTTGGAGCTCTTATACCTGGGCTCAGGCAGCAGGGGTCTGAATTATGCGTGTGAACTTTTGAGGCTTGGGCCGTACATTTTTGAAGCGGTTTTGTATGGGCGCGCCATACAAAGTCACTTCACTTGCTGTTTTACTGTAGCCGTAGCGCTTCTGAATCTTCCCGCGGCGCCGGGCTGCTGCTCATTGTTGCAGTGGTGCGGGCTTCAACGTTCGATCGTGATGTTCCATGATGCATTACTAGTTACTGCTTGTTAGCGTCTTGTTATTGCTTGGATCGTAGAGATACGACCGAAGCTTTCGGTATTTGTAGGCCTGCGAATGCTGCGTCCGCTCTGTTTGGGCTCAACAGGGCGCAGCTCGTCACCTTGGAGACAGACTGCCTAGCCTGACTTGCAAAAGAGGAAGGAGCGACCCTAGGCTCGAGGATTCCGTGGCAGTGTATTAACTCTTGCAACAAGTCGTCCTCTCAGCCGCGACCAAGCTGCGTAAGGACACCTACCCACGAGCGCATCCCATTTTCTTGCTTCGCTGAAAGTCGTAAATTAGTCGGAATGCATCGGCCTTGATCAAAGGCAGCGGAGGGTCCAATTCAAGACCTCTATAGGCAGGCAGCTAGCTCAATTCCTGGGTCATGTACCGAAGTGGATGCACACTCGCCCTGCGCAGCTGACCATCGATCTATTCCAGTGCCCAAGTCGTGCGCATCCGACCCAGGCTTCACGTCTATCCTGAACACCAAGTTTCCGACCGTTCTCGTCTTGCGAGAGAACGTCGATGGGTTTGGAGCTGCACGCTTGCAAGCAAGCACAGCACAATGACGATTCAAACGCCATCATTCTGTTCTTGCATAGCCGCCCTATTGACCCACAGTCAACGGTTGACGCAAGGGGATGATAGCCGGGCGAGAAGCTTCACGCTTGAGTTACTGGGCCAGCTGCAGGGTGCTTGTTGCGTTGACTGGCGTGATCACTGTTCCCATTGTACAGACCACATCATAATCGTCTAATGAAGCTCCCGGTACTTTGTATAGTGCTTTGCTTGTCAGTCCCCATGACACCCGATGCGCACGAAGCTTGTTATGCGTATCAATTCATCTTCTCCCATTGGTGCCTTTTCCCTTCTTCCCACCGTGCTTCCCGCCCTCCTCATCCTCCTCTTCCATCAACCCCAACGCCGCTCTCGCCCGGGCACCACCTCTCTTCCTCAACTCCCCAGTAACACCCTTCAATGCCACCGGCAACTCCTTTCCCATCTTCAAATACCACAGTTTCAAATTCCTCGCCTTGTCCTTCAACTGCACCTGATTTCGATCCTTCAAAACTTCAGAAATTGACCCACCGCGACCGTGCAGGGCGAGTATCTGCGACCAGTGCGGGCCATTGACTTTGTCGAGGCCGGAGAGGAGCGCGTCTTCTTCGGGCTTGGTCCATGGTTGGCGGATTGCATTGGCGTTGGAGCTTGGCCTCCTGTCCGATGTGGTGATTGTATTGGAGGGCTGAGAGACGGGTGTGAGGCCGGGGACTGGCGGGCCGTCTATGCTGGTCACGGCGTGGTTCTTGCTCATGATGGTCTGCATCACTGATGCTTCTCGGGCTACTGAGTCGGCTTTGTTGTATTTTGAGCCAGGGCCTCCGAGAGATGGCTGTGCGCGCATGGGCACGTTCATGATGCCATCCACGTTCTTGTTTATACAGCTCGCAAATTCGCGTACAAAGTCGTTCCATTGATATCTCCTCGGGAGTTCGCGGAATCCCTCTTCATCCGTTGTAGGCTCTGCAAGTAGGTAACTCTTTCGAGCCTTGCTCCTGTCGATGAAATCCTGCTCGCTGGGTAAGAGGCTTGGTGCATCCGGATGTCGTGTGAGGATTTGGGCGTCCATGTCGTGTGGAAATAGCTCATCAAGCATGGCTCCGGGGCTGCCATCACTGTTCATCAACGCTGATATGTATGTCTGAGTTTTGAGTTCTAGATATATGGCACCTTGCCACTTGAGCAGACGGTGGCCCAAGGGCACGAAAGTCTCCATGAAGAACTCGTTGAGATGGTAGAAGCTGACATCGTGCGCGCCCAGTATACTCGAGACGAAAGTTGCGATATTAGCTTTTCGTATCACCTCCTGCTGGGTCGGCTGGAACATGTGAATGGCGATAGCATCGATGAGCGGCGTCTCGCGGCTGTATACCTTCCGTGTCTGGTCGAAGAGATTCTTCAGTGTTGCATAGGCTTGGCTGTCTTCTGACTCGTCTCCGCCCATGATATCTTGAATCTGGCTGAAGCTTGCCTTGGCAATAGTGTGTATCAGTTGCGTGGCCTTTGCAAAACGGGTTAGCAGAATGTTGGAGGCTTGATAGCAACGGATTGTCATGATCGTGTGCAGCTGGTGACTGAAGTGATGCTGCGAATCATTCAGTCGTTGGGGAGCGGATGGCGCCGTCGACCAGCGATCAAACATTTAGCCAGTGCTCAGGCAGTCCATTGCTCGACGACAGCAGCGGACCGCACGGGTAGCCGTCAAGCAGCCATCAAATAATCAGGCGCCGCATGCGTTGACCGCCTCACGTGTCAATCGCCTCGAAGGTCATTCGTCCGACGACTGCGGTAATCACCCGGAGACCGCAAACGATGAGGTTGACTCACCAAGTTTTCTAGGATCGGAAGGCTTTGCAGCTTGAGATGCATACTCGCATCTTCCAGCAGGAGACTATCATGCTTTGGCGCACTGTCATTTCTCTGCGCGGTAGGGTATGTGAATTGTTGGGCCTCGTTGCTTTCAAGCTCAGGGTAAGGCTGGAAATGGGTGCTACTGAAGCCATCGCCCTGTTGCTCAATATGCGCCTGCTGTGGTGGAAACAAAGGCATGCTGCTTCGAGACTGCTGAGCCACAGGGCCAGCTGCAGGATTGGCGCCGTAAGAATTGCTGTCCGAGGGCGGCCATGGCGAAGTGTAGGTCGAAGGGTCTGTCTGCTGGTGAAAGTATGGTTGCTGGTAAGACGAGACGTCCGGATAAGGCGAGGCGTTTTGGCTGGTCCAATGCTGAGAAGCATTGCCAGAGCTCTCATTTAAGGCACTTTCGCCCGTGCCATCCTCGCGGCCAGCCGCTGCATAAGCTACCGGACCATCAAAGGCTGTCGGGTACTCAGGTATTTCGCTGAGTCGTGAGGATGGTTGCCCCTCAGATGGCCAAAGGCCTTCGGACCCATCGCCGTCAATTCGCCGTCGCTTACTCATGTGGCTGTAGTAGGGATCCTCTGCATAACCACCACCCACGACGGCCTGGTGGGAGTCGATGTAGCCATATTGAGAGACGGCTTCAACCGCGTGTCAGCGCCGCGTGACGAAAAGCAAAGCTATGTCAAAGGCGACGGCTTCTTCCCAAAACGATGCAACATACCTGCATTCTGCATTCTGTCTCAAATCCTAGGGCTGACTTCAAAGCCCTAACTCGGACCTGCGCGCCGTGGGTCAAGGTCGCGATAATGATGAGTCGCGGGATGTCCAGACTCGGCTCACACCTGTGCACATTCGGATATTTCTGCTTGGATGGCTCGCTGGGGGATCGCGCTCAAGCCACGAGTGGATCGTACCGTGAACCATATTCGGAGCAAAATATGCTCTCGGGAATGGTGGCCGCGTCTCCCGCAGCTTGCATGATACCTCCGAAGAAACTCCGTAAATCAGATAGTTGACGTTTGACCTCATCCGTGAGTGCATGTTGTCACGCCAACAACCGCCAGAAAAGCGCAAGGAGCACCTGGATTCGGGCTCCGTATCGAGGATTTGGTCGCCATTTGCACGCCTTTTCTGTCCTTTCGCCATCGAACCTACCACCACCCATCCAGTCCGATCTCGAATACATTACGCTAGATAATGAGCAACAGCCTTCAGCGCCCTTCTAGGCGACAATGAACACCGTTCTCATCCTCATGGTGCTCCTGCTGTCATTCGTGGTACTGGCCGTTGCTTGGTGTGCGATCTCCACATGTCTCGGCGACGAGATCCGTGCAAATTTGTCAGGTCGCTCTTCCGGACATGTTCCTACGACGTACGGCATGCAGTATGCCAGGGTCATGGGTCATGGCGGCAATCAAGCTGGCTGGGAGCAGATCGAGATGGAAGACATGCTCGACAGGCGTCTATCCGCAACGGCGACTAGCACATAAGTCCACCGTTACTTAGACACATAGAGTCGAAGTTCATGTCTAAAAGTCTAAGTCCCTACCAGTGAGCTGCCCTGCATCTTTCTGCGCCTCCTGGTCTCCCTCGAGTGGAGGCAAGGAGAAAGGCTTGATCACAAACTTCCGCCTGCTGACTGTGAATGCTAGATCTTCGCCCATGCTATTGCAAGCACCGGATCCGCCTTCACCTCTCTCTGTGCTGATGGGTAGCTTATGTACCTTCACCATGCCCTGAGGCTGCTCTTCGCTTGACCGAGCCCCACCAATTTCCGCTAAGATGCTTGCGGCGTCCATTGAATGCGGAAACGGCGTCAGCTCCACCACGCCGTCGCTCAAGACTTCTGCCCAACGAAGTAGTCCTGAACCTCGGGGAAGGAGCTCAAGAGGTAGCGTTATCATTGCTGTAAGCCTGGCCAAGTTTTGCCTGAGCAGCGCCTTCAAAGCGTGGAGAAAGCGAAGCAGATTCTCGGGCAGGCAAGCACTTGGCGGCCACACTGCAGGACTCAGCAGAACTGGTATGATCAGCCTATGGATGCTGCCCGGAGCTGATGACTTGACATGTTGATTGAGTGACTGTAATATGACATCGAATGGTTTGTCTGCAGGTCTGATGGGGATGTGGTTGATGTTCGCTGTCGGTGGCACTTTGAGGCGCTTGGTGAGATCAAAGGTATGACAGAAAGGTACTTGCTGCTCTTCAGCGGCTGCGGCAGTCCCGGCTGAACGACTCGGTTGGGCTATACTTACCGTCAGTAAGGGATGATATGGGTGCATAGACTGGGTCATGAGGCAAACAGCTACGCTGAAGCCGACGCACCTCTTTCTCCTGCCTGCCCTAAGCGCTCATATCTCCATGCAATCTTCATCTTCTCGGCAGCATCCGAGGCTTTGCTTGGTGTTGCAGCGCCTTTCACTTCGGCCACGCCAGGTAAGTCACGCACCCACCCATGTCCAATGCCAGCTACATGGAGTATGTGGCCTTGGCAGATGCCCTCGGCAGCAAAGTACTTGAGGAGAGCGCCCGCATAATCTGTGGTGCCACTCTCCTCTACGAGGATGCTAGAGCCTAGTGGCAAGCCTGCATGACCACCCAGGAGGTCGTCCAACGAAGGTGTGCCTGTTGATGTGACCTGCCGGGATGTCAATGGCGAAGGCCGCACCCCAATCGGACTGGCAGCCTCTGCACCATGCGTGGCTACTCCGCGGCCAAGCACAACATTACGCTTGCGAAATGCCATCTACTGTGCAGACAAATCACAGTGAATGGACAGAATTGCTGCTTCTGCTTCAATGGTCCGTTACATGTAAAATCACCTGGCTTCGGATGTACAATAATCCGGCTTTGCAGCTCCTACCGAGACATATCTTCGGTGCAGATGCACAATACTGAAGCTTGATCGGATTTGCTTTTCGTCTCGATACCCTGGCAGTCTGCAAGTCTTCCGCAAAGCTCAAGCGCCTTTGTAGCGCGGAAAGCTCGTGTCGCAGCCTCACTTGACGACATGCCCATCGAATGCGGCTCTTCGTCCTGCGCCTTCAAGCCGGACTCAAATCTGCCTCATTTATTCAGGAGCCAGACACGTCTCGTGCAATCAGGGGTCCGCACCGAGAGCTAGTACTCGTCGATTGTACTCCATGGTACCGACCACACGAAGCACAAAACCAAACACGTCTCTGCATCCGAACGCTATCGCAGCCTCGCGCTCGCACCGCATCAGCCGGGACATCCAACGGTATGAAGCCGAGGTCACTCTTGAGCTGTCTTGCTCAAGACTGGCCGAGGAAGTAGCGCTGTTCCAGTAATCGGCAAGGCTACTGAAAGCCACAGCGCCACGTTTTTTGTTGCAAGCCTCATCGCATAGGAGCTGGGCTATGTCTTGCTTCTTCAAGCGTGACAGACGCAACAGGTCGTTGCATGGACACAATGATCATCCATCCACAATCCAGCTCTCATCACTGAGGCACAATGGCTGACAGTTTTGCGCACCACCGAGATTCATCCCGTCGGCTCCTGACACGTTCAGCACGCAAGCCCCTTGGAGTTGCATTAGACGAATCTCAAAAGGACGTCTTGAGCTCAGTTCGATGGATATGTACAATCGGACGTGCTCGTGTTGCACTGATCTATCGTTACGGCTCCCACCTCCCGTCACTACTCGTGATCAGCATCGTAGGTTCGAGCATGCTGTCGAGCATCACGACTTGTTTCGCGCTCTTTGCGTTTGTCGGCGCCTTTGCTACCATCTCGATGCGACTATATACATCGAGTGCGCAAGAGTATTCTACACAGCCCACCAAGAAGACTCCGATTGACGCATCTTTGGCATGCCGAGAATAACTCGTTGTCCTGATGGAGATACGGCCATCATTATTGACTGGGAACATAGCAATTGGCAGATGTCACTGGCGATCACGCTTTCGTCCCGCCGGACGAACGCGGGCCGTGCCCTGGCATGCAAGATATATGTTTGGACCAGTCGAGACAACCTGCTGACAGCGGGCACAGCATGCCAGGCCTGAGCGCTCTCGCGATGCACGTCGAGAAAGACAGCCACTTGGTCGAGCTCACGCAATGAACATGATTATCTCTAAGAATCACGAATATCTTCCCCAAAATGGTGTGGCTACTATCGACCAGTTCGTCCAGGCATGGAACAAAAGTTAGAAGCAACAATGAAAACCACAGTCCGTACAGCAGACTGAAGGCAGAACACATAGATGGGCAACCAAGCTGCGCCAATCGACCGCACAGACGATCTGAAGATGCCCAAGTGACAGGAAAAACGAAGGGGTAGTGCGTGATCGAAACGTCCATGTCCCGTAATTCACGTCAGGCAGAAGTATATGCAGGCTGGTCAAGACATTAACCTGTTGGAAATTAGGCTCTGAACCGCTCTCTCGTAGACTATATCGAGTGATTCGACCCTTGGCGCGGCGCGCATCCCCCCAACGCCATGCTAGCCGACATTTGCACATGCGAAGAAACTCAAAGTACAGCGTAACACTGGTAGCTCAGACCGATCGTCCATAGATTCTGTGTGCTGGGCTGGCCTGCGGAGCCAGGTCATCCCACGAGTAAAACTGCTCACCAGGCTTGCGCACGACTGTCCAGCGGTCAACACGCTCAGCCTCACTATCCTTCACCAAGTTCTCGCCTGCTGGGCACTCTTTCAAGATGTACTGCTTCTTCGCCTCGCTCCTCACCTGGACATCGCAAGGGAAGGGCTTAGACATGGTGATGACCCACGGCGAAGTTTCATACCAAGGCAATGGCTGTTCGTACCCGGTTCTGCCCTCAGGACGCTTGATGGTGTATGCCCAAAGAATCGCTCCGATCATGGTGGTAAGCTCGTGGTACGTGAGATCGACGCCAGGGCAGCTGCGGTTGCCGTAGCCGAATGTGCGGTCGTTACGAAGGTTGGGGAACTCGGACAGAGGCTCCTTGTAGGTCGGGTAAGACGGGTGGAGCCATCGGTCGGGAAGGAATTCGTTGGGCAGAGGGAATTGCTCCTCCTCGCGTTGTACGAGGCTAATATGCAGGGTCAGCGGGAGGCGTCAGCTACCAAAATTGGGGAAGCTTACTATTGGCTGACGTGAAGGATGGCGCCCTTGGGAATCAAATAACCCTCGTACACGTCGTCCTCCATAGCCACGTGCGGCACACCAAGCGGGGTCGACTGTCTCCAGCGCAGAAGCTCTTTGATTGTGGCGCGAAGGCAAGGGAGCTGCGGCATGTCGTCGAAGGTCGGTGGGCGGTCACCACAGATCCGATCAATCTCTGCCTGGACCTTGGTTTGCCAAGATGGGTAGTGGCACATTGCCAGAAAAAATGCGTGTAGCGGACCACCGATGGTCGCAATGCCGACGAAAGAGCTGGAGCCGATTGCGTGGGCAGCCTCGTAGCGGTCCAGGTGTTCGGTACCCTTCTCTTTTTCGAGCCACAGCTTACTCCAGTTGAGGGTGGTGTGGTCGCCGCTCTTGAGACGACGCTCAGCATCGTCCAACGCCTCGCAGAAGGCGTCGGTCATCTCCTGCTTTCGTTTTACTTCGGATTGCCAGAATGGGTTAATCGCGAATGGAAGGTTCGCCAAGAATGTCAACTTGCTGACGATGGAGCCAGCTGGTGAGACCGCTTTCAACAGCTCGGGAACGATGGTCATGAGCTTGGCACCGTGTATCGGGTCGCCCCAGGCGATTCCTGAGATGGTGCGAGCGGCGTAAACAAGCATATGCTCAGACCAGCGATCTGGCGTCTCGAGCATGCGACGCAGTGTCCTCTTGTTCTCGACCTCTGGGAATCCATAGAAGGCCTTCTGGTCGGCGTTGCGAAGGATGAAGTGCATGAAGTTCTTGTACCGCTTGAACTGCTCACCAAATCCCATCAGAGGAAGGACCTCTGATCCCTCACGAACACCAATGGCGGCTGGCAAGGGGTTGCGGTCACCGTAGTTCTTTTGTCGTGCCACAAGGAGGTCGCGGGCGATCTTGTCGGTTTGGATCCAGATGTGGATGGTGCCCATGACCTTCAGAGACCAGTTAGCCCTCACCCACAGAACCATCTTGTGTTTTATCCTGTTTAATCATACCTTCCATTCGTAGATTGGTCCGTACTTCTCATGCAGTTTTCCAAAATGCCATGCCGAATCAATACCCGCCTCGGGGACGTCCCAGAAGCGACCAGCCCACGGCAGCCCAGGAAGTCTCGGCAGCGCTTTGACACCAGCTGGTAGACGCTTCTTGTTTGCAACTCTTACCGCTTGACCAAGCACGACAGCAAGCAACAGAATGAAGCCAAGGATGGCTCTTGGCTGGGATAACCAACTGGATGTGGGCAGGGCCGAGACGTATGCAGTCGATCCCTCCACTTGCGGAGAGCTTGCGTTTTCAAACGACGCAGCCCTCAACACTTCCGCCATCCTGTCACTCGCTGCAAAAGAAAAGGATGCGGCAGGCTATGGAAAATGTGTGATGTATGTATGCGTCGCAAAAAGGATAATGTTGTCGGCCACGAGCCAGATGGGTTTACCTGACTCCTATATAGCGCGGTACATTCGCGTACTCCTGCTGTTTCTAAAGATACTCTTGTTTTGCGTAGGCTTAGTGCGGCCTTTAAGCCCCAAAAGGGCCGTGTGCGAGGCCCCTGAAGGAGTGCTCTTTCCTGCTACGCCTCGCGCGCTCCGAAACGTGGTTGGCTGTCGTTCGACGGCCGTTCGAGCAAGAGTCGCAGCCACGGCAGATAGAGTTCCGCTCCAGGTCATCGCACTGCGAACATTGATTGCGCCGGGCCCGGCCCTGGACGTGGGCCGGCAAGAGGCTGGCGCGTAGCTCATGAAACCTGATAGTCATGGCTCACGCCAGAGTAACGGCCAGCCACCAGTGGTCGGGGGATCGGTGCTCACGGGTACCGCGTTCAGCTGCTGAGGGCGGGTTGCAGTGGAGCCTCGATCTTCCAAGGAGAAAATGGCCGCAGGATTTTCGCGCGTTGTCCTCATCAGGACCGCCTAGAAGAGTAATACCACCATACCACATCGGAAGTGGGCACACAAGGCAGAAGGGCTGCCGTCGCCGGCTCCCCATGATCGACCCGTAGTGCGGGATTCCTTACCAGCCTCCGCATGCCTGCTGACACGAGCTTCCGTGAAACACTACTCCCGCTCTGCCTTCCTTAAGCGAGCTTGCAGCACCTGCAAGCTCGAGAAGCTGCCCTCGCATTGAGCTAATCATGGCGGCCCG
Organism: Teratosphaeria epicoccoides; assembly: GCA_021401465.1. Taxonomy (NCBI): domain Eukaryota; kingdom Fungi; phylum Ascomycota; class Dothideomycetes; order Mycosphaerellales; family Teratosphaeriaceae; genus Teratosphaeria; species Teratosphaeria epicoccoides. The sequence goes on from JADDMT010000017.1 coordinate 341,509, forward strand.
TATGCAATATCGCGCGTCCGCCAAGCGCTCTTTATCGATCGCGTTCTATACATATTTGCTACTGACTTGCGGTCTACGTTCAACGGCCTCAAAGGTTATTTGTTCCCTGTCTCCAGGATTTTCCCCGAGTAGCTTCGGCCGAACAGCTTGCCTACTCCCAAAAGGAAAGTTGCATGTTGGGAGGGCTGCAGTCAGACAGACGTCTGTAACTTGTATGTAAGGCCTGACATGACATGACTCGTCGGTACCGCGAGCCTAGACCGCGAGAGAGATCTTCCGGCAAGATGACGCGCGACTAGATCACCATCACCGATGTGCAGCCGTGACGAATGACGACGACGAGTTCTACCACGACAAGATCACAACGGACGCGGTACACCATCATCAAGACGCTAGAAGCTCCAAGCACGTGGACGAAACGAGCGCGGATGGACGAAAAAGTACGTACCACGATGTCGGTCACGCAACGGATTGACTTCCAACCGACACCGCGAGTATCCCTAGCGGACCCATTCTGCTGGACCAGGAAGGAGCGGATAGCAGGATGTCACAAGCAATGAGCTCTGATAGCTAGCACATCACCGAGCTTTTGCCGCTGCGCATGCAGATCGGCAATTGGCAGGTGCATTACTGTGCTCGTCGCAGACAGGTACACCCCAGCGCTTCAACACATAGGCGACAAGCTGAAATCTCGTGCAATGAACAACACACCCAAAGCAGGTTCGTTCCTCGCTCAGACGCGAACTCAGCGGTATCTGCCATGCCCTGTTTCGTTGGTGAACCTAGAGCTAAGTCTCTACATATACTGCTCTTGGCACATACGATGATGAGTAGCAGCAATTCACAGTTTCGCCTCACTATGCATAGACAGGGAGAGCAACTGACGCCGTTGGTCACCGCCAGCTTGACTCCTTCCTCGGACTCTTACAGAATGCTGTGCTGGCTATTTCCACGCATGATCCCTGGCGGCATCTTCTGCGTGATCTGGAAGTCCGGTAAAGTCTTACGGACCAGCCTAGCCTGTGCAGTCATCTCCTGCAGGCACAAGCGGCAAGCAGTGTCTTAGCAATTATCAAGCCTTAGAGATGCCACGCCGTTCGTGTATCAGGGTGACATTCTGAAACATGGTCCTCCTGCTCGGAAATGGTGTACGCGAAATCGCTGTAACAGCTTCATTGGTTCGACCACGTCGAATGCACGTACGCCATCGCCATACCTGTATTCAATGCCGACTTGACGTGGTACCTAGTAAACTTGGCCACCATAATACACCTTCCGCACATCAACCATCTTTCGGCCTCTGCCCATTGCCACATCTTCCGGGAGTCTCTGGCTTGTCAGAGCCTGGAATGCAGCCTTCACGACGTTCATCTTGTTCCTCGAACGCGGAGTACGTGCTGCTAGGTCGCTGATGCCTGCTGCGCGCGCAAGCTCGAAAATAAGTGATTGGCAGCGGTTGCCAAAGCCTACCATATCGTTAGCTCCTCGCATTTCGGATGAAAAATAGTCAAGCCTACCTGGCGGACGAGAAGACAGCTCAACAACTGCAGCCCCTGACTTCCCAGACACGTTGCCGTATATAGTCCTCTCCTCGTACCTAACCACAGGCTTCATGTTCCTGATGGCGTTCATCATAGCCTGCCTTCTTCCGTCCTCGTCTTCAGCCGCCTTGCCTTCCCCGATGCCTAGCATGCCATCTTGATTGCCCGCAATAGTCAAGAAGTACAGACTCTGAATCTTGCCCATTCTCGTCTGGTTGACAACTCTGTGGCTTACCAGGTTCTTGACTCGAATCCTTTTAATCTCTGCTGATGTGAGACCAGTCTGCTGGCATAGACGCGTCATATGCGGATCCTCGACGTCGCTGCCGTATTGTACGCCAGGGATCCTAAGCGCTTTCTCCTTCTTCCCTCTCCTTCCAGCCTCTTCGCCTGCATCTGGGGACATATTGGCGCCAGGCAACGGCTTATCCACTAGTGGCCTTAGAGTAGCAAAATCGTCCAGATACGTAGGCCTAAAGGCATCACCCCTTAGCTTGCCCTGAGATATCATATCCTTGGCATCCACAGCCTCCTCGCCTTGTTCTATGATTCGCATCTGTTCCGGGGTGTAGCGCATAGCTAGCAGTGCCTTCTCACGGTCTGTATACGGCTTGAGATGTTGCGATAGTCGATCCACACGGTCTTGCTCGGCCTTGGCTGCTTCAATCTGTGCCTGTTTGACAGACGGGTATGCAGGTCGTCTGCGCGCATTGTGCTTGGGAGTGGTGGAGAACTGCCGGCACTGTCGCACGCCTTCTCTGATGCGACAGGAAAGGCATTGATATGGTTTCGAGATCATCGCGGTGATCGGGACGTGCAATGGCAGTCGCACGAGGACGGAATGACCCAAAGTTGAGACGGGTTGTGGAGCTTCGGGAGTATCTTCCGCATACGGAATTTGCGACTCTAGATGTTTAAGATTAGGCCACCTTGGCTCTGCAGATGACATAGTGCGTGGAGGACATGGCTTTGGCATTGAGGAGCACAGGCTGCTGTAGCTGTAGGCAATGGATGCTGCGGTCGTTCATCGCCAGCATCGGCGGCTCACCGATGGTACAGCAATTGCCACAGATACGAGCCTTCTCGTCGGTATCTAAAAGATGGAAAGAGGTCAGGGACAAGATCCAAAAGCCAGACGAGCTTCTATTGAACAATATCAATGATACCGACAGAGCGGGAGTTCTGGACTCCAGGGCCAAGAAACCGACGGTATTCGCGGCGGAAGTTGAGGGAGACATCGAACGGGAAGCATCGATCCAGGAGGACGGCGTAGACCCGGTGGTGCATGCGAGTACGGCTGAAAGCATGACATTCGATACGATGAATGCAAAGCAGGAGGGAGATCAAAGTGGTAGCGGCGGAATGCCGTGGTACCTACAGCCGGAGCACCAACCTTGTCAACATCATGAATCACTTATGGCTGCAAGGCAACGAATACCAGACCTACCAGAGCATGCGCCGCCAGTTCTCGAGCCGCTATTGGAGCACGTGTCTGTCGATTTGGGCATAGACGACCTCTCGCTACTTGATCTTCGGATATTGGACCCGCCGCCTGCTCTGGGATCAAATCTATTTATGATTATTGGCACTGCAAGATCCGAGAAGCATCTGCATGTGAGCGCGGACAAACTGTGTCGCTGGCTGCGCTCCGATCCACATTACTTATCGCCCTTTGCGGACGGTCTGTTGGGACGCAATGAGCTGAAGCTCAAAATGCGTCGCCGCGCCAAACGAACCCGGCTCATGGCAGGCGTCGGCGCCAAGACCACTGCAGACACAGACCTCGAAGAAGGCATCCGTACTGGCTGGGTTTGCGTCAACGTAGGGCGCGTGGAGGGTGGCGAGCTGCCCGAGATTGTGGCGGAGAGACAGCAGAGGCAGGAGAGTGTGGTTGGCTTTGGTACAGTGTCGTCGGGTAGCAATGTCGTGGTGCAGCTTATGACAGAAGACAAGAGAGGTCAAATGGACCTCGAGAAGCTCTGGACTGGTATCCTGAATAGAAGTAGGAAAGAGCGCGAGGAGAGGGATAGGGAGGCAGCCGAGGAGGAGGTGAGAGCAGATGCGCAGGTGCAGCAGACGCTGGATCCAGCTGGTTTCGAATCTAGTGAGGGTAGTGTGAAAAGAGTGCCCGGCGTGTCGTGATGCGCTGCAGTGCTTTAAATGGTCTATTACGAATGTTCAACGCGTCGCTGCGATCGGCGCCATATTAGCAGCAGGTGACAAATCTGCACACTGCTTGTGACTACGCCGAGATAACTCGTTGTGCGACTAAGCTGGATTGCGCCCACTGACGCCGGGTGAGCAAAGATGCTATGAGTCTAAAGCACCAAACAGCACAGATGACTGTTCAGCCGTTGAAGGGCCCTTATCAGCAGCATGGCCTGAGAGCAATGGAGCGTGGATTCCGAATATCACCTACCTGGCCTTATGTTCAATGCTGTCGGTCTTCACTAGACGCCAGAGCATCTGCTACCCTCCCGCCCTGCTGCTTGCTACGACGTAATCTTCAACATTGCGGAATGATGTCGGGACTGTGCTCGAACTCCGTGATGACTAGAAAGCTGCTGTCACGACTGCGAGCACCAGAGGCCTTATAAGCTCTTCTTGAGCCGTATACTCGACCTGCATACTTTCCATCAAACCATTCTCTTTCAACACACGCCAAACGCCAAGCCACTCGAAATCTCACGCATTCCTAAGTCGACAGACCGATATGGAAGTATCGAGAGACGAAGTTCGTTCAATCTTCCAGTCCGGGAACTTCTCAGGAGCCCGACTTCGACCGTAACGAATTCAAGCCGGCTCTGCTGCTGGCCTCACGCCTCATGACCACAGATCGAGCTCTCTGCTTCTGGTGGACGGTTTTCTTTGCGAAAAGGGAGTCCAAGACTCCGCCAGTCACCATGCCCGAACGCAAGCTAGACTGGCATTACTAGTACCCCTCCTCAAAGCTGAGCACAGAACAAATGCAGTCGGTCATTAACGCATTGAACGATCTTGCCAACAACGTGACCTTCGATATCGACCTCCAGCGCAAGTCATGGAGGGCATACTGCGAGAACTTTCAAAGCGTCGGTATCAAAGCTACGCTACCTTTCCCGGAAGAAGGTACCAAGAGCAACATTGTCGTTAGTTCTATAGTTGACGACAACGTTCTCGGGGGCAGTGGATCGAAGCATGACAACGTGTACCAGCTTGACATGGCCCTGACCCTCCTCCACGAACTTGCACACGCAGCCGTGAACGCTGCACGTGGCAGGGACCGCACACATCAGCATTTCTTGGTTCCGGGCAGCAAGACATCGGAGGAAGAAATTGAGCTGGTGGTCTCGATCTTCGGCGGTCTTGTCTGTCCTGGTGACGTCGTTACGTTGCAACCTGCAGAGGACGGCCCGCAAGGCCTGCATTCGCACACCGAACCGGTCTTCGAGGAGGATCCATCACTGTTTCTGGCACGCGGCTACAGTAATTAAGATCCTTAGGGAGCCCGGCAGAGCAATCTCCTCGCAAAGAAGTTGGATCGTCGACGTCGACTGGGTCACGGAGCTGTTTGAGGACGACTTCTGGTCCCACATCGCGAGGCATGGGGAGCAGGGTCTGCGTCCCAGATTGGGCTCTTCTTTGAGAGAGTTCACAGCTCCCAAGCGGCAGCTTTTCGCAGAGGAGAGTGAGGCGGATGCGGTCGAGGAGGCGATAATTGGCTGCGTGCTCAAGGTCGCAAAAGAACGCAGTGACAAGGAAAGCAAATGCGACTGCTTGAAGATGGCGTCGAGTTCTTTGGAAAAGTAGCCTATTGCTGAGGTCAACCTTCTCTTGCTAGGCGGACACTATGCCGTGACAACGGTCGCACGTCTGGGCCGTAGAGAAACAAAACGCAATCGAACATCTGTGCACTCGTACCATTTGCAGGACTCTCTGTGTCATCGGATTGCCGCGTCCGTGATGAAGGCTTCGATTCTGGCTTTCTTGAAATGAAATCCTAATATTCACACCGGGCATCTTGTCCCAATAACCGACACCATGCCAAAGGCCACGACCGCTCTCATGCCTGGCTTTCGTGTTCTGATACAGCTTTCTCTATTTGCCCTCCTTGTGCTCCTTCTCCGCCACTTTCGCCGACTCCTTCTGCAAATCACTAATGTCCTTTTTCGCGTCACCGATCTCGCCGCGGTCTGCCTTGATCTGTAAACGCAGAGAAGATCAGCCAAATGGCTTCAAAACCTGATATTGAGGCACGTAATGCTCATGAAATGGCAGACATTCAAGGCGGCAAACTCACAATCGACTCCGAATTGCTAGCCAGCTCATCCTTCCACTGTCCCTTCCCCTGCTTCTGCTCGTTCAACTGTTGCTGCTTAGCGGCCTCTGCCTCGTTCGGGCGGTTCTCGTTGTCTATACAGAGCTGTCAGTCGGTCCTCGCTGGTCTCACGCGCAATCTGAACATACGCAGCGCATCTTCCTTGCCAGCCTGCAGAAATCTGCAGCTCTGGAAAGATCGTGTAGCTCCAATGGTTCTGAATGCCGACCCCCTGCGCGCAAAGCCAGACATCCTCATGATCGCCATTGTTATGCTTGTAGTGAGGTCCAAAGCTCGATTTGCTCTTCAGTAAGATCTCGCGGGTGTGATGGAGAATGAAAAGAGTGGATCGAAGGCTCAAGACTGGATAGGTATAGCGATTTGATTTGAGATCTTTGACGATGTATGGCCCTCGGCATCGACGTCTGGCTGCCATGGATGTCCGTCCGTTTCTGTTCCGGCCTCCTACGTCATGGCTGTGCCTGCCACGAGTCACTCAGTGGTAAGCATTGCAGACTGCCGCAGTATGTCAATCATGCTCTGCACGATTGCTCTGCAGAGGCAGAGACAGGCATATGTACAAAGTAGCGAGGCAGTGGTGAGCCTACATTACGGTCACGCGGAAACCATGGGTCCAGGACGTTCGTGTCGGACAGTCTTCGAACGCTACTAGGCGCAGACATGAAGGATTTGCTACTGATGAATGAGTGATTCAATTGTACTCATAAGGGAATCTAGCGACACATTGGCAGCGCGCCTCTTGTTTGCTTGCTTATTGCCCGTACAATTCCAAAACGACATGGCCCAACAACGAACACAACTGCATCCGACAGCCCCAAACAGACAAGCTACGTTGTAAGACTTTGGTATTCCCGCTGCCACCTTTAGCACCATTCGCTTTGCAACCTCGCTAACACGCACATGCCGTTCATACGTGTACTGTCCCACATCTCTTCTCGCAAAACTCCGTACATTCCCCGTCGCCACGTCAGAGAGCCAGCAGCTCTATGTGCAATATTTTCGTGCTTGTTGATAAAGGGTAGATTTCATTATTGAGCCCACCTAACCACCGACCCAACACCACACAACCAAAATGCGAGACCGAGACCAGCAAAGCCGTAGGGAGACAAACAGCCGTAAAAGTAAAAGAAGTCCAAAATGCCGGTAGTCTGAGAGTGAATCGCCAAAAATCCGATCGCACCAAAGATGGGGAAGCCAGTGCCAGTGTAGTATCCAGAAATGCTTCGTGAGTGCATGCTTTGCCGCTGACTGTCCAAACTATAACAAACGCCGTCATCCAGGGTATTTGGTGTCCAGGGAGACCATCTCCCAATTTATAGTGTCGCAAAAGTCGTCATATTTTGTACACATTCTAGGCTCCTTCAAAAGCGTGCGAAATGGTATGCCTTCACCGTGGCGCTCGCTAGGTGAAGTCATAAGCTGGGTATCAAGGCCTCGACGGCCCCAAATACAGAACGCCAAAGCTGCACAATGAACAAACAGACAGCAGTAGCAGCAACGTCACTTAGCGTTTCCAATACGAGCGCCTGGCGCGGCGCTGTCCGCGACGCTGTATCTACCAGCGACGGGAGAACTGCTGCTGCATCTGGCGGGCAGGGGAGATGCTGAGCGGCGGCGAAGCCACAGACCGAGTGCTGGGGTCCACGATGGGAATCGCGTTACGGGTGCGCTGCGCCAGTGGCTGGTGGAGCTTCATCGCTTGTTGGTGGTACGATGCTTGTTGTGCCACGGTGTTGAACGTATTCGCTGGTGCGGAGGAGAGGAGGAAGGAAGGGTTGGTTGTGGGCTGCACCTGCTGCTGCAGTGGTGAGCCTTCGGGCGAGCCGGATGCGAGCGAGCCACGGTCTGACGACGAGGCGGAGTGAATTGATTGAAGCTGCGAATCACGGTCAGTATTCTGCACGACCGATACAAGCGCATGCGAAAAGCGCGGTGATGTGTGACGTACGTCGTCCTCCGTCAAGAGGTGGAATGGGCAGAACACCTCATCATCGTCAAACTCGAAGCTCTTCGCCGCTTCCAGTCTCTGCAGATACTCGGAATGCGTTGGTGTTTCAGGAACCTCCTTCGGACTCCTCTGTGCCTTGAAATGTCGGTGCGCATTCTGCGAGGAGATCCTCGGACCCCGGCGGCTGCGGCCATGGTGACCATTGTTGTGATGCGACGAGGCGCCGGGAAGGTAATGAGGTGCGCCATAGTAATGACTTGCCATCTTGTCCTTGCTCTTTGTGTATATTTTGAGTGTGGTAGTGCACGAGTTTCCGTAGGTTGAGTCGGGATACTAGAGCACACTAGGGATCATAACAAAGCCCTGCCTAGATCCTGTGACGTTATGGCTCAACTCGAGAATGGGGTCGCCAAAATGTAGATGAAAGGTGCAATGTTTTGTTTCGATCGAAATACAGTGTGGTGAGATGAATGCGTTGATCGAGAATGATGTGTTCTGTGTGTTGGTTGTCGAGGGGCAGGAAGGGAAGCAAAGAGGCGAGTCGAGCGGCAAAGTCCTGACTAGTGTCAAGTCCGTGCTTTACTAACCGCATTCGGTCTAGAGAAGGAACCGGCTCAATCAGCCCCAGCAAGCACCTTGCTCTCGATGCAAGTCGCCCAACAACTCAGTACAAATCGGAGCTGTCGAAGCTGTCGAAGGCTCGAAGCCATAGAAGATCATCCTTCCGCAAGCATTGGCATGTTCCATGTTCCACGGCAATGATTGGCGTCAATTAAGTATCTCGCATAGCGCAAGTGTCTTCCCGACAACGTACGGGACAGCCCGCAGACGGACGCTTCGACGCGCCGTCAAGAGCATTAGGTAACAACACGCTCCGTACCTTCATTGCAGCCAGGACATAGGTCAGAGTAGTCACCCGGTCGTGAATGTGTTGTGATATTGCATGTCTCTGGGCGGGGCATTGGTGTCCGCGCGAGAGATGGATTCATCACATGGCTAACTTCTCCACACCTGCCGTGTCGCGAGCCTCAACGCTTGCGCCGTGACTCGTGGCGCCAGCATCTTCAAATTCCCACCACAATGGCGCAGCATGTGCCGAGCCAGCAGCTCGATTTGGCAGCAGTGAAAGCATTGTCCGTCAGAGTCGGTCAGACCAGTAGAGGCAAGGATAAGTCGTGAGATGGCGCAAGCTGGGTTCAAAAGACCCTTTTGCGCAGGATGATGATCCAAGCTGTGACACTGCTCGTTCCAATCTTGAGCCAGGGTCCTGCGATCATGCCTGTCCACCCGCCTTGCAATGACATGTGGCCCTGAGTGACTGAAGATCCCTCAATTGACAGAAGCATTCTGTAGTGCATGATCGTCCCAGAATGAGCAAAGTTGCTCCGAGAGGTGAGCTGAGGCTTTGAAAAGAGCTGATCCGTCACAGGCGCCAGGAGTTGAGAATCCACCAGGTAAAGATATTGAAGTAACGACCATCGTGGGTACTGTCCTTCGGATGCTGGTGGCCAATTGGCATTGCGCAGTAAAACGGACCGCAGCAGCTGCAGCAGGCTGCCAGTCGAGTCTCAAGCTTGGAAACACAACGTTGACGATTCAATGGAAAGTGTACCAACAGCAGCGGCGCGAACTTGGCGGAAAACCCTTTGGAGCAGACGGTCAAGTAACTTCACCAGCTAGGATGACGTGCTGGTGGCGTATTGAGATGAAAAGCAGGGAGGAGCGACCAAGCGTAAAAGCTTCACCGACAAGCAAGAGCGAATACATGTATGCCCGCACTCTAATGCATGTCAGAAAACTTCTCAGGTAAGATTGCGACAATCGGGGGTCCTCACCGAGAGACGCACGATACAGGGCTATATTTAACAAACATCGCTGCGCACGCTGCATCAACACACTCTCGTTCCGCACTACTTGATAGGCTCAAGTCTCATTCTTTGGACCAAGACATACCGCATCCCGCCCTGGGCCGGCAGCCTTCTGCCTCCAATCGACTGCCTTCCACTTCACAACTTCTCTCTCTTGCTCGCAAACCTTCGACCTCCACTCAAAAGCCTGCATATCCCGGTTTCCTTCGTCAAGCATCAATTCCAGCGCCGACATCTTCTCGACTTGCCGCCTCATCCTCTCGACAACCCGAGCCTGCTCTTGTCGATACTCTTCCAGCCCCGCTCTCTCAGCAGCAATGACAGCAGCGACCTCCGCAGCATTACCTGCCGCGATACGGCGAGGACGAATGATAGTGCTGCCCGCTGGACGACCAAGGTCAAAAGGCCAGATGGACTCGCGACGGCGCAGAGACTTGAGAACTTGTTTCCCCGTCAGCGTGGTGACGGCTTGCTCAGACGCCCGCGTGTCCTCCTCAACTTCGTCGAAAACAATGTCCGAGTTCCTTGTGCTAGCAGAGTCATTCACCTGGCAATCATTCGCGTGTTCCTTGAAAGCAGTCACGAAGCTGCTAGGGCTGGAATTCCTCACCTGAACATTGACCGCTGCGATCCAATTCGGATCAGATTGATCAATAGGCATCCAAGCAGGATCAAAGTAGTCCAGCCGCGGACGGTACCAGTCGCTTGTCTGTGACGCCTGAGATGTTGGAATGGCTTTCGCGGAGCTGCTGGGCGATAGTCTCGATATTGAAGCAACGATAACGAAGCTACTCATGCATGAAGGGCCGCTGCGTTGACCCTGCGACGCTGATACCGCTTCGAGTCGAAGAGATGTAGCAGAGTTGTCCTGTCTATCAGGCTGCGTCCCGCGCGCCACAGGTATGTGATTAGTTCTCATCTCTTGTTCGAGATGCGCTGCAACGCTTCGGTGGTGATGCTCCATGATGGGCATCAGATGCACTTGGAGCGTATTGGCAAAGGATTTGAATCTGTTGAGACTTGGGAAAGTCAATATTAATCGACTTGCTGCTGGATACAACTGGTCTCTGAAGGCAAAATCGCTGCCGATCAGATCTTCATATAGCGAGGAACCAAATCAACAACACATTGAGGTGCAGCTGTAGCCACCGGACAACGCACTGTGAATGCTGCAAACAATGATTTTTGCGGTGAAAGCGTGTATATGAGATGGTCTGCGGTCTGCTGTGAGATATGTCTGTGTACTTCACTTTCTTCATCCAGCACTCAGGCCATTCTCAGTATCATCGGGCGGATGGAGTTGACCGCTTGTTGACACGGTGAATCGCCCGTCGGTGTAATGACTGCTTGTCGACACAGTTGACTGCATGAACGATCGACTGATGATGCCGATTGGTCTGTTCAATCGCGTTTTGAGGCGGCAAGCAGGGATATAAAGAATCGAACGATGCCAACTATGTCATTGACCTGCTGCGCAATATTACCCTCATGTCAAGTAAGTCTGCAATGTCTTTGCCAGCAATATAGGCATTTGATCACCTTATCAGATCATCACCAACGTCACGCCTTGTCTCCATGACTGTGAATGGTATCCACTCAGTCTTCAACTTCTCCATGTCTCCTGTAAATTTTGCCGATTTTTTCTCCATGTCCATGAAATTACCATACACCGGCGAAAAGGGCCGAGACCCTATGTCTTCGCAGCCTTCTGCTCAACTGCAGTTGATCCTGATGTAGCAGCGTTCCCTGCCGGTACATTCCCAGCGCCTTGGTTGGCAGCAGCTCCACTACGGCCGCCGCCGCGTCCGCCTCTATGTGCGCCTCGACCTCTCCCACTGGGTCCAGCGGGCGCGCCGTTGGGAGCGTTACCTCGAGTGTTACCCTCACGGAAGGCGTGGACTTCGACGGCGCCATTCGCCACTGGTACCTTCTTGGCCTCTAGTGCCTTCGCGAGTCCTTCCTGGTCTTTGAATACCGCAATAGCGGTACCCTTGCGTGGATCGATTGTCACATTGTTCACGGGTCCGTATTGAGACAAAGACTGTAAAATCAGCATCTCCGTCATACCTTGGCTGGGGTTGGCATGTTTGAGGTAGGCCTTCGTAGATGTGCTCGTGTTTGCCAGAGCATTCGTGGGTGCCGGGGTAGGCTTTGCTTGCTGTTGCTGCTGCTGCTGCTGCTGCTGCTGAGCCTTCGGCGCGGTTGGCGGCTTTGATTGCTCAACAGGCCGCGGCGAAGCAGCTACTGGAGATGCAACGTTCGACGAGGCTGCGCTATTAGCTCGCTGGTTTTGCTTCGGCGTTTGTGGTCGGTTGCCTGGGGCTGCTTTTGGCCCGATCCCGAGATCCTTTTGCAGCATTTTCTTGATGCCCTCTGCATTACCCCTCGGTCTCTGTGGGGGTGTGACGCGATTCGATGCTGGACTCGGCGACCCTGTGCTTTCGGAACTTCCGGCTGGCTGCCCAGGTGTTGCATGTTGCGGCTTTGGCGATGCTGCTGGCTGCTTTTTGGCCTTCGCTGGTGATGCAGTCTTTGTATTGGCTGGGTGCTGTTGAGCTGCATTCTTGTTTGCCACTTGCTTGTTGAGAACCTTGGCTGCCTCTTTCGCAGCCTGCTCTACTTTCGCAGCTTGCGCGCTCTTAGTGCTCTTGGCCTTGATTGGACTGCTTTTGGCGTCAGACTCCTTCTTGTCGTCTTCCTTTTTCTTGTCACTCTTGCTTCCCGCAGCTCTTGCCTTGTTCGCTTTCTTCTCGCGAAGGTCATCTATCAATGGGGTGCTCTTGATCTCTGGCCTCTCCGACTTGTCTGTGGGAGCTTCAAGTGCGGCCGGCTTGACAATCGCCTGTGTCTGCTCCTCCAAGAATGCCATGTACTCAGAGTCCTGGTCAATGGTGCCTGCCCGGTTGTCCACTCTCTGCTTGTTGACCTGCGGCATCTTCTGATTGGCCGCGTACTCGATCATCGGCTGCAATTGCTTAAGCTCCGGGAAGTTGTATGTGCCGGCCTTGTCATGATATCCAGTTCCCGCCACCACTTCCAGATGCCGCGCATTTAGTTCGTGTACACGCGCCTCGCTCGTGACATGGAAATAGCATCCTGCCTGCTGGTGTATCTTGCCAGGCGCCTTGACTTTGCCCGGAGTGAACTCGCGCCAATCCACTCTCCCATTACCCAGCTTCCACTCATCGCCTAGCGCATCTTCCAACTCAGTCAATGTCAGGCCCGGTGGGAGTCGTCGAATGTGGAGCTTGAGCTTTGGTGCTGTTGCTTTGGCTGGCGCTGCTCGTTGCGCCGCGTTCACTGGCAGCACGCCGGACGGTCTGTCCGGGTTCTTAGCCAGTAACTTAGGAGGCATCGCATTTCAGAGTCAACGGGAAGGATCATAAGTCGGAGAACAAAAGCAGTAACAGCAGGCAATCACGTGAAAGTGGGGCGAGCACCGGCACGGCCCTGTTCCCGCCCTCAGACCTCTTACTGCACCAAGACCTCAATTGACACCAGCCTCACCAGCCTCCTGGTCGCCATTTACATTTGGCTTGCGGAGCTCCCATCACCAGCTCGTACATGTAGCACAACGATCAACGTTTCAAATGCTCGCCTTGGCCAGGATCATGCCTACTGCATTTGCCGCTGCCGATGCCTGCCACGTTGGGTACCACAGATACTGTCCAATGCCCACTGCCAACTGCCCCGGTATTCAATTATTGTTGAGAGACACGGCATTGCTAGCGGCAGTCACTCAAGCATGACCTGACGGGAAGAACGAAACAGTCGCGAGCCGGCCACGCAGTATTAATGCGACTTGCGAAATTCTGACTGGCCGAGCAAGCCTGATCATGTCACAACATACAATCAATATGTGGCAACCAATCGACTCGAGCCAACGAAGGCCACGACCGTGTGACCACTCTACTGTGCACGAAGGACGTGTTCCTGCATCTCGCGTGGCACCGAAAAGCATGCAGATTCTGCTGGGGTTTACTGGAAGTGCGTGCATACAGAAGGGTGCATGCAATCGTACGTCGACGAATGTTGCAGGGACGCGTGTTGGAGATGACTGCCTGCTTGTGTGGCGCGAGAACAGATTGCTTGCGGGAGCGAAAACTACTGGCAACAGGGTCGACGCTGATGCGGCTCGCAATTTCTTGCTGGCGGTATGTGAGCCAACATCTGGGCCGCGTTGCCGACACCCTGGGGGCAGCGGGATTGGCATTGCAGTCGACGTGGTGGATAGTCTAATCAGAAATGCCTCCCATGGTGATTATTAAGATACCTGTTTACAATACAATGATGCTCTGTCCCTTTGCTGACCCTTGCCGTGAGGCAGTTCATGATCTGCTTCGCTTTCTATCAGTCCCGTAATCCTGAGGAAAAAGTCCTCCTGAGAAGGTAGAGAAGATCAGCAGCTCGCGGGGAAATTAACAGTATGTACATTGTGCAGTCCAACCTCGAATAGAGACAAAATGAAGAGGTATCTAGAATTCTCGGCTCAAACGATCAGAAAACGTGCGCCAGCGCTAAAGATGCTTTCAAATAACAACGCTGCAAAAGGGTCCGCCCCTCCCATGCTATGTGCCATATTCATTTCTGTCGTCCATTCTTATTCGTTGCGATAATGATGGAAGGGTATTGTCGTAGACTCATAACGATTATGAATGATGGTGTTGAGTGAAGAGCTGCTGTTTGGATGTCGTACACCTGGCGGGTAGCAAATGCCATGGTCACAAGAATCCTCCACCGGAGAAGACGCCCTGCTGCAGTGTATCCGGCGGCATGTTGGCTCTGATCTCCTTCGGGTTCCTATAACCCTGCGTGCTTCCACTTCTGGGGAGATTCTGCGGCGGCACCGCCGTCTCGCTGATTCTTCCCTCCATGCCCGGGCCGGGCGGCGCAGGTGGAGGCGGCGGAGGCGGCGGAACCTGTTGATCTTGGCCCCCGGAAGCCATAGCCTGCTCGTACGGGCTCTTGGCACGCTGCAGGCTGTCGCGGCGGCGATGACCTTGTGCAGACTTTGTCGGCATGGGTGGAAGTACGGTTTCATATGGACGTGCGGCGGTAGCAGTGTACTCGGGCATAGGTGGAGATTTCGTGCGCGAAGGGTTAGCGGAGGCGGCGCCGCTGCTGCGAGACTGAGAGCGCATGCGGTCTGTCACGCCACGGAACTTGGAGCCGAAGGTCTCGCTCACGCTGCCGCGCCCGCGTCGATGCATACTTGGCGATGCCGTAGTTGCGCGCTCCATGGGGTAAGGGAAGGTTGTCGCAGGCAGAGTCGTGGGAAACGTAGTCGCAGGCAAGGTGTCTGGCACTTCGATAACCGCATTGTTCTCGATTGCGATGTTGATCACATCTGAGCTTTGGCCTGGCGCCTGAAACATTGTTGGTGGTGGCGGCGGTGGTGGTGGGCCGGCAAGGTGTTGCAATTGCGGCAGCAGCTCTGGGGCAGCTCCTATATCTCCTTCCTCAGGAATGATGATCACCTGGTCGGAGTTCAGCGCCTCGTCGATGCTAATGGGTACAGCGGGTACATTTGTCAGGTCTTGAGGCTCGGGTGGCGAGATCTTGCGAACGTGCTTCCGGCTCGACGACTGCAGACCAAATTTATATAGAGGATGGACATTTCCGCTCATACTTTCGGGCGGTGCAGACGCAGATCTTTCGGGAGCCTTTTGACCAAAGACTGTAGATGGCAGCAGTGGTCCAAGACCATCAGCCTCTTCTGGAGGAGCACTTATGTTTGACGTTGTGATAGATCCAATATTTGAGCCCGTTACTTGGCTGAGATTGGAGCCAGTGACCTGACTAAGACTAGACCCTGAGCCAACAGAGGACAGCTCGCTGAGATTGCTGGGGATTCCAGGTATTGGAGGTGCGTCGCGCTCATTCGGGTCAGCGGTCATGTATCGGGGATGGCGCATTGCTCTTGGAGTCGCTGGCAGTCCCATGACCGGTAATGTTGTTCCGTTGTTCTTGCTGTACTTGTTCATGACCTCGGGGTCTACAGCCTGACTGCGTGACATTGGCGGCTTGAACGACGCTGGACTGTCACCGAGTTCAGTTTGTGAGCGAGGTGACATTCGCGGTCTTGGGAAGCTGCCATTCGATGGCACCTCGCCAGGTAGTGGGATAGTTGGCGCAGATGGACGACGCGCCAGCGACATGCGGCGCTCCTCCAACTCCTTCGCAGCCAGCTCCTTTCTATTCATCCGTGGCTTAGGAGCTCCTGCTTCCGAACCAGTCGTGATGGAAGACTCCGAAATATTCTCATCGACATTGCTGCTTGCAGAAACGTCGGATGCTTCTCGGGCCTTAACCTTACGGCTGCCTGACCTTGCTCGAGTTTTGCGACTGACGGCTCGCCTCGATTGAAGATCGTCATTTGGCGTGCGGCTCGAGCTTCTCGCACGCAGACGGACGCGGCTACCGTTGTGGCTTCCATCGGGTTTCTCGTTTGGGAACATCCCGAGTGATCTCAAAGGCGGCAGAGAAGGTGAGCGCAAGGCAGTTTCAATGCTTCTGCTCGCAGTCCGGCCACGAGCGTCCACAGCAAGATGTAGATCTTTTGGACTGTGTCGTTTCTTTTTCGATTCCGTTTTCGAGCCTATACTCTTGTGCGAGTCTACTGGTGACGTGATCTTGTAGAAGCTCTCGTCGTCTGTGGTCGCTGGCTCCACGGTTTTCGATTGACTTGCCTGCGCAATTTCTTCCGGAGACATCGGTATCGGTGACGACGGTGATCGCTTCGCTGGTCGGACGTACTTAGTCGTCGAATCTGTCCGTGCTCTGATGGCTCCACGATCCGTACGACTGACATCCCGCCGTCTGCTGGACGCACGACTTTGTGCACGGGATTGAGCGCGGTCTTCACGAGCGCTAGCACGAGCCTGCTCGACGCTACTAATGTACTCGTCGATAGCACGAGACTTTCCACCGGCACCCGCTAGGGTTGAGCCAAGACTACCTTTTCCTCGTGGTAGGTCCGCGACTGAAGCGTACGTGGTCTCATCTCTGCCAGAGCTAGATGCTGACGGCAAGCTGACATCATAGCCAGTCTCTACAACATGCAGAGATGCCAGCGAAGGCGGCTGGCGATCGCGCGACTGCTCCCGGTGCCGTTGAGACTGTGCCTTTAGCTTTTCAAAGACGCCCGGTCCGGGCGAGGGCATTCGGTCGTCGTCTCTGAGAGCTGGTGCTATCGAGCTCTTTACTGCAGTAGATGGCTCTGGGAGACTGTCCGCAGTAGAGCTGGATGCTCGTCGCGTATGACCAGGCTTGACGATGGTTTGTGGAGCAAAGTCTCGTGCGGCAGTCATAGGAGTGCTCATTTCCGCAGCCTCTGCTTTGGCTCTTTCGATATCACTCTTTGAAGGCAGTCGCTTCCTGCGCTGATATCCGCCTGGAGTTGCGGTCCGTGCAGTCGATGGCTCGCGAATGCCTCGAGATTTCTCGCGCCAAGACACGAACCCGCCTGGTGAAAGAGCAGATTCCGCGATTGGCGTGGCTGCGACTTGGTTGACAGAAAGCGGGATTCCCTTCGCGCCGAAACTCGTGATTAGTTTCAAAGAAGCGTTCTTCGCCTTGATTCTGTCTGACCCTGACGCCGAGGGCGGCGATATTGGCGGGCTCTGAGGCCCAGCACTCAAGGGCGCGTTGAGGCGTTGTTGCTGAGCGGCATAAGCAGCATCTTGCTGAGCTCGTGGTGAAAACCAAGGCTCAGAAGTCTCAATACTCGTGCACGAAAAGCATCTCACAGCAAGCTCTGCTTGCCCTTGTTGCACCGATGCCTCGCCCCATTTGCGGATCAAATATGACTGTCGACCCCAATCTGCTGGCAGGGTCAAGCAAGTGAGTAGTACCGCTTCCATCCAGAATGCTGATGATACGTACACTTCGATAGCGTCGTTGAACTCTCCTAAGCCAAGCAGAATTGCCACTGCAGGATGTGTGTCGCCCTTTTCGAGCAGACGCTGTACAAAAGCCTCGCCAACCTTCTTCTGTGAATCCTGTCCAATCGAGCTCAGGGCCAACATCATCCAGTCCGAAGATGTCATGGATTGTGAGCCCACCATGGACGCCATGATGTCTGCACCCGTGTCGCCTAGCCATTTGGACAGCAGCACACCTGCTGCTGATCCAGGTTTGTGACTTGACAACTCGCTGCGAATGAGGCTCTCAACATCGTCGTTCCATCCAAATACAACGCTCAGCATCTCGCGTTGCAGAAGCTCTGGCGTTCGTGTCATGCTCCCATAGTGTGGCGTCCGGAATGGTATATCGCGGACGCGCAACCTCAAATTTGGGAACAGATCCATATCGTCCTTTTCGTGCTTTGCCTTTTCGGGGCTACGAGGTAGCTGTTGTCTCAGGTTCGACGATCGGAGCTGCTGTCTTGGTCGAGATGCCCGCGAAGCGAAAGACGATACTGAACGAATAGACATGCTCTCATGACCTTGCCGAACAGGCTCGGCAAACGAGAATTCGGTACCATCCATGCCTGTGCTGAAAGAAGCTCGGGAAGAGTCAGGTTTGTCGTAGAGATACTTGCGAGCGCGTCTGCTTTCTCTGGAGGACTGCGAGCTCGCAGATGATGCTCTACTCGACACGGGACTCAGGGGCCCGACTTTGTCTCGCACTTCCAATTCAAGCGCATCCAGAGAGTCTATCTCTCGTGCAATTTTCTGCAACGGAGACATCGAAGCGCCTTCTTCGGCGCTGCTGTCTCGATCGGAGTAAAGAGGCAGTGCAGCTGGTGCTTCGTTTGATAGAGCCCTTGTCGGCTCGCCATAAAAATGGTGTGATTCCTCGAGATTCGTTGGTGGTGTCGGTGGTGTATTGGCTGGCACGTGCTGTACGCTCTGGACCTGCAGTGGTGCGTTACCAGGAGTGATGTCGTACTGCTGAACGGTATGGTTGCGACCAAGTGTGAACAGCGTCGCGGTGGGTCCATAACAGGCGATTGCCGTGACACCGTCAATGGTTGGTATCACGTCGTACGTGACCTTTTTCGTCCGGACGTCCCAAGAGCGGGTTTCACTGTAAGAGAAGGGATTAGCTTGCTGTCGGGATGGCTGGCGCACTGCAAACGCATGGCCTCTTCGGCGATGACCTCACCCTTCCACATATTGCACAATGCGACCATTCTTTGACCATGCAAACCAGCACGAGCCTGCTGATTGAAGTTCTGCCCTTTGTAAGACCCGAATGATATTTGGAGATTCTTGATGTGGAGCTTTGGGTACGCTCCAGACTCTCATGTCACCGTCGGACGTCTGCGTGGCGAGCATGTCAGTCCTTTGCTTGGAGGAAGACCCATGCCAAGCCAAACCAGTGATGCGCGAGGGGGCTCTAGCAGTTGTCAAAGTGTGTAGGATAGTGAATGAGGGCTGCAAGGTCGCAACTAAGATCGATCCGTTGAGGTAGCCAATTGCGAATGTTCGGCAATCAGAAGAAGGCGCAATTGCAGTAACCGGGTCGAAAATGGTTCTAGCCGAAATGTGCTCCGACGTGGCAGGTTCGAAGAGAATAATGTTTCCCTGGTCGTTGCCGAACGCAATGTTGCCGTTGCGCATGAAGCTCGCATGCCTCATCCGCTCATAACTGGAGAACCTTGCGACCTCACCACCAGTCAGAATGTCCCACACAATGGCCGTATGTCCCGCATCGTAGCTCACGGCCAACCGTCCCGACCCTCGATCACTGCTGTTATCAACGTGTATCCAAAGCACATCTTCTCGATGCAGGCCAAACCGCCGTTCTATAGCCAGAGTATCATGATGCAGCACCAATATCGAGTTGCGTTGCGCATACAGCAAGAACGATGCAGTTGCGGCGCATGGTTCGAAGTCCTCGTCCGTATTCTCTGGCGTCAGGGTTGGCTGAGGTGGAGCATAGTGCGCAGCGAAAGATGAATTCGAGGCCTCTGATAACGACCTGTGTCTTGTGATTTGACCAGAAGACATTTTGGGGCACACTGTGTGTCGATGGTCATTAGTCCAAGTTCCGAAGCCCTGATCATGGCCGGTGTGGAGGCCTCGTGGTCACGCTTTAGGTCATATACCAGAAACGGCAGTGACAGGAGACGTGACGACGCTCCGGATAGTGAAAATTCGACGTACCCTACAACGCGCACATTTGTGTGAAGTCACACCATGCGTAACCATCGAAGTCGCTCTCTGGAAGCTCTCGTGCGCCTGGCCCCACTCCACGAATAGCGATCCTGGAGTTGTCGCTGCAGTCCCGTATGCATACAGCCGCGCTTGGAGTTGGATTCGGACAGAGGTACAAAGGCCGGTCTGCAGGCGATTGCAGGAAGCAAAAGCGCCCAAGAAGTGTCGAGAAGCGCAGGTAGCAGTTCTGAGGTACAAGGCCCAGACAGAGCCAAATCAGCGCTCGGCGGCTAAGGGTTGGAGTTGAGCGCTGGCCATGTGCGGCCGATCTAGTCGGTCATTGCGTGTGCAGAGCAATAAGAACGATAGGCGCCTAAATGACATGTACGCAAGGCTGGGCACCTATGAAGCTCTAAGATTGGAGAAATACTTTACCATTCGCTACGAGCTTCGTTCTGTGGAATAGTCCTGGTCCGCCATGGATCATAGCAAGCCCTTCGCACGGCCCAGAAGTGGAGCGTAATTCGAGTGGCTTTCACGCACGATGGCGGAGCCTCGTGTGCAAAGGCGTGCAGTGGGTGCTGACGAACGCTGCCATAGCCAGCAGCCTGCAAGAGCAGGAGCGGTTCGAGGAACCGTTCTTGCCCCATCATTGGCTGAGATCCTTGATTAGCGCCGAGCGATCATGTACGCTAGCACAAAGTCACAATCACTTTCGCATATTTCAATTGCTTGATTCTGCCCTTCTTGTTGGCCGGCGCTTGTGAGCATAATACAAAAGGTCGGGCGGGGTGGACTGTTGACGTTAGAGTGTTGCTCTCGCTGAATTTGAGTCAAATCGATGCGCGTGGATGAGATGGCGGTGGCAGTTGGCCAACGTCGAGATCGGCGTTGCTCCTCATCATCACAGTGCACAGTTGTCCAGTCGCGAGGCGGTCAGTCCATCCCATCACCCTGGCCTATTGCTTCGTGCTGTTCCAGAAGTCCGGGCCCGGCAAGTCCTGCATAGAGCATTGGATCTTCCGCATCCGAGGGCGTCGTACGGTCGTACTGAGCACGCAGTGCATCGCATGGGCGGTCACAATGCTGCAGCTGGCTGCGAGTCGGAGAATTCGATGTCTGCCTCTCCGTCTCATGGCCACAGGAAACGTGAAGCAGCACAACATCATTCTGCTGAGGATTTGTTGTTCTGCATGAGCTACTAGGAACGTGTCAAAGCAGATTCACGGACCACGGTCAACTCGGCCAGCAAGATCCTAGCTCCGACCGCCGGAGGGTGTTACCGCATTCGTACCGTACCTTCGTGGCCAACAAAACTACTGACGTGTTAGCACCAAGATGCGTCATGCATAAATCTCCCAGCATCAATAACACAGAAAAGAAGCGGATGATACATATGTATTGTCCATTGAAGCGGTCGTCATTTGCTCTTCCGCATTAAGTAACAAGTTAAGCACTAGACTATACGAGCGGAGCGTCCCGCTGCTTGTCGGATTGCCCTGTGCTCTGGACACACTGCTCCTATTATTCCTCCCTTCGCCAAATAAAACTCTCATTTCTCATTGCTGCTGCGCGCCGTCCATGCACGCTTCTGCGGGATTGCGGCAACGCCTCGACGATATCCCTTAGGCGGCGCACCTACGCCACGACGGCACACCCGATCGATGCAGTGGACCACATATGCTGCGCCTGTCCCAGTACTTACTACTGCTGCACTTGCGTGAAAGTGCGGCATGAATCATCGATCGAGCTCGAAATGGAAATACCCAGCATTCTGTCCGAGTCAATACCGTCCAGTCATTGGCACGTTGGTGATCGGATCTCGCAACGCGAGTCCGGTCGCAACACGTCCATCTTCGCTCCAGTATGGGAGCAAGAGTGAGCTCGGGATAGAAGCCGCGCGGGTGGTCTTCCTGAGCTCATCCAACTAGGACTGGCTGCTATCTTTTTTGCAGCATTCGGTGACGTGAATGATATCGTAGTCCAGCTGCTGACTCAGCGATCAAATTGACAGTGATGAGACCGCGCGGACTTTGACTTGGCATGCTTCCAAGATCGTTCGTTCGACTGAAAATAGACGTTCAGTTGCTGCGATTGCTGGGATCCTTCTCGTTCCGTAGACTGGCACTTCTCCTTCGTGGCTTGACGACTGGTGGCAAGAGTGGTCGTGCAAGGTAGGCCTCCGCAGGCCGTGGTGGCGCAGGCGGTTCTCTGAGATACGGCACGTCGTCCTCTCCAAAAAGATCCTCATCGCTGATATAAGCACTGGGTGTGTCGAAGCTTCTTTTGCGAATGCAAGATGAGAAGTCGTGAGCCGCCATTGTTGTTGAGTAAGGAAGAGACGTCTTGGATGCTGAGCTTGCGACTGAGATCGGCTGACTCGGTGTTCGCGAAGGCGAGTTAGAAGGCGTGCTCGAAAATGATGATGCGTGATTGGATTGGTACGAAGACATGACTGGCTTGTTGTTGGTGCCGTTCCAGCTCGTCGCAATTAGTCGCGCCGCAATGGATTTGGTAGCGTTGGGAGATTGGACGTGAAGAAGTAATCCTGCCAAACCTGCGCGCAAGTGATGTATGCGAACCGCCTTTCCCTGTGGACAAAGAGGGAAGGTAGTGGTGTTCGGCTGACACGGAATAGTGCGCCAGGTGCTGACACCAGCTGATAATCAAGTCCAGCTGTTCAGTGATGCAGCGCAAGATATCTGTGAAGGCGGTGGGAGAGGAGCGGTCTTTGATAATAAACCCAAAAAGATCTGTCGGCCGTATAAATGGTCGGCAAGCGCTCACCGCGCTGCCTCGGAAAGCTGTAGACAATTGTTTTGACGAATTCACACCGGCATGACATGGAGGCGGTGACGAAATGAGCTCTCTTGTGGCCTTGACTAGCCCGCAGAGCTTCGGTGACAAGACACCCCACGTTCATTCGCCGAGAAGCAAGCGATTCAACAGCTCATCCTGCAGCAAATCGCAGGCAAGGGGTCAAGGACGAGCAGTCATCCCATCTACCCATGTCTGCCTGTTCAAGACACGTGCCGCGTGGCGGAAGGCGATCGCCCTTGGGTGCTTCCTGTCGTAAGGACTTGTCCCGGAACACGAAATCCGCAACCTCGGCCAAATTGGCCACGCTGACTGGTCGGCACTACCACCTGCGACAAGCAAGTACATGACTTGGTCGCGACGTCCACTTGATCAAGATGTCACGGACCACCTTCCAGGCTATGAATATTGCGAGCGTCTACCTCCGGAGGTAGCCCTCCGCGTGATTTCATAAACAAGTTCGCCAGGTCGAAGGCTCTCAAGTCAACCAAGGATGCCACGCAGCCGTAGCAGGCACAAAACCTGCGGGGCTGACCCTGGGCAGGTAGCTAGGTGGGGTTGGCTGCTGCTCCTCCGCATCAGGGTCCTTGGGCTCCATATATATCGACACAGCCCGAGACACAATTTCCCTGCTTGTCCGCTCCAGCACTCGGAACCCACAATCCCTTCGACTCCAGACAAGGTTGTGAGCAGTCTGCGCTCATCTCACCAGCATTTTTCTAAGCAAAGCATTTCACACTGGCTAGCGAGTAAATTCAGATACCGAGCACATCCAGCTGCTTGCTCCTAGTCACCACATGAAACCGCGGATGTTCCTACTGGCTCGAGTCGTATTTTTGCCAACCACAGGCACAATTATCATGCCTGCAAGCCACGAGTTGCTGATCGTGGATAAGCTCTTTAGCGACAGGTATGTCTATGAAAATCTTCACACGCAAGCAGCCGCTTTCAACCGAGACCTGAAACTTTGATTGCCTTGGCTTTCGTCAGATCAACGTCCCTAGCGTAAGGACATTGTGCTTCAAGCCTACGTCGGCGCCAGGCTGCGAATCACCAGGTGAGGATACTCAACCCAAGCTCATCATACGTCCAACAAGACGAAGTCAATCCCTTGTGAGACAGAAACGATGAAGGAAGCGATAAAGAATGAGAGCCTGCGTCCCGAGGCGACTGGTCACGAGCCCATCGCCTGCAGAGTCATCGACATATAGTCCACTCTTCGGCCAAACTCGGGTGAAACGCCACGTGCGACAGTCTCATGAGAGAAAGCTCAGAGACTGGATAGATAATGCATGAGATTCCTCGGCCAGTGAAGGCATGGTACGTAGTTGTTACATTGGTACATATTATTCTTCATACCTTCTGCGCGTGGTGTCGTGCTACGTAACGCTCCCTGTCGCTGCACACATTGGTACGAGTCTGCGGGGTGAATGGCAGAAGCTGTGGCCTCTAGAAGCTGCCCATATATCAGAAGACTGGAGATGATAAGCAGCTCAATGTTTGTGGCTGTCAATGTTTCAGAACTTACAAGCTTGGGGTCGGGGATTTGACTGTCGGGTCTGACTCCTTCCACATTGCTACATTCAAGAGAGACACAATTCATATTCTTCGCGGACGTGACACTTCTGACCAAGGCCATCCATTTGATGCTCTAATATCCCTGATCACAAGACAGGGAGACACCTGTCAACGAAACCCGGACGCATATCCTAACTGAATCTCCTACCACAAACATGTCATCAGAATGTTTCAATTAAGTATCTCTTGTACTTCGTCATGTACTTCGTCAGAATCGCGGACATTCTCTAGTCAGACCTGGCCAATGGCGGATACCCAACGGCGCAGAAGCATGCACCTCACTCAGCAATCGTTCTCACTAGGTAGGCGTTCCTGTCATCCGTTATTTCGATCACCTTTTCGTGCCAATGACGACGAACGAGTTGAGCATCACAAATTCTTGGTGACTCAGACTCATTAAGCCACTGGGCTATCGTGACAGCAGCACTCAGGAGTGCCATACTCCACTTGCAAAGAAGCGTTGGCCGTGCATTGAATACCTAAGCTTGGAGACTGCGTATGCAGAATTCGAGGCAGTATATTCTGCCTGCCATGCGGCACCGCAACAAACATATTGTGTGGACGATATCCGCTGGTGACTGGTCACACTATCGCAACCCGACAACCCAGCGCATGGCATGCCAGCCACGTGCTGTTGCTCACACGTGCAAACTCTGCCTGGGATACCCCGGCTCCATCAATCATACATTTGCGCAAGCATACAGATGTCTCAAGCCGAGCTTCCACGAATCGTATTAGCAGCTCTGATCACCGTCGTCCCTTATTCCTGTCTGTTCAAGGCATCAATGATGTACGTGCTGTTGACCAGAAACCCATTGAGATCGCGGTTGGATCTCACCAATTCCTGTGCATACCAAGGACTCGTCGGGCCGGCACAGTCCTCGTCGTAGCCTTTATCGAAGCTCTTGAAGTATGTGTCCACAAGTGCGCTACAGCCGCATTGATCGCTGTTCACACCAGCAATGAAGAGCGTGATGGTTCCAAAATCTTGCAGATAGAGGCCCAGAAGAATTTGAGCATCCCACAGGCCGGAGATGCAGTCTTCAAGTTTGGTCAGCTTTACATCTTGCTCTACAGGTCCATTCCAGCAGCCAATCCCGCATATAGAGCATCATTCAGCGGGATCTAAGGCTGAGCATTCCGAAGGACTGCGGCGCAGCAGCTTCCCAATATTGATCGATGTGCCGTTGTCTTCTATCAACATACCCAATTTGCAGAAGGTAGTGTTCATTTGGTGGTTGGAAGAGAATCCTTTCAAGAAAGCGGGTAACAGCATCAATGTGTCGAAAATGTCTAGTCCCCAAGAACTTCATTTCACTTGCCCTGAAAGCATCAATAATGTTGAGCACTGGTAGCACAGCACTGCGTCCACTCACTGCCTTCGGAGATATGCCTTGAGTGAAGGGATTAGTTCTGCACTTCTGCGAATCTTGTAAATATTTCACTTTGAGCATGGCTCAAATATGCTTGGCTCACCGACTACCACGAGTGCGGTACGATCTGGCTCGATGATTGCTTCCTTCTGGGTGCCAAGCACAGGTATCGTCTTAGACGAGCTCGCAGACATGCGGTCGGACCCGATGAGGTCCATATGGTCTCGTTGTTGGTGAGCTTCCAATAATTATAGTAGTTCCCAAGTGTCGGACCATTGGTTGCATTCGCTTGGCTGGCGAGCGTGGGCAAGGAGTTGCAGGTGTAGTTGATCCGTGCTGCAGCTGTGACGGCTGGGGTCAAGAATACTTGCAGATGCATCCCGTTGGGTTATGAAGGCACAGGGTGTCTACAGAAGTCATGGCAAGATATAAGGCACATTTCAATCATTCTTCCCACCGCAATATCCTGCGGCGAATGGCCAACCGAGGACTCATCATCATCTTGGCCGCCTGGCAAAATCTGTGCCTGTCTGTCAACTGAAAGTACATTCTTGTGTCAGTTCCCTCGCTGATGCTGCACATTGGACTTGCTGAGAAGCATTCAGGACGCAGTTGCGACAGACTGCATGCACATGTGTGCACGTGATAGTGCGATCTCGGTAAAATAATGCTCCGTCACCGGCCAATTGTGTCTGCATCCATGTGGTTTGATTTCTAGACTCACCGTCACTACATGATGTTTGGGCACGTATGTCGGCACAAACGTTAGAAGTGGTGATCTCAGCTTGAGGAGCGTGCAGCAGCCCTACATGGACCGCAAGCAGTCCGCGCTGGTAGATTCGCCCTACCTCCGATCCCTCTTGGTACGCTACTTCGTCCGACTCTTTGCGGGGCACTGCTTATTTCTCAGGCAGGCGGTATAGCAGGAACAACAGTTGACACGTCCCTATATCCGCTCGACACACTCAAGACACGTCTCCAGTCTTCTGCCGGGTTTTGGGCTTCTGGAGGCTTCAAAGGCGTCTACAATGGCATCGGATCAGCTGTAGTGGGCTCGGCGCCAGGGGCCGCTCTCTTCTTCGTGACATACGAAGGTGTCAAGAAAGCGCTTGCCAGTGGGAACACAGGCGGGCCGGGAGGAGCTGGAGGTCACCTGCTCGCCGCGAGCTTAGGTGAGATCGCAGCATGTGCAGTGCGCGTTCCCACAGAAGTCGTCAAGCAGAGGGCTCAGGCTGGACAATACCCGACGTCACTGACGGCACTCACGTCAATTCTGAAACAGAGGAATACACACGGCTTCGTGCACGTGTGGCGAGAGCTGTACCGTGGGTGGAGCATCACTGTGATGCGAGAGGTGCCGTTCACCGTGATTCAGTTTCCACTATGGGAGGGTATGAAGGAATGGGCTTTGCGACAACGACAGCCAGGCCATCGACCAAGAGATGTCACGGGTGCCGAAAGTGCAGGTTTCGGTGCTGTATCTGGAGCTGTCGCGGCCGGCTTGACCACGCCACTTGATGTGATGAAGACGAGGTTGATGCTAGCCAAGCAGCGGCAGGGCATTTTTGCGCTCACGGCGCAGATATGGCGAGAGGACGGGGGTAGGATCTTCTTCAGTGGCATAGGTCCGCGGACCATGTGGATTAGCATTGGTGGCGCGGTGTTTCTCGGAAGCTACCAATGGGCAAGCAATCTGCTTGGAGGCAGATAGGAGCGGTTGAGTCGCTGAAATGCGACTTTCATCATTCATAGCTATAGATACATGCGTAGGCATGAGCGAAGCGATGTACGTCCACACTTCGTGCCTGCACTGGCACGTTACTGAACGCGCAGCTCCTTTCGCTGCTTTCACTCGGCCGCAGGAAGTTTCCTTTCTCTCTGCTGTTACGTTGCTGTCGGAGAATACGCAGCCTGGAGGAGCCGTCATATCAGGTTCGAGGTCCTGGGAACGGGTAAGGTGCCCATGGTGGCTTCTGGCATCGCACGGCTACATCGGAAACGTTGACCTTTCACTTTGCCCTCTATGGCCACGCATGGAGCTGCTTCGAATACTCAGAGGAGTCGGAAATTCGAGTCAATCTGGGCACTAGTTCATTGCGGTAAAGAAAGGGAGGGCTACAAGGACAGAGCATCGCGTTTCAGCTACATTCTATCGTTGATTGCAATTGCGATCTAAGCTTGGGCTATGACACATACCAACTCTGCACGATCGCGATCGTATACATGGTAGGCATTGCGGTGACCGAAATTCCCAGCCTGGCCTGCAGGCTACAGAGTCGCAAGGTTGCGGCTCTGGTCAAAATACTGGCTCAAGTATAGAACACCCAACCGAGCTCCACACGAGACGCATGTACAGCATTTTTCTCGAGGCAAGCGGACGTGTCCTGCCTTTGAATCGATTTGGCAAGTCATCTTGGCCATCCACAATGCCTCTGGTCAAGCCGCTGATATAATATTGGTCCTTGTGGTGTCGACGACTGTGTGTGGTCTCTCTATGTCGCAGTTGCAGCGTCACACTCAATCAGAAGACTATATATTGCCGCTCTGAAGGACCATGTGCACGTGTTTGGAGGGTTTGTATCGAACCCATTGGCATTGGTTATGGCGCCGCCAGCTTAAGACGATCATCAGCAACCTTCTATGTCTCCCAATGAATCAGGTTCAACGTACTGCAATCAGGTGAATTGAAGACCAGACAGACGCATGGGAACGCCTTGTTTTCCGGTAGGTTGTCCCCTTCCCATTTCACAACCGATCCAGAGCCGCCTTGCACACTATGACAGCCCCCGTAGGTGACCTTCGGCGGGTATGGATCGAAGGGTACGCTCCCAAGATATTTCCCAAGCGTGTCACAGCTGCCTTCGTATATAGAGCACCAGGTACCTGGAAACTCCGCGGCCGCATATTTTGCGAGAATGGCAATGGATGGAAGTAACCTTAGCATCCTCTGTGCCGGACTCATTCTAGTAATAGCGAGGTTGAGTTCAGATACCGATTAAGAGTCCCGCCTGCTTATAGACCGTAGTGCAGCGATCAAGACCCTGTTCGAGACTGGTGTCTTCTTGTCTGCTCTCGGAGAACGTAAGCAAGCAAACGAGCAGAGAGAGGTCTGGTGTGGAAGATGCGAGGGAGCGCTTTCATTTTCTAGAAATACGTGGGTCATAGGTAATTTCATCTCGCGAAGATGTAGACAGATACACCACTTGAGTTGTGAGACAATCATCAAAAACCATAAGACCCGTGAGCGTCTCGGTCTAAACTTCCGTCACACGCCAGCCAATACATTACGCGGCCAAGCTGCTAGAAAATCGGGCCAAGCTCAATCATCAAGAGTGCAAGCCTCTTAACCATGTCGCGACCTGGATTCTCACATGTAACAGCGAAGGTTGTGTTAAAGTGCCGTGAGAGCAGCGAGGAAACACCACATGAGGACTAAAAGTCAGATCTAGAGTGCCGTCGGAAAAGCTGCGGCGTGCAGCTGACATGCATCCGCGGAAGGACCGGTAGTGTTCTCTCTGGCCTGAAAGCAATGATGGCAGTAGCCGTTTAGTCAGAAGGCAGTTGTCTGACTGGCAAAAGGGCATGAAAGGCATATAATATATGACTCCTGCAAAAGACCCAGATCTTCCGTGCCAAGCAAAAATTCAGGGTTGATCTTCATTTTGATCCAGGTACACACGAACGTAGTTCAATCAAAGGAAAGGATCTCGTCCATATCACGATAGTGACCTTCACCAATTGGTAAGCTCCGAGACGTAGCGGCATCCAGCTTGCGCGATCGAGGTCCGCAGGGTCCAGGTTCCGGGACCGCCAAAATATACGCGGACGTAAACAGTCCGCCTACATCTCGTATGCTCCATCAGATGGCATCAACTGACATGCTGAGATCTAAGCTTTTTGAATCTACAGGTCCGTGTCATTGTGCTGGTCAGACGTCAGGTCCTGCACAATTGATCCATTCTCCAATGTGATCTCTGTGACCCAAAGCGCCCTATATTAGGCACTTTGCGAGATTAAATGACAATACAGCCGCGAAGCTCCATGTGCACAAGCTTTTGTTGATGGTGGATCGTTTCGGCGTCAGGACTTGTGAGCGTCAGCGGGCAGATCAGACCTTTAGGCAAGAGCCATCATACCTGCTTGTAGTCTTGTCAAGCGATACCACTGGGCGGTTCGCCAAGGGGGCCTGCCTGTGCAAAGCACAGGAACTGCACTTGCTCGGACTACTATCGATCCGGCCGCAAGTCCGCGTCCAGGCCGCCTTGTAAGTGCACGAACTTGTTCAACCACACTTTGGAGAGTGCCGCTGAGATATCTTTGGCATACAACTTACCGAAAGGACCCAGGCTCGCTCTAATCGTGCTCGGCAGGAACAGAGAGTCTTGCGAAACGATACTGATCTGAGCCCTTTAACATATTGGCTGACTGAGAAGCTATGTCAATTCATCGATGAGGATTCGACCACGATGCAGATCGAGCATTTTCGGTCAAGCTGGATATAGCGTGCTCCTGCCGCTACCTGTACGACTCCTGGCTGCAACGTGTTGCCCAGCTGGTATGACGAGGGGAACACCTTCAAGAACAGGCTGGTCAGAGGACCTATGAAGTTGATCATGTCAGCTGTTTGGCGGCATCGGGAGTGAAGTTGAGCTTACCCGTAGCTGGCAGTCACAGATTCGAAACGCAGCGTTCCATGAACAATCTGTCCGCTCATGATTGTGGTCAAGGCAGAATCCTGGTCTTTCTGGTGTGTTCCTGAGACGAATTGCCCGATTCGTGTCACGACTCCAACGCTCGATTCAACCTCATTTCAGCTGGCTATGAGTTGGGCCAGTACCTGGCTAAATCCAATCATCATGACCAAGCCAACCCCTACGGTACTGCATTGAAATGGCCCTTCCATGTGAATACGATTCCGACAAGTGCTGCGCATAAAGCTCCGACTATGAGTTGAAGCATAAACTGAAGCCAGTACTGCGCGCAGCTCAACACGTGAGCGGATTGCTGCGAGTTGTCTATCAGCCGGCAATTTTGTAATCTGTAGGCATGCGATAACAGCGTCCTCGAACCCTAGTGTGAAGTCGAAAGCTTTGCACTTTATTTGGTCCGGGGACCAAATTGAAAGTCGCAGTCCGAGGCAATCGTATATGAAGGCTACGAGATGGTGGCTATGGGTCTATCGCGGAGATGACCAAAAGGTAATGACCATGAGAACCATCTTGTAGCATCTGCATGACTTGTCCGTTGAGCGTGTGTGGTCGAGCTTCCCAGAATGCATTCAGCCGTACGGTGGTGCAATCCTAGGTGCGGGATCTGTTCTGCAGATGATGAGCAGCTGCGCAGTCTTGCATCCAACACAGTTCGCATGCAAATCCAAAGTCTCTGGGAGGAAGGCCAGAGCTGTGATCCCTTTATTCAACAGCATCTTTTGCCCTTGCGAAGATAAATGAGTGTTCAATTCGTATGGACTTCAACTGTGTGTATAGAAATACCGCCGGATTCCTTGGGTCGATGTGGGAGGTGCGGCACCGTCGTGCTGAGTCGGTAATCAGTGGACAAACACAGCCGTGACTCGCGACTTCGTTCAGGCATCCTTGGTGCGGCTAAGCTGCCCTCAACCATAACACAGACAAGTCCGCAATCCCCGTCACACTTGCCGCTGTGCCATGCTGGGCAATTAACGACTTGCAGAAAGAACTAACGAATATGGGAAGTCCAATGGGTGGGCATTCGCAGGACTTCGTACAATCGTGACTGCCATGGCAATCTTCCATGAGGCATCAACATCGGACTCGTAACGCCGCAACACCACGCCAGATTCCAAACTCACGCAAACCGATCAACAGCTTTTTCCGTCCTACGCCTCTGATCTCACCTCTAGGCTCGTCCACAACACCACTCACGACCTCAAAGCTCTCAGCCTCTCGCCCAACCGATCCTCCCTTTCCTCTTCTCCCTGTGCCTTCGCAGCCTGAATCTCTGTCGCCGGCGTCGCGCCTGCCATCTCCTGTGACAGCTCCACACCCGCCTCGTCGGCCACCTGACTCATAAGCTTATCGACATCATCCTGAGGTGTGGCAACCGCGGTACTGTTTGACGTAGCGTTCTCGTAGTATCCAGTCGCGACATCCAGGTCCTCGAATTGCGTCTCAAATCTATCCATGACCGCTGAGATCTGGCACAAGTATTAGCGATTCCAAGCTCTGATCACCATGAGCTGCAATGATTCTCTCACCTTTTCCAAGTCCATACTCTTCATCGCGCTGTCCATGCCCTTAACCACGTTCGCCATGCTGCCCGTCACCTGCCGCATCGTGACGGCCGTCTGCACCCGGCTGCTCGTCGCATCAATCCGGCTCGCCAACCTCAGCAGATTCAGCTTCTCATTCTGTTTCCGTATTGCATTCTGCGCATAGATCTTGGCAATATCCCCGTGATTCTGCTGTATCGCCTTCTTGAGCTTCGCCTTCTCCGTCTGCTCGTCTTTACCAGCTTTCGCGGCCTGCCGGTTCAGCTGCTTTGCGGTGAACTTGAGGTTAAATAGAGCCTTTTCTAAGCCTGACATGGTGATGTGTCGGTGTTGGAAGGGTGCGTGCAGGCGCAGGATTGGGTTCAGGACTGGATGTGCTGTGCCCCGCGGGCAGTATCGAGGTCAGGAGTGGGGTCTGGTGGATCGCTGTTCTTATGGCGACTGGAGTAGATGCTTGAACGTCAGGCACTCCTTACGGGCCATTTATTCACGTAAAGGTCTTGTTGGCGGGAAGTGAGCTAAGGTGATCGTGACTCTGAAGCCCGCATGTGGTACGGATCGCTTGGTGGGGCGCGAAAGTCTTGCGTCACAATTCCGATCACATGAAACTTGCGACTCGCCACGCGAATCACTTTTCTTGTAACGCCCAAATCTCCAATCTTCTTATCGAAGTGCAATGTGTCTGTAAGATCGAGTGCAGCTTGTTGGAGGCCTGGACTACGTCGTTATACATTTGTCTCTAGCCTTAAGCTAGCCAGTCAATCGTTTGAGAGGTATGCCAACACATGTTGCCACTCGAAGTATAGCATCAAGCTGTCAACCACATCTACGAGCAGTAAACCATGCCAGTGACCTGTCAATCATATTGACCAGCAGCCAATTGTATGTACCAGCTGTTATCCCTATCAACCAGCTGTCATTGATATCAACCAGCTGTCATTCATATCAACCAGTCATCAGGGAGTCGATTAATTATCGAAATCACTGATTATTATACGCCGAACCTACATTCTTATGATACACCTAGACAGCACCTGCAAGCGCTAGTTTCCAAGCAGCGCCCTCCACGCACAGCAATCAAGCCTCAAGCCCGCGCTGAGTCGACTCGTTGGTGCATGCTGCTCAAAGGGAGCTCCTTCGCTTCCAGACCGTCGAAACCAGGCATTGTCTTCTCTGGCGAGTCTACACGCTCATGCATGCAGTCTGGAACGGGCTCTGGAGTCACTTGCCGCGTCAGGTCAGGACGTGGTGCTGCAAGGGAATTCTTCGATGACGGGCTCTTTGGACTGTCGAGCTCCTGAAGGATGCTGTCCCGCTTCTTCAAGACGAACTCTTCGGGCCGAAAAGCCTGACCAAGTCTTTGGGAGGCCGCGACTTATTCGATGGATTTGAAATACGGTTCATCTATCAGATGATCTCCAGGGACAAACTGCGCTTTGACCTATTGGCAGCACTAACCTTGACAGTCTTCACCTGGAGCTTCAATGTGGCATCCTCATCGACTACAATTATGGCATGTGGATGCATCTGGAGGCTCGACAGCGTCCACATGTGGTTGATGCCGCCCTCGAAACACTTCTGTAGCGCAAGCGCCTTGCGCACACCAGTGGTAATGATGACCACTTCTCGTGCCTTGTGGTTCAACTTCAGCCGTGACTACGTCTTCGAACCGTACTACAGGAACTTACGTCCATGACGGTCTGCACGCCAACCGTTAAGGCCATTTTGGGCACCTTATTCAGATCATCTCCGAAATAACGCGAATTCGCGATGATGGTGTCATAGGCGAGAGTCTTCACTCTTATACGACCTCGTAAGCTCAAGCCTGGCTCATTGAACGCAAAGTGCCCGTCGGGACCGATTCCACCAAGAAAGAGCTCGATGCCGCCTGCGCGTTTGATTTTCTCCTCGTAGGCAATGCACTCGGCTTCGAGGTCTTCTGCATTGCCGTTCAGGATATCAATGTTCTCCGGGTTCACGGCAACGTGGCTGAAGAAGTGATTGTACATGAAACTGTGGTAAGACTCAGGGTGCTCCCGAGGTAGATGAACATATTCATCCAACGGGAGTGTTAGCACATGTTGCCTGAAACATGCTGTGAAGCCAGGGCGAAATTGCCACTAGGAGCGCTCAGCACTCCATAGCCTGCTGTCGATTGCTCCTCTGTAGTACTTTGATGGAATTGATATGCTGCTACCCGCGGCGATACGCATGGCATCGGCAGCAAACAGCCTCCCGAAGCCAACGGAGTGCTTCGTCCCGTGATGCAGCATGGCCTGTTCTCAAATAGGGTATATCGTGCGCACCATGTTGAAAGTGATGACATGCTTAAATGAGATTTCGCCATGTTTATGCGCAGCCACAAGATTTTTGTAGATGCCCTCTGGCGACGATCCTGTTGGCAGTCCGAGCACAAACGGCCCCAGGTGTGGGTTCAAACGACTTGATCCGATCTTGTTGTTGTGTAGACCGGCAGTCAAATCTCCGGATGTTTAGGATTGTCTTGCGCTCGAAACCAATGATGTAGTAAGCAATGTACTTCGAGGCGACCTCTTTGTCGTTTCTAATGATTAGACGCCTAGCATGCTACTTAGCCAATGTCTTGCCGGACGTGGCGATTGGGCTTACATAGCGATTGCAGGTCGGTTTCAGGGTGAGGCGGTCAGTGCACAACGTCTTAAGAATCGGTTATGCGTCTCAATATGTGGCACAGGGTGAGGAGAGAATGCAAGGAGAAAATCGACCATGGTACCTGCCTTGCCATGCGTCGAGTGACGTCCCACAGTCGCACTTACCTGAAGTTCGAGCACCATACGAGAGTAGGGCTGTTGCGGTGAGCATGCAGCAGAGATGCACCCACGGTGTGCTACGTTGGCTACCCCCCTTGGCCGGCGTCAGCAGCCAGCGTAAAGCCTGGGCCAAAGCTCAGCGGTAATAACATGGCCACTACACACATGGTTGTCATCCCGTGGGAAAGTGGTGTCATGACATGCAGAGTCCCTTGCGCAATCAGGTGGCGCTCACGTTGCAATCAAGGATGGAGAGGGAGAGGGAGGCGGCCCATGAGAGCGACTGCCTCCTGTGACCCACTCGCTTCCGGCCTTCCAGATGTAGCTGATGGCCCGAACAGATAGTCGATCCTTCGTCATCATTGGCTGCATCGGGTTGCGCCATAATTGATACAAAAGTGATGAAGGATCCAGCGCATCGGTGACGCGAGGCAAGATGCAGTAGCACGTTGTAGCGTGCCACAAAAAGTTGGGTGACTGCTCGACAACGGCTATACAAAGAATCGAGAGAACATCGTGGCTGAGAAGGGTAGGTGGGGGCGGGAGTCTGTGCGCCTTCCCTCAGCGCTGCAACTGCAGGGACGACCAGGGTTCAGCTGGCTGGTTCGGTTAAGTTGATATACAGAATTATACTCCTGCTCAAAAATCAACCACCGCGCCGCATAGCACTCGGCACTGAGCTGAGTCAACATTCGCTCGCGGTCAACGCAAATGCCGTAAAAAGCTTCCGCAGCTGCATCAACCTACGATCACTTGCCAGCAACACACAGACTTATCAACCATCGACATGGCGGACACGCCGCAGGGCAAGAGGCCCGAGGAGCACGTTGGGTCGCCCACGTACTCGCTGGAAAACGAGCATGCCGCTGTCGACATTCCTACAGGTTGGAAGTATCGTGCACCCAAGATCGGGACGTGCAGGCTTCCATGGTATGCGAGTCCTGAGGCTCAACTCCTCCTCGTCGCGGGCGTCTGCTTCCTGTGCCCTGGCATGTTCAATGCCGTCAATGGTCTTGGCGGTGGTGGTCAACTATCATCCAAAGTCTCCGACGACGCCAACATGGCCCTCTACGCGACATTCTCAGTCGTTGGCTTCTTCGCTGGCACGATCACCAACACCCTCGGCATCAAAACCGCGCTCTCCTTCGGCGGTATCGGCTACGCGGTCTACATCTCGAGCTACTTGTGCTACAACCACACGCAGAATGCTGGTTACACCATTTTTGCGGGTGCACTCCTTGGTGCTTGCGCCGGTATACTCTGGTCAGCTCAAGGTGCAATCATGATGTCTTACCCGCACGAGAAGGTACGTCTGCTCCGGTGAATGTGCATTGCGATGAATGCTGACCCTCCTCGTTCACATAGGACAAGGGTCGTTACATCTCCTGGTTCTGGATAATATTCAACCTTGGAAGCGTCATCGGCAGTCTCATTCCGCTTGGCCAGAACATCCACAAGACGAGCGCGGGCACCGTTAGCGACGGCACGTACGTTGGCTTTCTGGTGTTGACTTTCTTGGGCGCCTGTCTGGCCTTGACCTTGGTCAATGCAAAGCAGGTTGTGCGCAAGGACGGTTCCAGGATCATTCTCATGAAGCATCCCACCTGGCAGACCGAGCTGTATGGCCTCTGGACCACGCTACTGTCTGATCCGTACATCATCTTGCTCTGGCCCATGTTCTTTGCCTCCAACTGGTTCTACACCTACCAATTCAACGATGTCAACCTTGCCAGGTTCAACACCCGCACTCGCGCGTTGAACAACACGCTGTACTGGACGTCACAGATCGTCGGAGCCACCGTGTTCGGATACGCACTCGACTTCCCAGGAGTCCGTCGCCGCACCCGCGCCATCGGTGCTTGGATCGCTTTGTTTGTCTTGACCTTTGCTATCTGGGGCGGTGGTTATGCATTCCAAAAGCAGTATACCCGAGCGTCCGTCTCAGCAGACAGCTTCGTCCCTGACGATTGGACCACCGGCGGCTACGTCGGCCCAATGTTCCTCTATATGTTCTATGGTTTCTATGACGCTGCTTGGCAGACTTGCGTCTATTGGTAAGAACTGATCGCTTCAATCTGTCTGAGTACTCGCAGCTGACTTTACTTGCGCAGGTTCATGGGCGCAATGACGAACAACAGCCGCAAGTTGGCTAACTTTGCCGGCTTCTATAAAGGCATCCAGTCTGCTGGCGCCGCCATCATCTGGCGTTTGGACGGCCTCGACGATGCGCCAGCGTACATGAACTTGTTCGCCTCTTGCTGGGGTCTTCTGGCCGGCAGCTTGGTGATCGCAGCTCCAGTCATGGTTTGGAAGATCAGGGACACAATCTCCGTTGAGGAGGACATCAAGTTCACGGACGAAACTGTCGATGAAGTCCTGGGACACAATATCGCCGAGTCGGAGTCTCCAGACACTGAGAAGGTCGCCTCACGATCGAAGGTATGAAGCATTTCTAGCAATGGTCAGTTAGCCATCTGCCCTGGAGGCGAGGAGCACGGGACTGTTCTTGGCTTGATGCTATCCGGAGATGAGAGCTCCAAGGTGAGTAGCTCCTCAATTGTAAGACCAGATGAGAAATCGAAGATAGCCTGAGTGCAGTTCGGAGTACGATGGCCACTTTTTGCCCCTGTTCCAGATCGGGGACCGAAAGGGTACATCGTCCCCTTGGCTACAAGATCTTGTCCTATTTACCCTTCGCGTCCTTTAATTATCTGTCCTTACGTTCCCCCGCTTTCCGCTCAAGAAAGCTGATCGAAAGCATCAGTTCCACAACTCCCACTCATATCAACGCTTACTTGCCCAGCATGCGCGCCGCTATCATTGTCATTGGGCTTTTCGGCTCTGAAGCCTTTGGCACCACGGCGTCTTTGTTGTGCAACTCTGGCACCCCTGGCGATGGCAGATGCAACACTGTCTGCGTAAGCCAATATCCGACACTTGTAGAATGCTGTGAGCTGAATGCTGACGGCACGAGACAGTGCAAACCCAGTCTGGCAGCACCCTCAAACGGGTTCCCAACATGGAGAGTGATTGTTGGAAATGGTGAGTTTTAGCTGCTTGTGTGCCATGAATGGAGAGGAAATCTGGCGGAGGCGGGCGCGTGCTGTGAGATAGTCCGGTCGCTGACGGTGACAATTCCAGGATCTGGTCCACCACCAGGCTATGCTCAAACTTGCAACTCGGCGGGTGAGGACGGCGAGATTTTCTGCGCGCAGTAAGCAGCTTGTCCACATCGTCTGCTTCAGCAATCCTGTCTCTAGCTCTCATGCGTATGTGGGATCATGTCGAGCATTTTGGTCACGGTAGAATGATCAAGTCGTGAGTATGAAAATGCAGGTGTGCAAGTTGTTGATCTTGTTGGCTGCCGCACCATCTGCATCTGTGTACTCGCTCGCGCGTGCTGTCGACCACTTTGACCGATTGAGGCTCAAATGACGAGGCAGCATTAGATATTGAATCGGACATCCCACCGCTCAGTTGAATCACGTGGCAAACGCCCGCCTCGGCAGATATTGCCCCCTGGACCCTTGCCTTCCCGTCCGGGCGGAGCGATGCAACCGTCACATCTCAACAGCTTGTTGCAAGCCATGTGCGATTTCGGATGAGATCTATCTAGCGCCCACAACAACATGACCCTTGGACGACCAGACCACGCGGCACGCTTGGCGTCCATACATGGACACTGATTAATCGACCTCGGCCTCCGCTGCTCTTTCGTTTTCTCTTGCTACATTCGTCCGGTTGGCTTCGCTCTACGATGAAACCTTCCTTGTTGCAACATTACCCCCGCCGTACCCGAAGCTCGTGTTAACGTCACTGCAAAGATGTTTGGACGCCTTCGCATTTGAATAAGTGGATGAAGCGCCTGGGCCTACCGCACGTAGCAGTATGGATCTCCGTCAAACTGGGATCGGAACCAAACGCCAACGGCAGGTCCACAAGCCGCAGTCATTGTTACCCAGTTAACATTGCATGTTATATATGCGCAGACCAGAGACTAGGCACAGCTCTCGGTCAAAGTTCAAACCCTCTCTTCGTTGCAGTCCTATTTGCGTACTTTTAGGCTCGAGGAAGCGCGTTGTCTCAGATGCCCCAATGATCGGTCCATGACAACTTCTCATTGGATTCAGTATATTCGAAGCCGTCGATATTCTGGATATTGGCAAGCATCAGGAAAGCAATGAGTGTCATCTGTGCAACTGCTTTGCGCGTTATACAACCTGCGTCTTTACAGAGGCATCAGAACAGAGATGCAGTAGAGGCAGTGGAAAAGAGCATGGACGGGTTTGCGGCGGAGGTCAGAGACCTCTTCGAGGCGCCTCTCCGCGAGGATCGGCTACTTGGGATGTCAAGAGGACTACAAGAACAGTACCGAGAAAAGCTGCGAGAGTCCAAGGTCTCTATGTTGCCATCCTATCAGCATAAACTCCCAACCGGCGAGGAGCAGGGCGACTTCTTAGCCTTAGACATGGGAGGCTCGACTTTTCGGCTAGCGCTTGTCAGGTTGGACGGCAGGATGAAGGGAGAGACCGGCACTGGTTTGTCGGTGCGAAGAATTAGGAGCTTCGCGATAGACAAGGAGATTCGCGATCTAAGGGGGCAGGCCTTTTTCGATTGGATGGCGGACCGTATAGGTGCTATGCTAGCCGACTACAATCCCAGTAGTGGCACTACCGATGCAAGGCTGCGCATGGGTCTAGCTTGGTCTTTTCCCATTGAACAGACCTCGCCTCAAAGTGGTCGGCTGCAAGCAATGGGCAAAGGCTTTTGTGCTTCGCAGGGCATGGAAGGAGAAGATCTGTGCCAGATCATTATGTGCTCTTGCCGGAGGCGAGGCTTGAACGTGGAACTGAGAGCCATCATCAATGACGGAC
The DNA here is from genome assembly GCA_021401465.1 of Teratosphaeria epicoccoides. NCBI lineage: Eukaryota > Fungi > Ascomycota > Dothideomycetes > Mycosphaerellales > Teratosphaeriaceae > Teratosphaeria > Teratosphaeria epicoccoides. The sequence continues at coordinate 380,968 of JADDMT010000017.1, forward strand.
AGGCTACTCTATTGTCACAAGCATACAAGGACCCTGCGACCCGAATGTCTCTCATCCTTGGTACGGGCACCAATGCGGCAGTGTTCATGCCAGTATCAGCTCTTGGCATTGGCAAATTTGGGCCACGTCCAGATGGCTGGCATGCCGCCGCCCAACACGTTCTGATTAATACCGAAATGAGCATGTTCGGCAAGCACGTCTTGCCAACGACGCGGTGGGACGAGGACCTCAACGCGTCACACGTCCGACCGGATTTCCAACCCCTGGAATACCTGATTACTGGTCGGTACCTGGGCGAGATCGTCCGCCTGATCATGGTTGAGGCGACTAGGACTGTAGGATTGTTTCACGGCGAGATGCCAGGTGGGCTCGAGGAGCCATACTCACTCGACACACGGATCTTGGCTGCCTTGCAAAGCGACACATCTCCCGGGCTGGCGACAGGGCGCGAAGTCTTGATACAAGCGCATCCGCCTCCGACCAGACCTCGCCAGCGCGATCTCGAATTCTTCCGCAAGATCTCGATATTGGTCTCTCGGCGAGCCGCAGCCTATCTCGCTGCTGCCCTGCACGCATTGTGGACGGTTCGGTCCGAGGCTGAAGGCCTACATTTTGGCGAGGCGAGCCACATCACGATCGCGTGCGATGGTACAATTGTGGAAAAGTATCCCGACTTCAAGGCGGGCTGCCAGCAATACTTGGATGCGCTCTGCGAGTTGTCTGGTGCCACTCGAGGCGCCGTTAGCTTGGAGCTTGCGCCCGACAGCTCAATCTTTGGCGCCGCTGTCGCAAGCTGCTGCCTGGGCGATACATGAACTCGGGCGGGCTTGACACAAAGGAGAGCGCCCGACAGCAGACAGCTACACAACAGCACAACTGCCGAGACAGAATGAACAGACCACCGTGTTGCTGTGTTATCGGCACTACCCTTGGTGGCAAATTGCTGATTTCTACTGCCCCCCATCGTGTCAGAGTCCCATTGTCGCGTAGCATCATGCCCATGCCCGGCCACGTATCAACGCGCCCGATCTGATCAGCTTTCCGTGGAGCTCATGCGACGCAAAGCGGGTGCGAATCGCGATCAAACACAGATGCGGATGAGTCGTCCGCCGTCAGAAGCGGGGAAAGGTAGGTACATGTGTTGATGCGTCTGTGCGGCCGGTTGAGCACACAAGCTGCACGACTGCCTAGGTATATCGTGCACATGTGCCGGCAGCTTGAGCTGGATTGCTTCACTGGTAATATTCACGTGCCACGCAACCACTTTGCATCCGTCGGCCTGTTGCCATGACTCAATTCGAACTCTGCGCGACCGGCAGCGTTTGTTGTCCGATGGACTTCATAACACCGTCCTGGCAGCTTCCCAGTTGGGACTCCGTGGACGGTGCCAGTATCGTGGAGTTGATACAATACCTCCTCCCAATTTCTCCTATCTCTAATAAATTCACGATGTACGTGAAGGTTACTTCCGTGATGTGCTGTACCTCCCCTGCAGAATCGCATGTCCCGACTTTACACCCACCTCATCATTGCGTCTCGGTCACAGCTCTCGAGCGAACGACATGTGTGCCGACAATGCCGGATCACATCGTGGTGTTGGCGGTAAAGCGCGGGTTCCGTCCTTGTTTCTTCCAGCTGGGACGGCTGAGCAGGTCGACAGGACAGATTCCTTCGGCCAAAAGGCAAGGCTTCCACTTCCTGCCACTGGCCGAAGGCATTGAGAAGCAGAGCATGATGCGTGTCGTCAGTCCCAGATGAAAAGCTGCTAGTGCTCGTATTACGGCTAGGTTTCAGGTCGACAGAGCGGTGGTTCTTGGGCGACGAGAGCCGCTGTCCAAGCCCTGTCGGGGCTGCACCGCCTCCAGCTCGTGACATGGTGCGAAGTTACTCTGCTGGTTATTGCGCGTTACGTGTGGTGACCTTGGAAGAAGTGAGTAGCCTGGACCTCAATCTCTCTGCACTCAGATCATATCATTGGCAGAGTACAGCCTCTTACTCCGAGCGCTCCTCCCCGAGGCCTTCGGATCTCGCGGATCGCTTGGCAACTTGGTATGATGCACCACGTGAGGCCGGTACACTGCATCCACGGGCGGCATCCAATCGTCCAGACCAAGCGGGAAGTACTCGTATAACAGGTCTGCGCTCTCATCAGGACTGTCAACAGTTGTCAGAGGATAAGAAGGTGCTCTCGGAGGAATGTGTATCCTCTTCGCACGCTGCTCGGGCGTAGTTCTGGCACCCAGCCCTGGCGATTCGTCCTCTACTAGAGACAAGCTGATGGGGGCGGCAGGCTGGACTGCAGACTTTGGTGCTTGCCTCGTCAAGCCAGGCAACGAGATGGCATAGACCTTGTCACCGTCGAGTGCGCTCGTTGGTGGAGGCACGGCTTCAGTCGCACCGCCTTGCGCTTGCGCCACGCCTTTCCATTCGTAAAAGTCGTTGTTGACGTGCGCCTCACCCTGTTCGACGACAGGCTGTGTTGACGGCGAGTGTTGCTTCAATGGCGTTGACGTGTGTTCTTCCGGCTTGGGCTTATGAGTCGAATCTCCCGTTACACTCCTACTCAGCAGACCTGGTTGACTCCCCGGCACTTGAGCCGCTCTCTTAGGATTACCGCTGCCGCTCAACGGCAGGTCTTTCCTGGCCTGGAAATTCCTTGGACTGCGACCACGAACGATGATTGCTCCAGAATGCACTTCGCATATCGGAATTTGGCCGCCGGTGGCCAAAGTGGCTATGACTCTAAGATGAACGACAAAATGCTGCTGAAGCTCTTTGCGGCGGCCGTTGTTTGCCGTTGCAATCCGGAACTGTAAACGCTTCCACTGGAATGGAAAGGTTGCAAAACCTGTTCCTACCTCTTGCACGTTCATTAGGTCCAACGGAATCGAAGGTGGCTCACGCTCCGCCTTGTCCTCTGCCACTGGCATGCCAGTATTTGCTGGCGTCTTCCAGGGCACAGATATGATCTTGACAGAGTTACCCTCTGTAGACTCGGTGGCACTCAACATGAGTTCGTGCCCTACGATTGGGATTTGTTCTCCTTGCTCCGTCAACAGGGACCGCAATGTCCTCGGAAGTGTGACATCTCCGGTAATCTGGAACAAGTTCCTCCGATAGCACGTCAATTCGGACGGCGGCGGAGCTTGCGCATCGCCAGCTGCCGCCCATGGCGACTCAGCCAGAAAGAACATGCCATGAAGTTGCGCAGTTAAAGATATTGTCGTTTGCCGATTCGTCCAATCAAGCAGCGGAAAATCAAGTGACGGAAGACTGAAGCTTAACAGCTTGTTATCTCGATCGATCGACGGCGTTTCCTGCTCATTTTGCTCGTTGTTTGCAGCCCCGAATTGACTGATGACGTCGGAGAATGGGTCGTCGTAGGTACTTGGAAATCGCTTGATTGGGGGAGAGGGTGGTGGTTGCAGCGACCGCGGGTTGAGTTCCTCGCTCCTTCAACACCAGAATCACGTATCAGCAGTCAAACTTCTGTCTGACATTGGCATGAAGTGCTTAGCTCTCGTGCTCACATACCCCGCGTACCCGAACGTGGATTGGTAGTCTTGCAGCTCCAGCGGCAGCAGCATATCCCCGCCGTTGTCACCACCATTCGGTTGAGCCATTTGCGTGGCCAGATATGTCATGGTGGTCGTGTCAAATGCCGAAAGTCCATCCATGATGGCAATGGCGCATCAGCATCGAGATTTTGCCTGGTGTCGTAGGTAGGATCGCGTCCGCATTGAATCGAGGTGCTGGCGCGGTGCAATCGTCGCGACTACAATCTCCTCGCATCCCCAAATTGACTAACACTCGCGCGCAAGATAGCAGATGTGACGCTCCAGCTGGCGATGCGCAAGGTGGACAGCTCCACCACTATGCGCACCAGTGATCCTTCCACGCTACACAGGCTGCAACGTCAGTGCCGATGTTGCATTTTCGGGTCGGCAAGCTGCGTCCTCGTTCGCCCGACGTTCAGAAGATGGCGGCGAGAGTGTAAGAAGATCATTGCACTCGACTGACCTTGAAGGAGCCGAAGACCGTTCACGAGGCCCGTCATACTTGCATGCCTGCAGCCGTAGGCCCGCAGCTCGCCTGGATGATCGACTGCTGATCGCGGTCTCCACGTGCCCTTGCCGTTCGCGCCGCCCGTTCGTCTGCAGGGCATGCTAGGCCACAGTGGCGAGCGGCGCCGTCAAATTGGAGGCAATCAGAGGTCGCCCAGACCGAAATAGCGCAAACCGTCAACGTGAGGTCGGACGAGACAACGAGGGCGCCCCGACTGACGACCAGGACAGACAAAGGTCATCCACGCGAGCACCGCAAGGTCTCCCTGCTGGGTCCCGGCCACAGATTGGGCTCCAAACTTTGCCGGTGCCCCACCTGTGAACTATTCCCGAAATCATGTGAGAAGAACCAAGCGTCGACGGCAATGATGGCGGAGCACTGTATATCATTACTCCAGCTAACCACATGAGAGCAGAGTATGATAGCAGCATCCGCAAACACGATGGGCTTCCTCCATGCGAGACTGGATGGAAATTCTACGTGTTACTAATGATGATGCCATGCTGCAATCTTACAATGTTGCGATCTCGACGGAATCCAGCAGTGACAAAGTGGATTGAATTTACCGTATCGCTTGCTCCGTACCAGACGCCCGATCAAGATGGTCTGACGCATGCATCGTGCACCATAACACCGAGTTTCCCAACCTGCTCGACTTCCATCCTTCTGCAGCCGTCTCTATCTTCATGGGCATTGAGAACAACCAGATCTGCGTCAGCATCTGGATCCAGTGTGCCTTTGATGCCCTGCAAGCCAAGCATCTCGGCTGGCGTTGCTGTCACTGCTTTTATGACGTCCGGTATGGTAGCATTGGACCACGTCCAGAAGTTTGACACGCATTCGCCGAGGGTCGCAGAGCTACCAGCAATAGTATCCGACCCTTCGCGAGTCAGGAGAGCGCCCTTCTTTATCCACCTGTCACCGTTGGTCCATGAATTGGGCCCATCGGGTAGCCCAGCAGTGTACTGCGCGTCTGTTACCAGTATGAATCCGTCGGGGTGCGTATTCCATGCTATCTTGACGGTCGTTGGATGCAGGTGTATGCCATCACTTATGATTCCAAAAAAAGGTCGCTGGGTAGGCTCACTCGTGCCAAGCACGCCAAAAATGCCAGGATTGCGGTGGTTTAGAGGGCGCATTGCATTGAACAAGTGCGTAATCATCGTCGCTCCATCTCTGATTGCATTTGTTGCTTGTTCGTACGTCGCCTCAGTGTGCCCAATCGCAAATTTGATGCCGCGCTCCGCCAACTCTGGAATGCATCTTGTAATGCCTGGCACTTCAGGTGCAGCCGTGATCATACTGACCACGCCACTTCCAATGTTGCTGGCACCATAACATACTTCGAGATCTGCTAAGCCATTAGGTGCTTCGCGAAGAACTTCGAGGCTGTGTATCCCTTTCTTCGTTGGGTTGATGAAGGGTCCCTCACAATGTGCTCCCAAGCTCTCACTTCCATCGAGCGCGTCCCTTGCGCCTCCGCTAGGTCCAAGATGTTGGAGCACTTTGTGGTATATGTCTGGAGTCCCGCTTGGCAGGGTTGGCAGATAGCTCGTAACGCCCACTTTCACCAGGTACATATTCAGCCGATCGAGCCCTTTACGGTACTCACTCTTGTCGCCACTTTCGGGCACGGTAGAGAAGTCAAATCCAAATGCGCCATTGAATTGCACATCGATAAAACCAGGTGCCAAGATCTTGCCCTTGAGGTCCACAATCTCGTCTGGTATGATACGATGCTCGTAAAAGACCTCTTGACTACGGAGGATCCTGCCGGTGACCGATGAGATCCAGACATCGTCTTCTACCAGTCGATCACCTCGGACGACTCGCCCAAAATTTAGTTTAGTCACGCCTGTGCGTGGATGCTCAGGCGGAACATGATGTGGCATGCCAGGCGAGCTGCTTCCACTGCTCGCTTAGAGCTCGTCCGTCATTGAAAATACGCTTCTGCAGGAACCGTAGGGGACGTCTTGTCTGTGGGCAGTAGCAGTCACTCACACAATAGACAGTCGCATCAAGATATAGAAGTTCGACTAGATCTTGCACTGCAGCAGACGGGAATCTTCGAAGCCAAGGTGACAGCACGTCAGAGCTTTTGCAATCGCAGTCGCAACCACAATCACTACGATATTCTTGCCGTGTCGGCGTATCGATCTGAGAATTTGCCACGCAGACAGGCATCACCTAGCCAATAGCTTGTCCACGAGGTCAGTAAACTTTGTCATGATGGCCGCTTCGGCAGTCCTGCGACGTTGCACTCCAACTTCGTCATATGGGTGGCATAACAGGAAAGGAGACGAGATGTTCTGACGTGGCACGTGCGACGCTTTCTCTAGTAGGCAGGTACATGGGTAGGCACTCGGCACTGCTCTTATCAGATGCCGACATCAACCTCACAGTCAATCAGTGGTCACGAGGTCACGTAGATATAGGGGTATTTTATGGTCTCGGATGCCGCCGGAAGTTGGTCGTTGCATACAGACTGCAGTCGTACTCGTTCCCGAAGACCCCACTGCTTAAGATTGGGTGAAAGTTCGGGGCGTTGCAGGATCCGCTGATATTCGCGGCGCCAGTCTGGCAGCCAAAGAAGTGCAGATCAATCCTACCGTAGCAGAGGTGATGACGATCCAAAGTCTACAGCAGCATTCGCCCAGGAGCGGATGAGAACCGTCGATGCGACCTCGCCGCAAGCCGAGCTCAGCAGGCTTTTGAGACTTGTCCCGTTCGCACGTGCACATTCCCGTGCAACGGTGCGCCTTTGTCCCGTAGTGGGCCTGCGTGCCTGCCGCAATGGGAAGTCACAATGTGGGAGAAGGGCTGGACCCAGTGTGGGATGATACGAACAAGCTTCTCGGCCAGCTGTTCATGATGGGATTCGAGGGTACGACTGTCACGCCGCAGGTACGCTTGGCTGCCTGTCGCAAGTTGTCACAGTTGCGCCACAACTCGTCCGTCACATCAGCTTCGCTGACTCAAGTCATGACCGTCTAGATTAGAAAACTCATCACAGAAGATCATCTTGGGACCATACTATTGACTGCTAAGAATCTCAAATGTACGTACAGTACTCTATGCCTCCCATCACAGAACCTTATATCTTCCAGCTGCCGAGCAGACAACACAACTCGTTCTCGGATTGCAACAGTGCGCCTACGATGCCGGTCATCCAGTCCCATTGGCCATCGGCCTGGATCAGGAGAATGGAGGCGTCAACAGCCTCTTCGATGAGATCTATATCCGTCAATTCCCTTCGGCAATGGGTCTTGCAGCCACTGGATCGAAGGACATAGCCTATGAAGTGGCAAAGGCGACTGCCGAAGAGATCGCAGCATGCGGTATCAATCTCATGATGGGGCCAGTCCTTGATGTCTTGACCAACGCTAGAAGTCAGCCTCTGGGTGTGCGGACCACGGGCGATGACCCGCAAGAAGTCTCGGCTTATGGCGTGTCTTTCATGAAAGGCTACAAGGAGGCCGGTCTGGCAACGATGGGCAAGCACTTTCCCAGCTATGGTAGTCTGGAATTTCTCGGTTCGGCTCTGGATGTGCCTACCATCACCGAGAGCTTGGAGTCGCTGAGCCTTAATGCTTTGGTGCCATTTCGCAATGCGATCAAGGCAGGCTTGGACGCTGTGATGGTCGGTGGGTGTGCCATGAGTTCAGCGGGGCTGAACGTAATGCATGCATGCTTATCAGAGCAAGTGGTCAATGACCTCCTGCGGGACGATCTGCACTTTGACGGTGTAGTCATCTCCGACTGCTTGGAGATGGAAGCTCTCAGCCACAACATTGGTGTCGGTGGAGGCACCGTGATGGCAATCAATGCAGGCTGTGACATCGTGATGCTATGCAGGAGCTTCGTGCACCAGCAAGAAGCCATTCAGGGCTTCAAGCTCGGGCTGGAGAACGCCATGATCACGAAAGAACGACTACGAACATCATTGGGAAGGGTGCTCAAGATGAAGGAGAAGTGTACGACGTGGGAGAAAGCCTTGAGTCCGCCAGGGATCAGTCTGCTCTCGAGGCTCCAACCAAGCCACACAACGCTATCGACCAAGGCGTACAACTCATCAATAACAGTAGTGCGGGATAAGAACAGGTTCCTACCACTCAGCAACATCATGGAACCGGAGGACGAGCTCCTCCTGCTCACACCGCTGGTCAAACCTCTTGTAGCTTCAGCTGCCGCTCGTCAAGTCAGCGAGCTCGCTGCTAGTGGCTCACCAGAGCCCGCACTGTGGGAACGCAGTGCCTCAGTCATGAGCGGCGAGCGAGTCTTTCGCGAGCTCGGCAGATCTCTAGCACGGCAGCGCAGCGGCAGAGTCCTGCACACCTCATACACAGCCAACGGCGTCCGTCCACAGCACGAAAATCTGATCCAACGAGCCAGCGCCATCATCATCGTGACAGCGGACGCCAACCGCAACTTATACCAGCACGGCTTCACCAAGCATGTCTCCATGATTTGCAACATGCAATACAGCTCCGGCGGCGAGAAGCGCGAGAAACCCGTCATTGTCGTTGCGGTGAGTTCACCCTACGACTTTGCCATGGATGCAACGATCGGCACGTACATTTGCACATACGACTTTACCGAAACAGCCCTCACTTCCCTCGTCAAAGTCCTTTATGGCGAGTTCACTCCGGCCGGCACCCTCCCCGGCAGCATCAGCCAAAGCCAAAAGCTGTCCCAAAGCAAACAACACTGGCTCGTGGAAGCCTTCAACGAAGAGCGCGATTCCCACGCCCTCGACGCCCTCCTCCAATCCTGCGTCGAAGGCCACACGCCCGGCCTGCACTCCGAACTCGCCGCCGCCACATCCCACTCCTTCCTCCTCGGCAACGAGGAAGTCCTCGAATCCCACTTCGTCGTGCGCAACTCCAGCACCCAAACGCTCTACGGCTTCTGCAGCACCTACTTCTTCCGCGCGACCGGCACCGGCGTGATCGGCGCCCTTTTCGTCGATCCCTCTCGCCGCAAACTCTCCATCGGACACAGCCTGCACAGCCGAGCGATCCGCACCCTGCTCCAACGCGAAGGCGTCAAGCGCTTCCAGCTCGGCTCCCGCCTGCCCTCCATCTACCTCGGCATCCCGACCGGCCACGGTGGGGAACGGAAACGCTTGCGCTCCTGGTTCGCCACCCTCGGCTGGAACACCGCGCTCTCGCGGCCCGTCTGCTCGATGGTGGCGAAGAACCTCGGCACGTGGGCGCCCCCGAAGGGGATGGCGAAGAGCCTGCAGAGCGCGGGTGCCGACTTCGATCTCGTCTACGGCTGGCAGTACGCGGGCGAGGTGCTCGATCACATCAAGACGAACCACCGGCAGGGGCTCGCCGAAGTCTACAAATTGGCTCTCGCGGACCCGTCGGCCTGCGGCATCGTGCGCGCCAAGCGGCCGGAAGACGGCACGCTCATCGGGACGGTGGTGCTGTACCATATGCGCAGCCAGCTCGCGGAATTCGTGCCGAGCATGAGAGACCAGTTGGGCGATGGGAGCACTGGGGGGATCTCGTCGCCGGTCATCAGTCCGAGTGTGGGTGAGTACAGCACGTTGTTGCAGGGGTTGATCCTGTTGGGCATGAGGCAGATCAAGGCACAAGGGTGTCACGCGTGCATCCTGGACTTTATGGATGGGGATGGGAATTTCGACGGGCTGAGCGCGATGGGGTTCAGCGTGCTGCATGTGTTTGAGGAAGTGAGCTGTGACGCGGCGACGTGGAGCATGGTGCCGCCTGCGTGACGTCTTCCTACTGTGGCGAGACGCGATCGATCACCATTCCATCCCATACGGACCTCCTCGCTCATCACCGCCGTCGCCGCCATCGGCACCCGTTCTCTTCTCACCCAAGCACCTCACGGAGAACACTTCGCGTCTTCATCGCCTGGACCTTCCCTCGGGAGCGCACAAATCGGAGCTTCGGTCGTATTGTGCTTGGGCAAGTAGCAGTAGCACGGTCCTAATTTCGGATTGTTGTTAAACCTTCAGCCCCGGCGAGCGCGGACGCCTGTCAGCATCACCTCGGTGCAGTCATGGCACAAGTCACGCATGGATGGATGCGAGAGCCACTCACTTCGACGCCACACAATCCTGGATCTCAACCCCGGCACCCCTTGTGCAGCTCACCTATTTGCTCTGGATCAGCCGTTCCTTCTCACCTCCCCAACATCTGTCGCGTCTCTCCATGTGGGGTCACGAACAAGTTTGGTAACGTCGGCACTGCAGACCTGAGGGTGTTTGCCATTCCAGTCAGCGAAACGTGACCACGTGTTGGTATTGTGAGCGAGCATTTGCTGTGCCTGACTTACGGTTACTTCGCCAGGGGAGTTCAAGAAGGGCTGACATTCGAACTCGTAGAGGGCGATGGTGGTGGTTGTGACGGTTGACAGGAGCAGGAGGGAGCGGAACGGGGCTCCGGAAAGCATTTTGGCGGCTGCGGGTAGGAAAGAAAAGAGGACGTCTGAGAGCAAGAAAAGGGAGGGAGCCGGTTTCTTCACACCTTATATTCCGCAGATTGGAGTCTTGGCATGTCCTTGGGGGTAATACCAATCGGAGTTCGCAGACTGCCGATTCTTGGGACAAATTGGGACTCGGCGTCCGAACGTCTGCATCGTGAGACATTCTCGTGCACGGCAGGCACTCGGCAGTGTTCGGCCCAGCGAGTTTGCCAAGCTGGTCGGGGGGAGGTCCCATGATATGAAGAAGCGTGAAAGGTGCTTGGACTCTGAACGTCGCAATTCTGGTCTCGTGAGCTTCGATGGCGAATCGATGACTGTGGCGGGAGGGAGTCAACAGGCGTCAGAAGGGACCAAATATGCGTGGACCGAACAGAATGCCCGGTGGAGGACCGATATGTGAGTAGGTGGAAGAGGGAGGGAGAGATATGTCACTTCCATACATGACACATGTTAGGGAGATCATAAGATAAGTCAGCATTGTACATGTGTCATGGCTGTGCATTGGATGTTCCTTCCGTTCCGTGCTCGAGTCGCATGTGATGTGATGGGCCATGACGTAGCGACGCGGCAACCTGGAATCGTCGAGGTGGGAGTCAAGTTCAACAGAATGAAACTCGTCGGGTACAACACAACGACAGACACCCAGCTCACAGCGCTTGAACATTATTAATCGATGATGATGATGACGACGACGACGACGACGACGACGATGTTGACGGTGATAGTATAGTGCCATAATACCTGAGAACTCCCTCGCAATGCGCAACCCGGTGCTCTTTCTTGGCCGCTGCTGGCGCTGTAGCTCCCACAATGCCCGACCACCCATCCCCCGCCCGACACCACCACCACCATCGCATCCCACCTGCCCCGACTTCCATCGCGTCTTCCATCGCGCCTTCCATCGCGCCTCCCACTGCGCCTTCCGCTCACCGCCACCGCCACCGCCCTTCCCCAATGGCAGACCGCTTCTTCTCCGCGCCGGTGCCGCAGCAGCAGCAGGAGCAGGCGCCGCGACACCGGCGGCGTTTCTGTCGATCATGGACGATGACGAGGACGAGGGGTTTGATACGAGTAAAACGCACGAGGAACAGATGCTCGACATTTCACGCAAGGAAATCGACGAGTACGTGCCCGAACGCTTGAGGGGGAGTCCCACGTGGAGACGGTCAATATGGCGCTGGCTGGATACCTGGATCGTGGAGCCCATCGCGACCGGCGTGCGTTTCTTACATTTGGTCGTGATATTCGTGCCTGTCATGGTGACGATCCCCGCCATTTGGATCGGTCAGAGACGGCCTGATCGAGATAACGAACGCTCGGGGACGATATGGTGGTATGCCTTCCTGGTCGCGTCGATGGAGAGGGCGGGCGCGGCCTTCATCAAGCTGGGTCAGTGGGCCGCCAGCCGCACCGACATCTTCCCCAACGAGATGTGTCGCATCATGAGCGCTCTGCATTCCAACGCCCCAGCGCACAGTCTGAACGTCACCAAGGACACGATTGAGGAGGCATTTGGAAGGCGCTTCGACGACATCTTCGACGAGTTCCACGACAAGCCGCTCGGCGTCGGAGCGATCGCACAAGTCTACAAAGCCAAGCTGAAACCGGATCTGGCAGCAAAAGATGCTCTGCATGTCGACGACAACGGAAGTGCCAAGAAATCCCTCGCAGGACGGGCATTAAAGACGGTCGACCCCCTCCTCAAGAGCACACCCCAACGAGTCCCCTCCTCCTACGTCGCCATCAAAGTCCTGCACCCCAAAATCGAGCGCATCGTCCGTCGCGACCTCCGCATCATGGCCGCCTTCGCCCACCTCATCAACGCCATCCCCACCATGGAGTGGCTCTCCTTCCCCGACGAAGTCCAGCAATTCGGCGAGATGATGCGTCTCCAACTCGACCTCCGCATCGAGGCCGCCAACCTCTCCATGTTCCGCAAGCACTTCCGCCACCGCACCACTGCCTGGTTCCCCTACCCGTACTCCCAATACACCACCCGGCAAGTCCTCGTCGAAGAGTTCGCCACCGGCATCCCGCTCGAAGACTTCCTCCGCAACGGCGGCGGCGTCTTCCAAAAGGAGATCGCAGACGAAGGCCTCGACGCCTTCCTACACATGCTCCTCATCGACAACTTCATCCACGCCGACCTCCACCCCGGCAACATCATGGTGCGCTTCTACCGTCCCGCCGCCATCGACGTCCGCGCCAACCTCTCCTCCCTCACCACCGGCCGCAACAAAGCCAACCCCAACCACCAAGGCACCGCCGACGTCACCGAAGAAGTCCTCTCCCGCCTCCGCCCCTTCCGCCACGACAGAGAACCCTGGTCCGCGACCCTCGCGCAAATCGATCGCGAAGGCTACCGCCCCCAACTCATCTTCATCGACACGGGGCTCGTGACCGAGCTCAACGAGACGAACCGCAAGAACTTCCTCGATCTCTTCAAAGCCGTCGCCGAATTCGACGGCTACAAAGCGGGCCACTTGATGGTGGAGCGGTGTCGACAGCCCGACGCGGTGATCGACAAGGAGGTCTTTGCGCTGCGCATGCAGCATTTGGTGCTCGGCGTGAAGAGCCGGACGTTTGCGTTGGGGAATATCAAGATCGGTGACATTTTGAACGAGGTATTGGGCATGGTGCGCGGGCATCATGTCCGCTTGGAGGGGGACTTTGTGAATGTCGTGTTGAGTATTTTGTTGTTGGAGGGGATTGGGAGGAGTTTGGATCCGGACATGGATTTGTTTAGTGGGTGAGTTGGTTTTTTTTTTCCTTTTATTTTCTTGTTTTCTCTTGCGGTAATGCGCGAGGGACTTCGTTGGGATGCTGCTGATGACGCTTATTTTTGATCGTAGAGCCCTCCCGATCCTGAGGCAGTTGGGCGCACAGTCCGGCGCGGGCATGTTGAGAAAGGGCGACCTGAGCATGGCCAAGGTGTGGGTGGGGTTGGAGGCGCGTAAGTTTTTGCAGGCAAGCATTGAGAGCGTGGAGATGTGTGTGCGGTATGATCAGTTGAGCCCGAATATTTAGACCGGGAGAAGACATGTTGGAGAAGAAGAAGGAGGGGGAGGAGCATGTGAACCCGCTCCGAACGGACGTGGTGTGGATCTTGCGATAAATTTCACGGGTCGACGTGCTCCTCGCTCCCTGTTCCGCTCTACCTACCTACTGACATCCACGCGGGAGACTCCTGGGGCAAAGAATCTCGACCCGCTACACGTACATCAATACCTTATGTATTTGCTCTCAATCGCCGTAGCAAACCGCGATGGGGCGTTTACTATTACAGACTTCCCGTAGGCCCTTAAGACCCTGATAGCAGCAAGGGGCTGGCTGTCAAGTGCTGCTGTTGGGTCTTGAAGTGGGAGATGGTGTCAGTGTCGACTGTCAGTGTGGCGAGTAAAAGGCACGTGCGCAGCAAACCCTGGGCAAGTGCATGTGAAGATGGTTTCAGGCGCATGCTCCTGCTCGCGACCCCTTCGCACCTGCCTGGGGAAACACGAGCCCCATGACCTGCAATTAGCCTGTGCATGTCATCGCGACCGTGGCACATTTATAGTGAAGCGCCCATGCTGTGCTGACTCGCCGCAGAGAGTTTCGGGGAAGTCGCGGCCCCCAAAACTGGAGACTGCTTCCCAACGCTGGAGAAGTTTCCCGACACGTGGGTCTCGCGTGGGAAACCTCATAGTCGGGAGCGTATGGCCGCACGTGAGATGCACTTGAGTCAAAGGTCAATGCGAAACGTATCTCCGGATTCGCTTGCGTGGAGAAGGACGCGTCGATGTGAAGTGAGGGCTGAAGTCGTTTCCGGGCCCGGGTGCGGACGCTCCGAGCGACTGCGCGACGCCGGTGTTGATCGCATGTGCTTGATGTGGCATTCACCCAATGCCTTCGATGTGCGCTTTGCCGATTGACCAGATGATTGCACTTCCCGACTACGCCAGTCACTGCACGCTTAGTGAAGGTGCCACTTGGCTTCTCCTCGTTCCTGTGGCACCTACCCAGCCAGTCCCGCTAGATCGCAATCACCTCCTCCCTTTCGCATGACCAATCCTGCCTCTCTCGGATTTGCGTCATCTTAAGTGATCGGTGCTGTGGTATGGTACTCGCCCGCGTGAGGTCTGCCCCATGTGGCCTTTGGATCCGCACTGTTCTCTGGTGCTTCACACGAATTTCTTCTGTATGTCATCCTCGCCCTTGATCGCACGATCGAGGATCTCGCCATACAGGCGCATGACCTGGGAACCTTGGTCGTGGTGGGGGTTCCAGCTTACCAGTCTCTTTTCGAACGCGTATATGAGTTTCTGTCAGCAAGGCCCGTCCAGTTTCGGAAACGAAGCCCACCTTTTCAGCATTCTGGCTTCGAGCATGCTTACCACCAGTACCAGAGCAATACTGTGGGTCAGTATGAGCAGACCACTATAAAAGCGCGCTCCCCGTCGCTCATTTCTCTCTCCTTTTTTCTTCTTTCTTCACAGAACAGTACCATCAGCAGCAGCAACACCAACACCAACACCAACAATGGCACAAATACAACACAACTTCCGCCGCGCGCTCGTGTCTTGCCGCATGGCAAGGCACCGTCTGTTGCTGGGGCAACCCGGTGCGCACCCTCACTGCCCTCCCCTTCCCTCATCTCACCCGTCGAAAGCACTGACTGACACTCCTCGTCACACAGGCAACAGCCTCCGGTGCACCTTGCGTGCAATCGGAGAAGCCATCGAGGGCGCCATCCTCTCCGCCATCTACGTGGGCGCGGTGGCCGGCCGCAAGGCCGTGCGCCTACTCTCCCCCTCCCGGCATGCCTCGCCGGGAGGTTCCTCATAACCCTCTCTACCCCTCTCCGCTCCGTGGCAACACGGGCCGGAGTTGTATCTTCGTTTGCAGCGTCCTCCTTTGCGAGGCGCTCTCTTGTTCTCCCCCTCGTCAAGCCATCCCGACACACTGGGCTCTGGCCGGCGTTGTATCTCATCTGCTGCCTCCTTTGCGAGGATCCGCGCTGGGCTTTTGTTGGTCTGCACCTTCTCGTGGTGCCCGGTGTGAGTACCTCCTTTGGAGGGAAACCAAGACAGACCGTGCTTGTACATAGGTGTTTTGCGAACTTCACATAGATAGCACTTGATTATCATCAGGCGTCGCTTGCGCGATGCGAGCTATCTCGTTGCCGGGACTCACGCCGTCCTTCATGTTCATCTTGCCGTGCAGCTCGTGTCTGCCGCCATGCTCTGATCATGCCCGCCATAAGCCGCTGCCGCCGTCGCCCATCATTCCCTGTGCTGCTGCGCCGAATCGTGTGCTCCTACGTGAACAGCAACGAACATCACAAATTCAAACAACGGACGCCGGAATCTACACCACGCGATATCACAGCACCCAAGGCGACATGGCATGAATCTGTCAAGACAGACGTGACCTTTTGACACAGATGCATCTGTCGCCGCGCGGTGACCTCGCGCTGCTCTGATCCTACGTACATAGTGGCTATGCCGGCGACTCCGCATCGAGAGTCCAGGCTCATCCAGGGAGGCGATGGGAGGGAGGCGATGGAAGCGACCACGACAGCCATCAGCTCTCTCCGCCCCGCTCCGTACAGATTCTGAAGTCCTGCACGATGGTCAGCCTTGCAGGACTATCTCAACACCCACGAACTGTGTATGCGATGCACGCTGGCCTCAGCGTCATCTTGGGGAGGAAAGTGCATGATGAAAGTCGAGATGCTGTATGAGCGCCATTAGGTTTTGCTACTTGATTACTCCGGAGTCACGGCCTCAATGTGATTGACAGACTGTGTCGGCGACTTGTGTCTACATGTAGTGGGACGTGTTGGAATGGATGGTGCATGTGGTGAGGCTGATTGAGGAGCAAAAAGTCGTCTCCCGCCATTGACGTCCGATGACGTTTTTGCCCACCAACCCGGTTGAGGTGGTAGGCACAATGCCATCAAGTTGGCAGCTGCATCCAGTGTTGACCTTCCAAGCAATTCAGGCAGGTAGGAATTGCTTTACTGCTCTTCCCTCCTCACTGAGTCGTATGAAGCAGTCGAGCCAAGCTGGCTTCACCACCGCCACCATCTGCACCCCCGCAGCAGCGGCGGAATCGATATCCTAGATCCATCAGCGAACTCGTGACGTCCCAGCTCGTACCCACCCACCTCCTGCCCGCGAACATGGCGAAGAGCCACGCGCTCACGAGCAACCTCGGGGTAGACTATGTGGTCGTCTTCCGCTTCGCCACCACCGACAAGACCATGGCGGAGGCCCGCTTCGAAGAGCTCATCAAACGCCTGGTCTCCGTGGGCCTCACCGCCGAAGTCCGCAATGGCAGCAACCACTCCCTCCTGGTCTTCGTGCGCGTGGGCAGCGAGAAGCACTTCCACGCCGAGATCTACCGCTCTCGTGTGCGCGACTGGATCCATGGCGTCAGACCCGCTGAGCCCCAGAAAGACACGAAGCAGTCACTGGAGCATGAGCCCTTGACCGACGCCGAGAGGTCACGGACGATATACCAGCTTATCACCAATCCGGAAAGCGAGGGCGGGGCGGGCATCACGCCGCACAAAGGGGATTGGGAGAATGTGGAAAGCGTGTTTGCACTCCATGACCACATGTACAACAAGGAGTGGATCAAGAAGTGGAGCACCCAGTGGTTGCTGACACCGCAGGATCTGGACGAGATACGGGATCGCTTGGGCGAGAAGATCGCATTCTATTTTGCCTTTACCCAGAGCTATTTCACCTTCTTACTCTTCCCAGCCGGACTTGGTCTGGTATCGTGGCTGTTGTTAGGCCACTTCAGCGCCCTGTACGCTGTAGCTGTCAGTCTGTGGTGTGTCGTCTTCACCGAGTGGTGGAAGCACCAGGAACACGACCTGTCCATTCGATGGGGCGTGAGAGGCGTGAGTGCCATCGAGAGCAAGCGCCATGAGTTCAAGGCTGCCAAGGAGACAGTGGATCCGGTGACGGGCGAGAAGCAGCAGGTCTTTCCAGCGACCGAACGACTCCAGCGTCAGCTCCTGCAGATCCCGTTCGCCATTGCGGCAGCTCTGGTCCTTGGATCTCTCATCGCCACTTGCTTCGGTATCGAGATCTTCATCTCAGAAGTCTACGATGGACCGCTAAAGTCGCTACTGGTGTTCCTGCCGACAGTCCTCCTGACGACCCTGATGCCAGTCTTATCAGGCTTCTTGACCGCTGCTGCGACGAAACTCACCGACTACGAAAACTATGAAACCCACACCCAGTACGAACGCGCATTGACTGCCAAAGTATTCGTCCTGAACTTCATTACCTCGTACCTACCCATCTTCCTCACTGCATTTGTCTACGTGCCCTTCGGCTCCCTGATAGTGCCGTATCTAGACGTCTTCCAGCTCACCGTCCGGCCTTTCGCGGAGCACGAGAAGCAGCTGCAGACGCCCGACACACCCGCGCAATTCACCATTAATCCTGCACGTCTACGCAAGCAGGTCATCTATTTTACCGTCACCGCACAGATTGTCAACTTCGGCATGGAGATCGTGGTTCCATACCTTAAGAGGCAGGGCTTCATCAAATTTAAAGAAATGCAATCGAAGCGTGCCGAAAAGGCAGGCGGCATCACTCCCTCGCCCAGCGTTGACGACCCGGCCGAAGAAAAGGAGTTCCTCGCCCGCGTCCGCTCGGAGGCCGAGCTCGACGTCTATAACGTCTACGATGACCTCCGCGAGATGGTCATCCAATATGGCTACCTCACCCTCTTCTCCGTGATCTGGCCGTTGGTCCCGGTTAGTTTCCTGATCAACAACTGGATCGAACTGCGCGCCGACGCCGTCAAAATTTGCGTCGAGATGCAACGTCCCACCCCCTGGCGCGCCGACACCATCGGGCCCTGGCTCGACGCCGTCACTTTCCTGACCTGGGTCGGCTCCATCACCACCTCAGCGCTGGTCTACATGTTCGGCAACGATGGTCTCGGACCCGACGGGCGCCCGGGCGACATCAAGGCTTGGGCGCTCCTGCTCTCTGTCTTCTTCTCCGAGCACCTCTACATCTGCACTCGCTTGGCCATCGCGACCGCAATCGGTAAGATTGATAGCCCCGGTCGGCAGAAAGCGCGTCGCGACCGCTTTCTCACGAGGCAGAAGTACTTCCAAGACTCGCTCTCGCAGACGCAGCATTTGGGCACGCTCACGGAGAAGGCGGACGATATCACGCGGGCGACGCTGGAGGAGGACGCGAGGAACGATAGTCTGACCACCGCGAGCCCGGAGCAGAGGTTTTGGGCGCGGCAGAGGGGTTGGACAGAGACAGTGAAGGTGGGGAAGACATGGATTGAGCGGGCGGTGCCGGACGAGAAGGAAGTGGCGAGGGAGAAGAAAGAGTTGTGATATCCTTGCGTTAAGTTCATGAATGATGTGTTGACGAGTCTTATTCTAGGGAGCATGAAGTCGAGGAGGTTGTCGAAGAGGTCGTGGAGTTGGCTTTGTGAGGGTCGCTGCGTGGCGCGGGCAAAAGTACGATGCGTATCGGACATGAGGTGACGACCTTTGGAAGCGGCATGGGGCGGCGTGTATCTTTACTCTAGACCTAGCGATGAACTAACTCCGCATCACCGCGCATCGCGATCCATTGCCTTGATACTGCTCGGCTCGATGTCTTCCCTCTCACCGTAGACACGGCTGGACAGGGATGGCTTTCGTGGGCGCGAGCACGGGGATGAAATTTAGCGGTGGAAAAAAATCCAACTGTGTTTACAATCACCTTGGGTCATCTTTAGCACTTCCCAGCAGATATTCATCGGTGCCGCGAAAATCATTATGCCCACGTACGACGCAGTCAAGCCAGTGTGGCCCACCTTATGGAGCCCGGACTCTGCTCCCAGCGTATTTCACGATTGAGGTGGCGAAATCGAACCACGAATCACGCAGCATACGGCAACGGACCCGTCGAGCAGTGCTATCCATGACGGGCGCGGCAACCGGTCGTGCTCAGAGTTACTGGATATCGATTGCAGTGTCAGACAGTGTTCAACGCAGAGGTGGACAGCGTCGGCCGACGATGTTTAGAGGTATCATTCGCGTCACGGCTGTCCACACAAGATTTTGAGCCTGCCGCCAGTCCTCGGCTCGAGTCTCTTGCAAGAGTGCAAACCACGTGACATTGTAACGGAGCATGAACCCTCTGTGGGAAACATCCCCACGGGAAGCAGTCCCGCTCCACTCCTCCGCAGCTGCCAGCCAACCACCACACCAGCAAAAGTCATCAGAAGCAGAGATTTCCGGGCTCGAACCGGAGCTTCGAGGTTTGGTATGGTACTGGGACTAGTGATTCGTCCCACGTAGGCTCAGTAATGATAGTATTTCCAGGCTTACGCCCCCTCGCGTGCACCACTACACTAAACCTCCTGTAGGGATCATTCGACTGCGCCGCCCTTTTCGGGAGTGGAGTCGGTCTTTGATTGGTGACGAAGGGGCGTGGAGTATGGAGGATATATACTGAGGACCTGGGGGACCCTATGATACTCAAAGTGGCTCTTTCCTCTTTCCTCCTTTGTTACTGTAGACTGCAAACGCGGATGCTCAGTTGGGGCCTGCCATGGGACTACCGTCATTCGCAGGATCTTCCGCGTTCGGTGCAAGATGAGACTTACCAGGCATTGTGACATGGAACTTCTACCGAATGTGTCGAAGCCGACATGGCGACAGTCTTCAGCCTTCTTTCTTGGCGGGTGAACAAGAAGTACAATTGAGCAAAGCGTTTGGGACTTTCAGGTGGGAGCATGTATGGGGTTGAAGAGTCTGTACCGTGTAGGCTGATTGGGTGGGGATCATTTCTGGAGCGATATCGCCGTACATCTCTGACGGTTCTTTAAAGCTTCGCGAAAGCAGTGACCACGCTCCCAGACATGTCCACCAAAGTACTCTTGTTCTGCACCCAATTCTCAAGACCTCTTCGTCCATTCTCCACCCCCAGACCGCTCAGCTTCCAACCGCCTACTGGCATCTCTGCAGG
The DNA here is from genome assembly GCA_021401465.1 of Teratosphaeria epicoccoides. Lineage (NCBI taxonomy): Eukaryota > Fungi > Ascomycota > Dothideomycetes > Mycosphaerellales > Teratosphaeriaceae > Teratosphaeria > Teratosphaeria epicoccoides. The sequence goes on from JADDMT010000017.1 coordinate 401,478, forward strand.
CGACTCTCCCCATGTGTTGACCCATGTGATGCCGGCTTCCAGTCTAGCCACAACTCTATGGCCAAGGTTAATATCGTTCGTGAAAACCCCAGCAGCCAGACCCATCGGCGTCGCGTTCGCGCGGTCAATCAGTGCTTCCAGGTATGACGGCTGGGTGTTATCATAGGGCAATATGACCATGACGGGGCCGAAGATCTCGTCTTTTGTGATGAGCATGTCGTCTGTGCAGTTCGTGAACACCGTAGGCTTCACCCAGTATCCGTCTTTGCTCGCAGTGTGTGGAAGATCAGGTCGTCCGAGGCCGCCGCAGATAAGCTGAGCCTTGTCTTGCTCAATGCCGTGCCTGATGTATCTGTTCACCTTCTCCCAATGCACTTTACTTACTAGAGGGCCAAAATTGACGTTCGGGTCCATAAGGTCGCCCGACCGAACGTCGACCATCTTCTCTAATAGACGCTTTTCAAATGCTGGAAGCATGGATCTGGGCACGAAGACACGGGTACCATTTGTGCAGACTTGGCCGGTTGAGAAGAAGTTTGCCATCATCGCACCATTGACCGCATTCTCAACTCCTGCATCTGGCAGGATGACGCAAGGTGACTTGCCGCCCAGCTCCATCGTGACATACTTCATGCCGGCGGCAGCCGCCGACGCCACCTTCGCGCCCGTCGACACCTGCCCAGTGAAGGAGACCTTGGCGATTCCAGGATGCGAAGTCAGCAATGCGCCGACGTCACCCGGTCCCTGAACGACATTGAAGACACCGGCCGGCAGACCAGCTTCAGCGTAGATTTCCGCAAGCTTGAGACCGTGAAGTGGGGTGAACTCGGAAGGCTTGTAGACCATACAATTGCCTGCTGCCAAGCATGGCGCGGACTTCCAGAGCGCTATCTGGATTGGATAGTTCCACGCGCCGATGCCTGCGCACACGCCTAGAGGTGCTTTGGTAGTGTAGATCCAGGCATCGGGTCGTAACTGGGTGGTCTCGCCGTTGAGCCCCCCGGACGCGATCAAACTCGCATAGTATTCAAGCACGTCGGTGCCGGTAAGGACATCCACCGTGCTTGTTTCCGAGAATGGCTTGCCAGTGTCGTGTGTCTCTGTTTGCGCCAGCTCGTCGTTTCGTTCCCGTAACAGGGACACGGCTTTTAGTAATATCCGGGACCGCTCGATGGGCGGGGTGGCGGACCATGACGGAAAAGCCTTCCTGCCAGCCTGGACGGCAGCATCGATGGAGACCTTGTCGGCTTTGCTGACCTTGGCCAGCGGGCTATCGGTCGACGGATCGATCGTCTCAAACGTTTCCGACGTGCTGTGGCGCTTGCCGGCAATGAAAAGCGGTTGCTGATCGTAGTCTGGTGCGCCCATGGTGAGGCGTAGCTATGTTCTCATGAGATGCGCGGCAATCATCAAGTGTCAGTGTCAGGCTTGTGCGTAGAAATACAGAACCACTGATACGCAGCCATTGGACAGTGACGGCGTCACAAGTCGACGTGCATAACAAACTGTTTTCTCGCCTTGCTGCAGGCACTGGAACCTTGGAAGCTAGGACGTACCCCCTCACCACCGAAAGCTTCCGTTCGCGTGCTGATGCGAGGCTGGCGCCGGGGAAAGTGTAGTTGTTGATGCTCAATCCTGACCGCCAAGAAGAGGTGTCTGCAGACCTGGCGTCATCCGAAGGAACGATAAGACCGATAAGAAGGTCACTGCCAGCTGGAGGTTGTAATTTGATATGGTCGTCCAAGCGACGCCAACATCACACACCGTCAGCCACCGAAGACGATGATGAGACTCTGTGATTAACCTTTTCATCGGCCCCGGCCGCATGACGACTTCTATGCGTCCGCAGCAATTGAGCATCCTTGGCGCCGCTCGTTGCAGGAAGCATGGCCGAGTGTGAAGCAGATTGCAAGCACCCATGACCACCACAGCGCCCCACTTCAAATGCCTCTCGCCGGAAGACTCTGGGTGAGAATTTGCACCTCATGACCGCAAATACATACCCCATCATCACCATCACCTCCTCCTGCTGCTTGCTCACTCTGTACCATCAAGCCTTCACTGCCCTCTCTCTCCCCTCTGTGGTTGAGTATCCGCAGCGGTCACTTGTCCAACATCTTCCTTTCCTCAACATCATTATCTTCCACCCATTCTGACTGCAGACATACCGACAAAATGACGACCACACACATTCCACCGTCCGACACCGACGCCTACGACTTCCTGATCGTGGGTGGAGGGACCGCAGGATGTGTCATTGCCTCGCGCCTTTCGGAATACCTGCCCAACAAGCGAGTCCTCCTCATCGAAGCCGGACCCTCAGACTTCATGGACGACCGAGTGCTGCTGCTCAAGGACTGGCTGAACCTACTGGGCGGCGAGCTCGACTACGATTACCCAACCACCGAGCAGCCAATGGGCAACTCGCACATCCGGCATTCACGCGCTAAAGTGCTGGGAGGCTGCTCCAGCCACAACACGTTGATCTCGTTCCGGCCATTCGAGTATGACTGCAACCGATGGGTGGAGAAGGGTTGCAAGGGCTGGGACTTCAAGACGTTCACGAGGGTATTGGACAATTTGAGGAACACGGTGCAGCCGGTGCACGAGAGGCACAGGAACCAGCTGTGCTTGGACTGGGTCAAGAGCTGCTCCACGGCACTGGATATCCCAGTGATCCATGACTACAACAAGGAGATCAGGGAGAAGGGCGCTCTGAGACAAGGCGTGGGCTTTTTCTCGGTGTCATACAACCCAGATGATGGACGACGAAGCAGTGCAAGCGTGGCGTACATTCACCCAATCCTCCGCGGGGAGGAGAAGAGGCCAAACTTGACGATCCTGACCAATGCCTGGGTCAGCAAGATCAACGTTGTAGGCTCCAAAGTCACGGGAGTCAATATTGCATTGCAGGACGGCACCAAGCACACTCTGACTCCACGCTGCGAGACCATTCTGTGCGCAGGCGCGGTAGACACCCCTCGCCTCATGCTTCTATCTGGTCTCGGCCCGAAGCAGCAGCTTCAGGACCTGAACATCCCGGTCGTTCGCGACCTGCCCGGCGTCGGCGAGAACCTCCTTGACCACCCAGAGTCCATCATTCTCTGGGAGCTTAACAAGCCGGTCCCGATCAACCAAACAACCATGGACTCTGATGCGGGTATCTTCCTCCGACGGCAAGTCCCGGACGCTGAAGGCAAGGACGGCGACATCGCAGACGTGATGATGCATTGCTACCAGATCCCATTCGTGTACAACACTTCCCGTCTTGGCTACGAGTCACCCAAGGATGCTTTCTGTATGACACCGAACATCCCTCGGCCAAAGAGCAAAGGCAAACTGTACCTCACCTCCAAGGACCCATCGGTCAAGCCCGCACTGGATTTCAGGTACTTCACTGACCCAGAAGGCTACGACGCCGCTACAATCGTCGCTGGCCTTAAAGCTGCGCGCGAGATCGCCCAGCAGAAGCCTTTTGCGGACTGGATCAAGCGCGAGATTGCTCCGGGTGCAAAAATCCAGACCGACGAGGCGTTGTCGGAGTACGGGCGCAGGGTGGCGCACACCGTGTACCACCCGGCAGGCACGACGAAGATGGGAGACGTGACGAAGGATCCCATGGCGGTCGTGGATCCGCAGTTGAGGTTGCAGGGGCTCCAGGGTGTGCGGATTGCAGACGCGGGGGTCTTCCCAGAGATGCCGACGATCAATCCTATGTTGACCGTGCTGGCCATCGGCGAGAGGGCTGCTGAGTTGATTGCGCAGACGTGGGGCTGGGATGGCTTGGCTACGCCGAAGCTGTAGGCGCTGTTTGTGTGCTGGATTGGTGATTTGCCGGACGAATTATCTGGAGTTTGTGTATGGGTCTGAGATATTGTGACAGAAGCGCTATACCCGCATGGCAAAGCGGAGTTTGATTGTGATATGATCGAAAAGCTTCACGTTTGTATGGACATCTCGACACAAATCGTATTTATCGCTCAGCCCCTGGAACCCTGCTACTGGCCGCTTGTCGCAGGTGAGCGACCACCGCACAAGTATTTCACGGTTCAGTAGCTTGACTCGGCGATCCTAGCATCCGTCTACGCTTCCTGGCACCGGTCAAACTCACCTTGTTTGTAAATGTGAAACTGCACCCCGTCTTTGTCGTCTTCCTTGGTACCACCATCAGTCATCTTAATGTGATTCATGCTCATGCCGCCGTCCAACTTTGCATCATCGTCGCCATAGCCAGAAAGCATGACGCCAGCCTCTCATGATCGCCGGTTTGAGGCAGCGGCATTCCGACGAATCAGATCGAGCAGTACTGGAACCCAGAGTCGATGCTGCGTCTTTCTAGGACTTTGACTTGCGTAGGCGCCTGGAGTCGGCTGATTCGAGCAGGCGGCTTACACTCTTCTTGATACCGGGGTGCTACTGACCTCGGCACGGCTTGGTCCAGCTTCTGACTGTGTATCGCATCCCAGGCGCGTTGATTCGCGCAAATTGCTTTAGCGTTGCTGAGGTGACATTCTAGTGCCGTCACGCCGTCTTTGGACGGCCTTCTCCACCGCGAACTTGTGAAGAGTGTCGTGTATACATTCTTGCTCGTGTGCCCAAGGTCTCCTTACAGACAGGCGCAGCTTGAGGCGCAGGTCCCCACTGCAGACTTGTGTGATTGCGGTCCACCCAAATGCAGATGCGATCGACGGACACGAGTACGCAATCGTTGCATCTTCGCTGGAGGCAGCTGGGAGTCACCTTACAAAATGACAGGAGAGGGGCAGCCTACACAGTTCGAAGCCCCCTCTAGTTGATCGACGAACCTCTAGAAACTCAAAGACGACCTGGGATCGGCTCGCCGGCTTACAATAGCTCTTCAACGTTTCGTACCGGCTGGCAGAGTATAGCCTCTCGACATAAAGTCGCCACTTCTGTCGGATGGCTTGTTCTGATCTCGAGTGGAGAACAAGCTACGCACATTTTTACTCTCTAGCTTGCGCTTTTTAGAACGTTCCTGCTCCTCGAGGACCTTTGCCGTAAGTGATGCTGTGGACGAATTGTTGATTCGGTGCAATTGATCATCCTCGGCAAGGCCATGCGTAAGCGCAGAGGCTGGCGAGTTGGTTCTGCTGCCTCGGAAAGTTGTCTCTTCGTTGGCGGCATCGAGAGCTTCATCCTTCTTCTTGCGCTTCTTGCCACCAGTAGCTTTCTTAAGGGAATGCGCCAAGCCTTTCTCCTGCAACGTCTTCATCCGCAGCGAGAGCCTGGCAATATCCTCTGCTGCCATCGGCAAGATTGGAATAACATCGTTCGACGCATATTCGGTCTCGCATGTCAAGCACTTCTCGCCGGAGACTTCTTTAATGGTGGTGCCAGAGAAGGCATGCCCGCATGGGACGAGGTACACCGCTTTCGAGCCAGGACCGAGCTTGTCCCCTGTGATCGGACATTTCCAAAACTCACGGTTAGGATGTGCCGTTGCGTCTGCGTCAATTTCGAACTTGACTTCGACAACATCCTTAAGGCTCTTGACTGCGCCCTGAGTGATGCGATCGGCTTCTTCCTTGCGCGCGCTCTCCACGAGGAACTCCAAAATTGTGTCCTTGTTGTACAGCCTGCCCGAGGAATCCGAGACGACGGGCTGTTCCAGTGGCTTCAGTGATATAGGATCTGTTGTCCAGTAATACTCTTGTTGCTCCTGTTGCGACTCCTTTACTTCCGCTGCCGACGGGTTGCGCGCGACTTGCTTGACCAGCTCGCGACGTTTCGGTATACTGCCGCCGTCATTACCCATGATTTTGCCGGTCCAGTGCGGATCGATTGCAAGAACGAAGAGATTCCGGTCGCTGAGAGGAAAGCAGAAGTCAAGGACTCGGCGCTACGGCATTTGCTTGAGTCATACGGCCTTTCGGCCCGCGGTTGCCGAGGTCAAATCGGTACACCTTGAGCAAAAGAGCGGACTTGACGAGGCTTATGATCGTCTCACACTACACACTTTCAATTCTGAGATCGATGAGATAGCCTTTGGCATGCTTGGACTATATACGATATCGTCACCGCATACAATCGCTCGGATCACCTCTGTCGAGCACGTATTGTAATAGATTACCGCATTGGAAAGCAACCAGGTGCCTGGCCAAGGATATTAAACAGCTGGAGTTGGCCATGGCGGACATCCGGAGACCAGCGGCTAAGCGTCGTCGCATATCGAATTCTGCCAATGACATGCAAGCCGCAATCACTCAGCCCGGAGCAATCGAAATCAACGTCACAGGAGCTTACATCATCGAGCATGCCGACGAGGAGCTTTCTCAGCATAGCAATGGTAGCTCACCCTCTAGCAATCCAGATTCCGAGGAGCAGGCATACCAACATCATCAGCGAGACATCCGGCTGCCCAACCATACCTCCGTTGTAAGCTATGTGGCGGCAGATATTGGAGGCTCACTTGCCAAGGTCGTCTATTTCTCCCGAGAAAACGGTCATGCAGAGGCTGGAGGACGGCTCAACTTCTTATCATTCGAGACCGAGAGGATTGATGATTGCATTGAGTATCTGCGGGTGCTCCAGACGAGGCATAGACAGACCAATGGAGCCAAGGCCACAGAGCTCAGCATTCAGGCCACTGGAGGTGGTGCTTACAAGTTCTACGACAGAATTAAGGAAAGATTAGGCGTTGATGTTCAGCGAGAGGATGAGATGGAGTGTTTGATCATGGGCCTGGATTTCTTCATTACTGAAATCCCCATGGAGGTGTTTACTTACGATGACACACAACCGGACAACGCTGTCACGTATCAGAAAACTCGGTCGGATGTGTATCCTTATCTGTTGGTAAACATCGGAAGTGGTGTCTCTATGATCAAGGTCTCGGGTCCTTCGCAGTTTCAGCGTATTGGCGGTACGTCGCTGGGCGGTGGTACGCTCTGGGGATTGCTGTCCCTTCTGACTGGAGCTCGGAATTTCGACGACATGCTTGCGATGGCAGACAAGGGCGACAATGGAGCCGTTGATCTTCTCGTCGGCGACATATACGGCGAAGGGATGGGTTACGAAAAGATCGGCCTCAGTGAACGAACCATAGCCAGCAGTTTCGGCAAGGTCCTCAAACGGAAGCGGGAGGCCGAGCGGAACGCAGAGGATGGTAACGGGCTCAACGACGGCCACGTGCAAAGAAGCAAGCAGGCAAATGGCGAATCGGAACAAGGCGACGCACCTCGAGACTCTCTCGTGGGCGATGGTCGGATGTTTAAGCCGGAAGACATCTCAAGAAGTCTTCTGTATGCTATAAGGTCAGCAGCGCTGAATATTGCATTTCACCTGCTGCATTCATGCTAACATTGATGCAGTAATAATATTGGTCAAATCGCATATCTCCAGTCAGAGAAGCACGACTTGCAGAGGATCTACTTTGGTGGATCCTTCATCCGTGGCCATCAACAAACCATTCATACACTGTCATTTGCCATCAAGTTCTGGAGTAAAGGCGCCAAACAAGCGTTCTTTCTGCGCCATGAAGGGTATTTGGGTGCCGTAGGAGCCTTCATCAAGAGAAGACCGGTGCATCTGTCGAGGCGCGGCAGTATTGCATTCGAGGAGAGTTGATCGAGAAGAACAGTGCCCGTTGGCGGCGCATCAAGATGCCACACAGAAAATCACCATTGACCGACCTTGTTACGGCAGATGCTCTGGCTGTCTACTTTTCGGTCTGCGGCCCTTTGCCTGTGCAAATCGTGCGGATCAGATGCTTGACCGATGGGTCTCAGCTGGTAGCCTCGATGGAAGGAATGCGGCTTCATCCAAGCTCAATGAATATTACAAAAAGCTAGCCTGAATCTATATGTCTATCGTCGAGAATCTAGCTATTATCTCTGTCTTCGAAATGCACGAAGATTCAGAGCTGCTGGAGGACACACGTGAAGAGCATGTGAGCCGCAATGAGGTCCAGTGGGCTGAATACCAAACATTGGTGATATATGCAGGGTGGCGATGCCCCTAGTGACTGCATTTGTCTTCAATCTGGCCCGGGTGCAGGAGGCTTGATGATTAGGGAGCCATGTCACGCTGGCGCAGGCTTCGCCCCGACCCGGGGCAGTGTGGTACGAACGATACTCACATATTGAACGATGTCACTTTCATCGCCATACTTGGGCCTTTGATTCACATTCTGTCGGCAGGCACTAGGCCCGGGCAGTCTAGGATGAAACTCGCTCTTCTGCGGCTTGACCTTTAGTCAGTAGTCCTAGAGTTTCTAAAGTACCTTGCGTACGTGAGTCCTATGTTCTTCGATTGTCCGGGAATAGACGAGGATGTCGTCTAGGTATATA